>CM069459.1:5148327-5323327 GCA_035610835.1 Ophiura sarsii | reverse complement strand
CAAGGCAGCACCATGAACAAATTTACACCAAAGTGAAACCATACAAATGTCAATTTTGCAGTAAGAGTTTTTCACAAACAGGAAACAAGGCTAAACATGAAAGGGTTCATACAAAGAGAAACCATACCAATGTCAATATTGCAGCAAGAGATTCTCACAAAAAGATCACAAAAAGGTACATGAAAGGGTTCATACAAAAGAGAAACCTTACAAATGTCAATATTGCAGCAAGAAGTTTTCACATTTAGGAGGGAAAACTATACATGAAAGAATTCATACACAAGAGAAGCCATACCAATGTCAATATTGCAACAAGAGTTTTTCCGTCAATTGTAATCGCAATAGACATCAAAATAACCATGTGAAGAGGGTCCCTACCAAGGCAGTTAATGAAGCTGCACATGAAAGGATTCATAACAAAGAGAAGCCATACCAATGTCGATATTGCAACAAAAGTTTTTCTGATAGTAGTAATCACGATAGACATCAAAAAGAACATGAGACAATGGTCCAAACCAAGGCAGTTAACGAAGCTCCACATGAAAGGATTCATACCAAAGAGAAACCACATCAATGTCAATATTGCAACAAGGGTTTTAAACTTGTAGGTGGCAAGAAAAGACATGAACGTATTCATACGAAAGAGAAGCCATACCAATGTCGACATTGCAACAAAAGTTTTTCTGATAGTAGTAATCACGATAGACATCAAAAAGAACATGAGACGAGGGACCCTTCTAAGGTAGTTAACGAAGCTGCACATGAAAGGATTCATAACAAAGAGAAACATCACCAATGTCAATATTGCAACAAGAGCTTTAAACGGGTAAGTTACAAGACAAGACACGAAAGGATTCATACCAAAGAGAAACCATATAAATGTAAATATTGTAACAAGGGTTTTAAATGGGCAGGTGACAAGACAAGACATGAACGTATTCATACGAAAGAGAAGCCATACCAATGTAAATATTGTAGCAAGAGTTTTTCCAAAGTTGGAGGCAAGACGACACATGAAAGGATTCATAAGAAAGAGAAGCCATACCAATGTCAATATTGCAACAAGAGTTTTTCTAATAGTAGTAATCACATTAGACATCAAAAAGAACATGTGACGAGGGTCCCTACCAATGCAGTTAACGAAGCTACACATGAAGGGATTCATAACACAGAGAAACCACATCAATGTCAATATTGCAACAAGGGTTTTAAACGAGCATATCACAAGACTGAACATGAAAGGATTCATACAAAAGAGAAGCCATATCCATGTCAATATTGCAGCAAGAGTTTTAGACAAGTAGGAGACAAGGCTAAACATGAAAGGGTTCATACCAAGGAGAAAAGATTCCAATGTATATATTGCAAAAAGGATTTTATATGGCTTAGTGACAAGACGATACATGAAAGGCTTCATAGAAATGAGAAACCATACCAATGTCTATATTGCAACAAGAGTTTTACGCGGGGAGGAGACAAGATTAAACATGAAAGGACCCATACTCATGAGAAACCATTCCAATGTCAATATTGCAATAAGTGTTTCACTACCGGAAGTCACAAGACAAGACATGAAAGGGTTCATACCAAAGAGAAGCCCTACCATTGTCAATATTGCAACAAAAGTTTCGCTGCTATATATACCAAGATAGTACATGAAAGGATTCACACAGGAGAGAAACCCTACCATTGTCAATATTGCAATAAAGCATTCTCTGACACAAATAGCAAAGCAAAGCATGAAGTGATTCATACCAATGAGAAACCATACCAGTGTCGATTCTGTAACAAGAGATTCGCTTGTAATAGTAACAAGAATAGACATGAACGGGGAATTCATCAAAAGATAAAGTTTGCAGCAAGAGCGTCACAAATGGAACAAATACCAAATTATACCAAGCAAGCCAATGTACACTTAGCAGCAAGAGTGTCACAAAATGAACAAATACCAAATCATACCAAGCAAGCCAATGTACACTTAGCAGCAAGAGCGTCACAAATGGAACAAATACCAAATTATACCAAGCAAGCCAATGTACACTTAGCAGCAAGAGTGTCACAAATGGAACAAATACCAAATTATACCAAGCAAGCCAATGTACACTTAGCAGCAAGAGTGTCACAAAATGAACAAATACCAAATCATTCCAAGCAAGCCAATGTACACTTAGCAGCAAGAGCGTCACAAATGGAACAAATACCAAATTATACCAAGCAAGCCAATGTACACTTAGCAGCAAGAGCGTCACAAATGGAACAAATACCAAATCATACCAAGCAAGCCAATGTACACTTAGCAGCAAGAGCGTCACAAATGGAACAAATACCAAATTATACCAAGCAAGCCAATGTACACTTAGCAGCAAGAGCGTCACAAATGGAACAAATTCCAAATCATACCAAGCAAGCCAATGTACAGTTTGCAGCAAGAGCGTCACAAAATGAACAAATACCACATTATACCAAGCAAGCCAATGTACAGTTTGCAGCAAGAGCGTCACAAAATGAACAAATACCAAATCATACCAAACAAGCCAATAATGTACAGTTTGCAGGAAGAGCGTCACAAAATGAACAAATATCAAATTATACCAAGCAAGCCAATGTACAGTTTGCAGCAAGAGCGTCACAAAATGAACAAATACCAAATTATACCAAGCAAGCCGATGTACAGTTTGCAGCAAGAACGTCACAAAATAAACAAATACCAAATCATACCAAGCAAGCCGATGTACAGTTTGCAGCAAGAACGTCACAAAATAAACAAATACCAAATTACACCAAGCAAGCCAATGTACAGTTTGCAGCAAGAGCGTCACAAAAGGAACAAATACCAAATTATACCAAGCAAGCCAATGTACAGTTTGCAGCAAGAACGTCACAAAATGAACAAATACCAACTTACACCAAGCAAGCCAATGTACAGTTTGCAGCAAGAGCAGCGTCACAAAATGAGCAAATACTGAATTATACCAATGAAAGTATAATTAGTCTCTTTTTCACAGGTAAAGTGTGACTACAGACATAATTTACAATGATGTTTATGCCTAAACTAAAGGATAACGCCCCTTCAAATATAATAGTCTACAACGACAAGTGAGATATAGTCAAAGTCAATCAATATTGTATAAATCATATTTTTGCTTGAATAAAATTATATCAACCTATAGTTGACATCTCCAATTGATGTCATTTACACAAACATATATCATACAGTTTACATTAGATTATAATGTCACATAAGATGTTCCTTCCGTTGTTGATGGTTTTCCACAAGAACCTTTATCGATGATTATGTATGACGCATCACTTTTCATATACTATATGACGTACCCTGTGACGCACCCAGGTAAAGTGACTAACATTGACACACTCATCGTCAATAGTGTGGCTGACCAAAGGCTGCCATGACGGTACCCTAGTCAAGAATGTGGTGGTAAATGACGCATCCATGAGGACCCTTCCCAGGGGTCGTATAGTTCAACTGACAGGTGCATAAATCCGAGAGTTTTGTTAAGTTGTCAGCTAATCCTACGATAGCGTGACAGTTTTAAACTTGTTCGATGGCGAACCTGGTGTGAAAGGAACCATGGTCCTCCTGGAACCATAGTCCGACCATCTCAGACATACACGGAATGGAGCGTGAAACTAATGTTGCGCGCGAGTGTAGAGATGATGACGCACCCTGTGACGCCTCCAGGTATTAAAGTGACTGACATTGACGCAACCAATAGTCAGGAGCACCCAACGAGGTTTCCTGGCAAATACCTGCTCCTCTGATGTTTCGAATATGGCTGGTTCTTTTTTCTTATAAAATGAATTCCTGTCTGGCAAACGATTTTTAAGTCATCCAGACAATCTAGCTGGCAAAATTGGCATCAATTTGAGAGGTAATGATATCAAATTTGTGTCTTATGGATTTTATGGATTATATATTTAATGTTTAGAACAGAAAATTCGATGAATTTAGCTGAAATATAAATTTATAAATAAATTATCCTAGCTGGTTGATATGTCTAAACACTCGTTTCCCTAGCTTTCAAAATTCTTCAAGGAATTTGGCTTCTGGCTGCCAAAGGAGTATTTTGACCGGCCCTAGCTGGGAAATGTAGTTAATACCGCGCATTCTAGCTAGCTCTGAGGAGCAGCTAATGTTATGTATTACTACATCCTGAACTTCTCGTCGGGTGCCCCTGAATAGTTAGCCCTGGTTCGAGGCCTACCCCCACTCACCCCTGCAATGTCGTGTGTGCAGCCCCCGGTGTAGCCCCGGCCCGAGCACCGGACGGAATAAACAAAATGTATTTCACAGGGCAATGTCTTGCTTCACGTCCCGGTCGAGGTCAACCTTGGGCCGCGCCCCCTAACTTACTGTAAATTAATACGGTGTTTCTAGAGGTGTTGCCTTTTCGGGTACGCAGGTGTCGCGTATAATGTTAACGCCACCTACGATAAAAGCAATCTAAACTAGATATATTCTATTCGTATTGAACTGATCAAGAGAGGGCAGAATATAATAACCAAGAGGAGTTAGACGACGCTGGACACGGGCGTATTCACGAGTTATTCAGGTTAAAATATGCGAACGAGGTTACGTGATCAAGTGAATGGGACGAACGCTTAACAACGGTTTAAATTCAAAAAATGATACTGACACTGCGGGTGGTTAGCCACCCACAACGGTTTTGGATTGGAAACATTTTCTTCTAACCTATGATGAATTTTTTTAAATGATTAGATCAACATTCGCGATTACGTGTTATTCCGATACGAATTCAAAATTTAGGTTTTCGCGTGTCCATCGTCGTCTGAGAGGAAGTCGAGAGAGCGCAGGCGATGTTGTCCACGGCCCGTACATTCAAAACACGGCTTTGTGAATGCGAGATAATAGTGAGATAACAAACGAGCCAGTAAAACAGTATAATGTAATCTTGCCTCGCATCCCGTCCTATGGGAAATTATTGTATTTAACACGGCAACGGGACGCGAGGCAGGATCATGGAGGAATACTAAGGAGATCTCACTCTTTTAGAAATCGAGAACAGTAATACAATCCAGTTAAGGTTTGAACTCTATAAGACTGCGGCAGTTCCGCTTAAAGTTAGCCTACATTGCCGTGGTGTTTTAACATTACGTGTATCATTTGTATGACTATTTCGGCGCGAGCCCGCAAGAGCGTAATAAGTCTTACTCTTCTGATTTGAAGAATGGTTCGTTACAATAGACTTATAAAAGATCTTTGCAATATAAACCTGTCAAAATTGCCATTTATTTGATGATACCCGGACACTGCGTCTATACGCTGGTTTTTGTTATTAAAATACTAAATAAGTATATAATTACCACCCAAAAAAATGCACAAAAATGTACTATTGGGGAACTCTTTTTATAAGATGTTAAAGTTAGGACCGTGAGGGGGAAATCCAAAAAATACGATCTTTGCAAAATTCAGTCAGACCTTATTTCTGCTGGGACACTCAATAGATCATCAGCCATCACATTAAATTCATGCCTTGCTATTCATAGAGATAATACTACCTCGATAGAGCACAATACAATTCAATATGGATTAGGCCTGGCCGGTTAGTTCTGATAGACTGGTTGTTATATAGTGTGTCTCAAATGAAAATAAATAGCCCTATCTAATAATAGGCTTTATCTTCGCTATAAGGCAATATGGTTGGGTTTAAGAACGGTATATTAAAACATACATTTATTTATTAGTTCCACGTGTTGTTCTATTTTTTACCTTGATTTTTTCAAAAATCCAGGTACTCTATCTCTGCCGTTTCTTTCATCTGCTGCTGCTGCTTCTTCTTCTGGCAATATTTCTACAAAATGCTTCTTCTCCTACAGTTGACATGCTACAATCACCAGATTTGGTCAGTAGGACCCCCTACCTGACTTACATATAGGGTCTTCACAGTTCGGGGTCAAAAGTCACACAGGGGTCATAAGGGGTCAAAACGTGATTTCCCCTTAAAACGCCCTTGCAATTTAGTGAAATAACATAGGATCGTCAAAATTGGTCAACATATTCCCTATGACCGTACGCATATAAAGTAGTTCGGTTTTTAAAATCAACAAATATTTGGGGTCACTAGGGGTCAAAATGTTAATTTTCACTTCTATAACTTAAAATGCTTCTTCTCCTACAGTGTACATGCTACAATCACCAGGCTCGGTCAGTACAACCGCCTACCTGACCTTCATATAGGGTCATTACAGTTTGGGGGTCAAAGGTCACACAGGGGTCTTAAGGGGTTAAAACATGATTTTCACATAAAACGCCCTTGCATTTTATTGAAATGACCTAGGATCGTCTGAATCAATCACTGACATAATGCCTTTTGACCGTATGCATATATAATAGTTCGGTTTTCAATTAAATCATGACCTTGGGGTCAAACGGTCAGGAACAAGACAAAAATCAAGGTCCCCTGGTCTTAGACCGGAGTCATATCTAGTTGTTACTCTCCTTTTAACAACAATAAATAAACGTTTCATAATAAATATAATAATAAATAATAATAATAATAATAATAATAATAATAATAATAATAATCCTAATAATAACACTAATAATAATAATAATAATAATAATAATAAATAAGCATTTATAATGCTTATTCAAGCATAAGTGTATAATTTAAAATACATTTTCATGTTAATGAGGCGATTTACTATACAACATATATTGCTAATCTTCTTGTACCATATCATCCAAAACGTACTCTCCGGTCCACTGATAAACTTTTACTTGTTGTTCCACGGACTACTTCTTCATTTGGAGATCGCGCATTTTCGGTTGCTGCACCAACTCTCTGGAACTCACTACCTTATAATTTAAGATGCTGTGATTCACTTGACTCTTTTAAGAACTTGTTAAAAACAAGATTATTTGACTCAGTTTATAATTGATTTCTTTGTATTATACATATGTACATGTATATGCACATCATCCTTGTTTATGTATTTTTCATGTTAATTTGTATTTTTGTTTTATATATATGTTTGCGCCTCGGAATAGTTTTACCTAGATTGACGGCGCATTATAAATGCCATTATTATTATTATTATTATTATTATTATTATAAGTAACTGCAAATCTTAACCGTGTGTCGATAACAAATCAAATTGAGTCATACAAATCAATTGAGCTTGATTTGATATTAATTAGCTGTGTGTGTTTTTGCATAAGAGAACGGTCCTCATTTAGTTCCTTGATTTAGTTCCTTATAGTATTGAAAACTAAGTTATAAGTATACGAATATCTTTCATCTATTCAACACATACATGCCATCTGAGATTCGAATTAGCATATCGCAATACCTACTTGTTCTACCCCCTAAAAAGTATATATTTTCTGAACGGTAATCTCACAAGGAATACAAATATGGAATTTAGATAGGACAAAATGGTAACATGTTGTTGTTAAGAATGTTAAAAGATATCGATTTTTTTCATATTCTAATTAAAGCTAAATAATAATTTCATACCTATCCCAATATCATAATTTGACTGTGCATATAAGCTCCTAATGCAATTACCAATCAGAACATAATGGTTGTCATGGGTAACTTGTTGAAATATATTATATCGGGAAGTGAATGAGCACAAACGTTTAAATTTCATGGGTTTTAGAGTTTACAAATATATTTGTTTGGGTATGCACCCTATCCTGATTTAACTTAAACGCCATTTTGACATGTATGTAAAACCGATGAATTAGGGCAAGTTCACTGTGTAGCGAATAGGCAGAAAGCCAAGGACAACTAGATATGACTCCGGTCTAAGACCAGGGGACCTTGATTTTTGTCTTGTTCCTGACCGTTTGACCCCAAGGTCATGATTTAATTGAAAACCAAACTATTATATATGCATACGGTCAAAAGGCATATGTTGATTGATTCTGACGATCCTAGGTCATTTCAATAAAATGCAAGGGCGTTTTATGTGAAAATAACGTTTTGACCCCTTATGACCCCTGTGTGACCTTTGACCCCAAACTATGAAGACCCTATATGTAAGTCAGGTAGGGGGTCCTACTGACCAAATCTGGTGATTATCGCATGTAAACTGTATGAGGGGAAGCATTTTAAGTAATAGAAGTGAAAATTAACATTTTGACCCCTAGTGACCCCAAATATTTTTTGATTTTAAAAACCGAACTATTGTACATGCGTACGGTCAAAAGGAATATGTTGACCAATTCTAACGATCCTAGGTCATTTCACTAAATTGCAACGGCGTTTTAAGTGAAAATCACGTTTTGACCCCTTATGACGCCTGTGCGACCTTTGACCCCAAACTGTGAAGACCCTATATGTGAGTCAGGAAGGGGGTCCTACTGACCAAATCTGGTGATTATAGCATGTTAACTGTAGGAGGAGAAGCATTTTAAGTAATAGAAGTGAAAATTAACATTTTGACCCCTAGTGACCCCTTTTTGACCTTTGACCTGGTCAATATGATTGACTTATTTTCTTGGCTCATCAAACCAAACAAGATGCAACAAACCTGGTCAAAATCAGAGCATGTCTTAACTTTTACCCCTGTAAAGTTCAATGACCCCTATTGACCCCTGTGTGACCTTTGTGGAATGAGTGGAAATGCGTTTTAAGTGAAAATCACGTTTTGACCCCTTATGACCCCTGTGTGACCTTTGACCCCAAACTGTGAAGAACCTATATGTAGGTCAGGTAGGGGGTCCTACTGACCAAATCTGGTGATTGTAGCATGTAAACTGTAGGAGAAGAAGCATTTTGTAGAAATATTGCAAGAAGCAGAAGAAGCAGCAGATGAAAGAAACGGCAGAGATAGAATACCTCGATTTTTGAAAAAATCAAGGTAATGAAATCGATTTATGATAACAATTGTTATATAATCGTTGACACGCCTGTTGAAACAGAAACTTATAGAATACAAAGCAATCTATAAAATGAGACCAAAATCATGTTTGTACCATACAGGGATGCGGAGTTATTATAAATTGAACGAAGAATTGGCCGGGAACATTATCTTCCCTGACTTTGTGAAATATAATCAATCATATCTCATCCAAACATGATTTATTCACACAATGTAACTATATAGATGAATAGGCATTCAAATGACACCTGAGCCATAGCTCTACCACAAGTTAATAGAGAGATGGATGATTCATCACCGAAAATGCAACGCCACCGCCCTTTTTGTGTGGTGAGTTCAAAACACATGGCCATATACGTTATTGCTATGTTCCGAAAACCGGGCCGAAAACACAAATGAATAAATAATATTAAAGCTACATTATCATGCTATGTTAAGCGAGGCATTTGTTGTTGGTTTCAACAACAAAAACTACGAATGCAACCGCCCTAGGAATTATAGCAGATTGTATCGTCTATTGTATTTGATTAATGTCATATTGTTGGTTAAAACTTGTTCAAATTAAATCAAAAAAATCACATGTTTTACTATCTTCAGTCGCGGAATTCGCCCCCCCCCCCCCTTCACAAAAAAAAAGGAAAAGGAAAAGGAACTAGATATGTCTCCGGTCTAAGACCAGGGTACCTTGATTTTTGTCTTGTTCCTGACCGTTTGACCCCAAGGTCATTATTTAATTGAAAACCGAACTATTGTATATGCATACGGTCAAAAGGCATATGTTGATTGATTCTGACGATCCTAGGTCATTTCAATAAAATGCAAGGGCGTTTTAAGTGAAAATCACGTTTTAACCCCTAGTGAACCCTGTGTGACCTTTGACCCCAAACTGTGAAGACCCTATATGAAGGTCAGGTAGGGGGTCCTACTGACCAAATCTGGTGATTGTAGCATGTAAACTGTATGAAGAAGCATTTTAAGTTATAGAAGTGAAAATTAACATTTTGACCCCTAGTGACCCCAAATATTTTTTGATTTTAAAAACCGAACTATTATATATGCGTACGGTCATAAGGAATATGTTAAATAATTTTGACGATCCTAGGTCATTTCACTAAATTGCAACGGCGTTTTACGTGAAAATCACGTTTTGACCCCTTATGACGCCTGTGTGACCTTTGACCCCAAACTGTGAAGACCCTATATGTAAGTCAGGTAGGGGGTCCTACTGACCAAATCTGATGATTATAGCATGTAAACTGTAGGAGGAGAAACATTTTAAGTAATAGAAGTAAAAATTAACATTTTGACCCCTAGTGACCCCTTCTTGACCTTTGACCTGGTCAATATGATTGACTTATTTTCTTGGCTCATCAAACCAAACAAGATGCAACAAATCCGGTCAAAATCGGAGCATGTTTTAACTTTTACCCCTGTAAAGTTCAATGACCCCTATTGACCCCTGTGTGACCTTTGACCCCAAATTGAGAAGACCCTATATGTAGGTCAGGTTGGGGGTTCTACTGACCAAATCTGGTGATAGTAGCATGTAAACTGTATGAGGAGAAGCATTTTAAGTAATAGAAGTGAAAATTAACATTTTGACCCCTAGTGACCCCAAATATTTTTTGATTTTAAAAACCTAACTATTATATATGCGTACGGTCATAAGGAATATGTTGACCAATTTTGACGATCCTAGGTCATTTCACTAAATTGAAACGGCGTTTTAAGTGAAAATCACGTTTTGACCCCTTATGACCCCTGTGTGACCTTTGACCCCAAACTGTGAAGACCCTATATGTAGGTCAGGTAGGGGGTCCTACTGAATACATCTGGTGATTGTAGCATGTAAACTGTAGGAGAAGAAGCATTTTGTAGAAATATTGCCAGAAGAAGCAGAAGAAGCAGATGAAAGAAACGGCAGAAATAGAGTACCTCGATTTTTGAAAAAATCAAGGTAAAAAAGAAAGAAAAGGCGGGCGGGGAAACATGCGAGGGACATACGAACGTTTCGAGTGTATTGGACGTCGGTCAGGAACTCAGGATACATACGCGTACGTACGTTGACGAGAAATCTGATCTTTTGGAGGTCAACTTATTTAGTATAACTTCTTTCTGGCATATAGGCTTATATAAAAAGCAAATTATTGATCGGAAATAAAGTGATTGCTTTTCATAAAATATTGGTCAAAAGTACACACCAAATCGAACCAAATGAGTTCGAACATTGAACTTTTTTCTACTTCCTCCAACGCCCCCCCCCCCCCCCCACCTCAGACTCCCCTTGTTCGAGCTTTTAAACCATCTATACTTAAATCAAAAATATATAAGTATATGCTAAATTTCTTTCGTGCATTGATAATAAACGAAATATTTGCTGTTTGATACGTTACCAGCATTGCCAGGTCATCTTTTTGGAGTCAAAATTGGGCCACGTTATGGTAATGTTCCCCTTTAAATTGCCACAGTAAGGGACGCACCATTAGATAATCAGGTGGGGGTAGGAAGTTTTTGGAAAGAAAAAAACCCACTTCCTACCCCCACCCCCGAAAATCAAATGGTGCGTCCCTAATGTGGATACAGAGATAAACCACCTCAACATCGCTATTGAAGTAGTACAATAAGGGACGTACGAAAGTCCTACTACATGTTAACGATCACACAAAGGATACCTATGGCAACATGCTTTGCAACAAGGTCATGGGTAGAAATACATCCCATAATCATACGCTGTGATGCCGTTTGTTTGAAAATATGTTTCTCCAGTAATGCAAAAACAATCTGTTATGGTGATATTCGGTGAGCGTTTAGTGTGCGCCAATCCATGGCCAAGTAATTGTCTATATAGAGGGTATGGGAGAACAAGAAACCCACCAAATCCACCGATAAATCAGTGTACAGTACACTCATCTACGGCTGCGAGGGCTGGACCACCAGTCCTTCTCTCGCCAATACTACTCCGCTTAGCGGCTTACACCTGTGCTGTCCGTAAAATTCTGGGTATCTCTAGTAAAGACCGTGTGCCGCAGCGAAGACTTGGAACAGGCAAGTATGCTTAGTATGTTTGCCCTTCTACAGCAGCGTCGCTTTCGGCCATGTCAAACGCATGCAGATTTTCACACCACTAAATGGTGTCCCTATACTTTTACATGTAAAACGGGTGTTACAAAAAGCTCATTTTCTCGCTTATAAAGCGAATGGATTTCAATTTGACATTTTCCTTAAATTTCATGATATCTTTGATCATTTAATCAAAACAATTATATATGTTAACCCCGAAAGTTCCGATGAAGTAGCCTCCAGAGTTGAACAACTGGTGTAGCGCCCTCATTTATCAGACAAAGTTGAGAAATGTTGCCAGAACATTTACAATCAAAATGTATAACAAAAATCTACAAAATGCATTAAAAATATTTCTTTTTGCACTGTAGTATTAGGTAATAGTGTCCTAAAATCAAGATTAAATTACAACTTTTGTCATTTGTAAAAATCTGGACATGCAACGGGAAGGGTAGCGAGTTCAAGACACACTACCATATAGCGTATGTAACTTTTTTGACAAAGCAGCATTTCTTTATCTGTATGATCTGTATGATCTGGGTTTGGCTTATTGTTACGCTGAAAGCTATCACTCAATTTGATTGGCTTATACAGATCACGTGTCACTGTTGCTAAAAATAATTTGGGGAAAACCCAAGCGCAATACTGACGGCTAAAAGTAAGTTGTTGGGGAAAACCCATTAATTATACCATAGTCGGACTAGAGATTTCGTTATAATGACTTGTTGATATCCACTTGAATTGAACGTTACCATCGATTTCTAAGGGGTCGTATTGAACTTGTATATGAGTTTAAATGTTGACTTGACCTTGAATGTTGACCTGACCTTGATCTCAATAACCTCTGGCCCCGCCCCAGAAATGTGCCCCAGGTGCCCCCACAATGTGCCCCAAAACTCGGTTGTACATGTGTATCTATATACTAATTTTCGGTCCCTCGCGTGATTAGATAGTTCAATAATAATTTTGCACTCGCGTCCCTCTTCAACTGAAAAAGCGTGGTGATTGCGCCTCTAATACACGAGCTAATTAGATAGTTCAATACCCGTTTTTTCCCGTTTTCAGACATGCGCAGAAAGGATCACATGTGAAAATCAAAAATGTTGAATTTATTTTACTCGGGTAGCTACTGTTCGGACACAAATTGTGGTTTTCGGAGTGAGTGATGACATATGGTCTTCACCCAAAATATTTTCGTCAGGGATATAGCTACATTTCTGTATATGCGGCTGTTTGTTATTCTTAAAGATCGCATAGTAACAAGCATTTATACGTCTGACAAATAAAAATATTTCACGACATTTTCTAAATGTAAACAAAAACTCTTACACAGATCTTAAAGTGACACTTTCACATTAGTAACATAGATGAATGCGACGTTTGCTAACGATAAAGAAACTGCCAGTACCATGTCAACCGTTTCTATGTTGTGCTGCGCGGCCGCGTTTAACATGGCGCACGCGGTTCGGCGCACACGTATGATGACGCAGACAAAAAGTGTACGCGTTTGTGGCGCAAACTGCACATTGTAACGGAGCAGAGTGAAAGCAGGCAGTCCGTACACTCTTAGAAAAAGGATGCTTCAGGCTTCAGGGGTATCTTGGCTGTCCCGTATGGAACCCTTTATATCACCTTAAAAGGTTCCAAAAAGAACCATTTTAAGGTTCAAAATAGGCAAAATATGGGCAAACATTGGTCTTTCGAACCTCTTAAGGTTCTCTACAGAACCTTTTGGGTCCTTTAAAATCAAAGAACCTTTAAACCATTATACGGGACAGCCAAGAACCCCTCTGAAGCACCCTTTTTCTAATAGTGTACCCTAAAAGCCACCTCCTCCTCTCCGCACTTCCCTTACTTGATAATCTGGATATAAGGGGTAAGGGCACATGGGGCATCTGGATAAACGGAACGTGTGGTACATTATCATGATTATTATAGAGTGTCTGGATTATTCAGGGCATCCGTGGTATCTGGATTACGGGTTCACTATAAAACGAGTCTCAAATTACCTGGATATACTACATATGTATGCGCAGGTGGGCCACCTGTGATAACTGGATTTTAAGGGTGTACACTCAGGTAGTATCTCGGGAGGCTTTATAGAACACAGCAAACATGATAAAGGGACTACATATACTATACGTTAAGGCCCCACATGCCTATTGGAGGAATAATGTATTTAATGTAAATAGGCCAAACAAAACCCGGATGGCACACATTGTGCTCAAGTACAAGCGTGGAATGGTACAAGTGATCTTGATGATCATGATGATAGACTCCGCCGACCATAAAACTAAACGACCGACTATAAAACTATAACGCTCAGAACGTAGGCCTACTGAATTACCTGGATACAGTATGTGCATATGGGCAGTGGCGACACTTGCACCAGCACCATATGTTAAAGGAGGAAAACGGGGTGGCAGGGCAATAAAAGAATCGGGGGAGACATTTAAAATCTAATTTTAAGTAACTTTCAATTTTGACATTAAAATTCAACTTTTTATTATTTGGGGTACTAAATAGGTAGAGACATGCGCTGACAGGAGTATAACTGGGGGTATTAAGAACACGTTGATGGAGTAGGCCTACTCGGATTAAGATCTTGGGATTATTTAAGAGCACATTGGGCCTAGGCTCATGGTGTATTAAGGGCACCATGTTACTTACATTATATCAAGGGCACCTTAGTACCTGAATTATTTAAGGACATACTCTTGATTGATATTTATATAAACATATATAACGCTTTGATATTACTGACCTCTGCCTATTGTGATATGACTTTTACTGTCCGCTATCTTCGGCGCCCGCGTTTAATTTACTTGACTATGATAAAGTAAGGGCACCTGGGTATCTCGAGATAACGGCACACTGCAGTGGGCCTACCTTGATTATGTGGTATCCAGTGCATTATTAAGGGCACCTGGGGTAACTGGATTAGGGGGTAGGGCTTAGGCCTATGGGGTCTCTGGATATAATGGGACAACGGGTACCTGCATTTCAGGTCTCATGGGAGGCCTACATAGGTATCTGGAAACACAAACGTAGGCCTACCTAGATTAAGGCAATGTATAACCTGGATTATCAAAAGCACCTGCGATATTCGGATTATTTAGGGCCCCGTCTGGATTATGTATACATGTATAGGACATGTTCTTGATATTATTGTATCAAATTTTCTTACGCTTTGTTTACTTATTCCCCGTGAAATCTTCTAGCGGGTCCAGCGCGAAGCGCTGGTGCCCGCTAGTACTAATAATAATTGAATAGCAAAAAAAAAAAAAAAAAAAAGAAAATGAAAAAATAAATAAATTGAGCTGTAGCCATAAAAGCTCTAGGAATCTCACGATCATTTTACAATGTGAATTCGGTATTTCAAAATACGTCATCAAAGCGTTAGACACAATCGCGCAACATAAACACATCATTTTTCTTGAGGTTGATACATGTTCAAAAATGGTGTAAAAACAACAGTGTTTGCTTAAGTCAAATACTGATATATTCGCACTTTTCTCTATGTTAAACCTCGAAGCAGAAAGTCCATTGAATCAATATCATACCCGCATCTATTAACAATTGGGAACATTCTAGAAATATTTGGTGTATTATTTTTGTTTATATATATTTAAATTTAATTTCCAATTAAACCTGGTTATAAAAGGAATCAATAAAAATTATTTGACATGAATCACGATAATTACAAACATCGGCACTCTATTGTTTTATTAATTGCAAGAACAACATAAATAGGATTTATAAATGATTAAGCTGTCGATTTTCTAAACACTGACATTCAAATATTAACACCTGGTGCTTGTGGTCTACCCGTCATAAGGACCGCTAGTCATAAGGAGGGTTAGGGTTAAGGGTAATAGTTAGGGTTTAGGGTTAGGGTTAGGGTAATGTTTATGATTAGGGTTAGGGTTAGGGTATGGGTTAGGGTTAGGGTTAGGGCAGATTATGAATAATAAGCATTATGCAACCAAATCCACCCTGCAAATTGATATGTTTTCATCAAAACCTTGAAAACAGTAAGAAATAAAACCTTCGGTTTAAGTTATTGATAAAAGCCTTCAGAATTGGTTTCAAATATGTAATGTAATAATTAAAAAAACGGTCGAAATATTGTAATTATTATAATCTTTTTTGCTTAGAACGCAAATTGTCTTATCGTGTTTGACTTAAGTGATAATTTTATAATATTATAGACTATTGCTTATCACTGAACACGTGTAATTATTCCACCATATTTCCGTTACGATAACACCAACATTTGTCATAATAGGCAAATTTTAATCATTCTTTATCGGCTATTGACCATTATTATCAAGAGAACGAAGAGAACCAGGTTAGTGGTATATATGGTTAGTGGTATATATTTCTAGATTGTTGTTAGTGTTTTTACGAACTTCTTCAAATTAAGTCCATTCTGTGGTATTTCTAGGTTATTGTAGGTGTGTTTTAAATATCAACTCTTTTCAAATTAAGTCAATTCTGCTGTTAAAGCTTCAGAATTTGAATAAATGATATATTTGTTTAAGCGATGAAGTTGTTGATGATATTGTGTAGATGCATACTGTAAAATATTGGTATTCTCAAAGGCTAGTTGTTTTTCGAGTTTATCTAAAAAAATATTTTGACAAATTCTCAAAATTGGAAACAGATTTCCTCTATGATTATTAATAAAGTTCTATGATATTTTTACGGAAAATACGGTCAAGAAAGATGTATGAGTTAAGAATGTTTTTTTCCTTATAAGTCTTACTTCATTGTTAGAGAGAGAGAGAAAAAAGGTTGTAAACATTTAAAAAAGATCACGTATTATTGCTTTAAACAGTTGATAGCCTATGATCAACTTTAAAATAGGGCCTAAAGTAAATGGGTTTTCAGGGCCGTCAGCAACTTTTGCCCAAGGGGGGTGCGTTTTCACGATTTTTTACCGGAAAGGGGGGTGCGTTTTCACGATTTTTTACCGGAAGTAGTAGTATGACGTCAGACTGTTAGTGCTGCAGCACGCTGACGATGCGAGCGCCTTGGCGCGATGCCGCGAGCGCCTCTGGCGCGAAGCCAATAACGGGTGGGGTCCAGGGGCCCGCCTTAGGGCCCCTGGTGGGCATTACAGCGAATTTAGGACACAATTTCATGTATCTTGCCATCGTTGACCCCATTTTCCATTCATAAAACAACATGTTACCCTAAAAAAAGAAGAAAAAAAAAAGAAGAGATTTTCAAGGGGGGTGCGTTCGCACCCAACGCACCCCCCCTTCTGACGGCCCTGGGTTTTTCATACTTTTCATGAGGCAGTCACCTGCAGATCACAGTTCCAAAATGTCACAAAAAGTTCAAAAAATGTCAAAGTTATTGAATCTCACAACCCTATTTGGAATTACCGTGAGAAATGCATTAAAATAAGTACAAAAATGCCTAGTATTGGGAAAGGTTTCGGAAAAATCTGTTTTGTATGGTAAACCTAATTGCCACGTGCAAAGTGTTAAACAATAGAAATGTTTTGTCTCTCCCACCAGACATTCCAACATAACAATGAAGGTGTTCGTATTTCTATATATGCTGACCGCAGCGGCTTTTGGCGCACGATTGGAAAAAGCCACAACGAAAATCCCTGGGAGCTATATCATCAAGCTGAAGGTGGGTTTTAGACAAGGTTGTGATGACATGGGTCACTTCACATACATGGGGAGGTGGGGGGGGGGGGGGGGTGGTATGGTACCGTCCCCCTCACGCAACACACATTTGGTCACACCATGTAGTGTTCTTTTTCAAATATAATCCCTTTTTCAAAAAGTGAGGACAAAATCCGAGTTACAATACTTCCACTTTTTGATGAGTGAAATTTCAAATATCTCTTTTCAATGAGAAATAAACATCGATTGAAAATTAAAATAATACAAAAGATAACCCATTTTTTAAAACATTTTTTAAAAAACATTTTAAACAAATAAATTATAAATAATAATAAAGAATTTTAATATGTTAACCGTATGTTTACCTTCTAGGATGGTATATCATTGGACGGATTCTCACACGCTTTTGAAAGTCAATTCCTGGGGGGCAAGCTCAAACACAAGTGGAGCAACCTTAACAGCATCGCAGTAAACCTCCCCGATGCACTTGTAGATCGTGTAAGTGAATAAAAACCTCAACATGATTTTTGTTGCTGCTACAATTAGTAATTAACCGCTGAAGTTTGATTTAGATCTTACCCATTGAGATTATCCATGTAACGGATTAGCTGCTTGGGGTAGGTAACATGGTTCGTTCACGCAATGAATTAGGTGTCATGCACCGACTGAATTGAATGTAGAATAGGCCGGGTGCGATTCCCCTTTGGAGTCCGTTGCGCATGGAATCATGTTTGAAGTTAATTGTTGGTAGTAGTAGTATTTTCATACGCGATGCATTCGTGTTGGTTTTTTCAAGATGGCTGCCATCGCATGAGTTAATACCAGATGCGTCGTACACTTATTTGTAATTTGTAATTTTGCGTAGTTCTTAAATAAATACAAAAACCGGGTGAAATATTGAGGGAAATCGGGCTGCGCGAAGGCCGTGGATCGAACCCGGGCGCCCATGTAAAGGTCCTGTTGGCGCCACTAGGTCAAACAACTTAAAGATTTGTTTCGCCATTTGAATCACGCCTGATCGCACTCGCGCCACGAGATTGACTGACTGACCAGTATGACTGGGGAAGCGTACGCTACCAGTACCTGTAGTGTTCAATGATAAGGAAGGTTAAGGTTTAAATGCGCCCTCATTCTTTATATTCTTTATATAGTCAGCGTCATATTGCTAT
Organism: Ophiura sarsii; assembly: GCA_035610835.1. Classification (NCBI taxonomy): domain Eukaryota; kingdom Metazoa; phylum Echinodermata; class Ophiuroidea; order Amphilepidida; family Ophiuridae; genus Ophiura; species Ophiura sarsii. The sequence goes on along the minus strand of CM069459.1, from coordinate 5,304,582 downwards.
GGACATAATTCCAACACTGCATGCGTACATGCGCACGAGCGTGTGCGTAAACCCGGACGTGCGTACCAGACGCTTTAAAAACTGACCACGCGTTCTGATTGGTCAATCATGAAATCGTCACACGCATAAAAAATATGCATATGTTGTCGCGCATGTCGTGCATATGGACGCTGTTGCGTGAAAAACAACAAAACACGCTCGCGTAAATAGCTTGAATTTCGTCCATAGCATTATGATAGTGACTCCTACTCACTCATTCTGGAAGGGAAAAAACCGTGCCCGTTTTGCGAATAATCTATTAAAAAAGGATCTAGTCCGAACAATTATTACTGCGATCTACTAGATCAATGCTCTATTAGATGATGTTTCCTGTGACGTAATGCCCGGCGGTATGCGTGCGCACCTACAGGAAGTAGCTTTGTAAATAAAATTCACACTTGATTGATCATAACTTACGTTGAAGAATAGTGCAGTAGTCATAGTCTGCATCCCTAGCACAGTGAGAGGCAAGGTACTAAATTAGGTTGCCGGCAGCAGGTGCTTTAAGAAATTGGCGCTCAGTCATCAGTATTTGCTTTTAAATAGTACGTATGAAGTAGTCATGGACTATTATACCTCTAGCATGTCTTCAGATCAGGCGCTAATCAACTTGTAAACACTACTGTTAATTGTAAACAACGGTCACATGATATATGGGGTGCACGCATGGTTTGTAAAGATTTCCCCCCTAATTTTCGGGATGATTTTAAAATCAAACACCATATTGCGGAGCTGTATATACAATTTAGTATTTATCACCAGAATCTTTTTAGTGAAAAATCGGAAACCGATATTTTTATTTATTGTATTCTAAAGCTTTATTGTTCATTTTTAATTGAATCCAGATTAAAAATTAAAAAAATCTTGATTCGAAATCAGTGAATGTACCTTTTAATCACTGAATGTATGTCCCGGATGTATGTATTATTTTCAATTTGCATTTACATTTCTAGCTGCTTAAATTAGACGAGATCGAGTACGTTGAAGAGGATGGTGTTTTCTACACTCAGGCTGTGGGATCTTGGGGAATTGATCGTGTTGACCAGAGAAATCTGCCCCTCGATAACAACTACACCCCGCCACGTAAGTGCAGTGTACATTATTGAAATGAGTATTATTCGGACCAAATGTTTGGGGAACGACCTCCCCATAATTATTCTCAAGCAAGTGGCTGAGCACTTAAACATGTGATAGCTATTAGGCATCGTTGGAACGATTTACATATCAGTTCATTGATGTTCAACACAATATGAACATATGACGGAATATACGAAATATGTGAAAGGTGTATTTGTAAAAACAATGACTATTACTACTGCGTAATTCATAAAAAGGTTAAAAGGATGCACTGGTTACACATGGTTTTTACTCTCATTAAAAATCAGTATCTTACAGTAGTCTTTATGAAAGTTAAACACAAATTAGTTGGCGTTCAAATGCCGTTGGTTTATCACCATACAAAGGCCTAACCCTTAAATCAGTATCTAACAATAGTCTTTATGACAAGTAAACACAATTTAGTTGGCTTTCAAATGCCGTTGGTTTATCACCATACATAGACCTAACCATTAAATCAGTATCTAACAGTAGTCTTTATGAAAGTTAAACACAATTTAGTTGGCTTTCAAATGCCGTTGGTTTATCACCATACATAGACCTAACCCTTAAATCAGTATCTAACAATAGTCTTTATGACAATTAAACACAATTTAGTTGGCTTTCAAATGCCGTTGGTTTATCACCATACAAAGGCCTAACCCTTAAATCAGTATCTAACAATAGTCTTTATGAAAGTTAAACACAAATTAGTTGGCGTTCAAATGCCGTTGGTTTATCACCATACATAGACCTAACCCTTAAATCAGTATCTAACAATAGTCTTTATGAAAGTTAAACACAAATTAGTTGGCGTTCAAATGCCGTTGGTTTATCACCATACAAAGGCCTAACCCTTAAATCAGTATCTAACAATAGTCTTTATGAAAGTTAAATACAAATTAGTTGGCGTTCAAATGCCGTTGGTTTATTACCATACAAAGGCCTAACCCTTAAACGTTTATGTTCATGGTCAGGGTAAACAAGGATACATTCATAAGTTTCCTCGAAAATCATCTATATACTAATTTTCGGAACATGGCTTTATTAGATAGTTCAATATAATTTTACACTCGCGTCCCTCTTCAACTGAAAAAGCGTGGTAATTGCGCCTCTAATACACGAGCTAATTAGATAGTTCAATGCCCGTTTTTTCCCGTTTTCAGACATGCGCAGAAAGGATCACATGTGAAAATCCGAAATGTTGAATTTCTTTTACTCGGGTAGTTACTGTTCGGACACAAATTGTGGTTTTCGGAATGTGTGATGACATATGGTCTTCACCCAAAATATTTTCTTCAGGGATATAGCTACATTTCTGTATATGCGGCTGTTTGTTATTCTTAAAGAACGCATAGTAACAAGCATTTATACGGGACTATACGTCCAACAAATTAAAATATTTTACGACATTTTCTAAATGTAAACAAAAACTCTTACGCAGATCTTAAACTGACACTTTCACATTAATAACATAGATGAACGCGAAGTTTGCTAACGATAAAGAAACTGGCGGTACCATACCAACCGTTGTTGTTGCTGCGCGACCGCGTTTAACATAGCGCACGCGATTCGGCGCACACGTAATGACGCAGAAAAAGTGTGTACGCGTTTGTGGCGCAAACTGTACATTGTAAACGGGGCATGCAGTGAAAGCAGGCAGTCCGTACGGTTGCTCCACGGTGCATACCGTACAGAACAATAAAATGTAACGAGAGCAAGACACAAACAAAACATTAATCATAAAGCCAAGACCTTTATTTTAATAAAGAAACTGGGAGCAAGGCGCAAACCGTATCCAGGATAACATATTTAAAGTGACTGAAGTGGCTGAAGGAAAATAAATTTGATGGAATCACTCATGCAGTTGTAACCCCCATGGCTGGTCATGAAGATATGGGCTGGTGGATCATGGTCGACCCCCCCCCCCCCCCCCACACACACCCCTCCCCCACACACACCCCTTTCATTTTCTTTGTGCGACTTATTATACAGCGGTGCGGCTTACTGTATACGATGAGGTCTGAATCTTAATTTGAGGTGCTGCGGCTTATTCGCCGTGCGGCTTATATAGCACGTAAATTACGGGATTGTCACATCATACCCTAAGGTCTAAGCCCCCTTCCCCCGCACTTCCCTTACTTGGCGGCCTTACTAAGGCCACATGGGTATCTGGATAAACGGAACGTGCGGTATTGCCCCATCATACCCTAAAGCCACCTCCTCCTCCCTGCACTTCCCTTACTTGATAATCTGGATATAAGGGCACATGGGCATCTGGATAAACGGAACGTGTAGTATATTATCATGATTATTATAGAGTGTCTGGATTAGTAAGGGCACCAGTGGTATCTGTATTACGGGTTCAGTTTAAAACGCAGATAGTCTCAAATTACCTGGATATACTATGCGCAGGTGTGCCACCTGTGATAACTGGATTGGGTGTATCGGTAGTATCTCAGAAGGCCTTATTTAGAACACAACAAACATGACAAAGGGACTACATACGTTTAGGCCCTACATGCCTATTGGAGGAATAATGTATTTAAGTAAATAGGCCAAACAAAACCCGGATGGCACACATATCAACATTTTAAAGGAGGAAAACGGGGTGGCGGGGCAATAAAAGAATCGGGGGAGACATTTTAAAGCTAATTTTAAGTTACTTTCAGTTTTGACATTAAAATACAACTTTTGTATTATTTGGGGTACAAAAAGGGTAGGGACATGAGCTGACAGGGGGTAACTGGGGGAGGGGATTTAAGGCAATCCAGATACTCTGAATATTTTAAGTATTCCTACACCTGAATAACCATTCAGGTTAATCCACGTAGGCCCTAATAGCCGCATACACAGTGATCAAGGGTGCCCTTAATAATCGATTCAAGATAAACCACATACGATAGCCCCCTTCGCGTTTGGTTCCGAAAAAAGGAATGTTGCGAAGTATTGAATCAGATTCAGATCACTCGGATTCAGATCAGATTCAGATTGGTTGAATTTCCCCATATAATGCCCGATGTTGACAAAAAGAATGTTTTTTATCTGTTCCGCATATTCATTACTTGTGGTGGGCTCCCGGACTTCCCAAGTAGATTTGGGCAGTGATTGCAACTCTTTACCATGCTTGTCAAGTCGCCGACTCCCGGGCCTGTCTCTATCTCGTCATTTAAACACCTTTTTTAATAGTCGAGCGTTGCTATCTACTGAAGATAGCAATCGATAGCAAACCGTTTCTGCCGAATGACATGGGTTGCGAGCTGTCTTTATCCATATTTCATACTTTGTTGTTTTCGTTTTTTCCGAATTGCGCAAACAGAACAGGTGAGAATATACTTCTGATTAGTCGTTACTAGTTTCTTTATCATGCAAGACTATTTAAAAGACGCATGGAGATAAGAATCTAATTGCGGGCTTGTCAAACTAGTAGTAGAAAGACTGAGCTGAGTAGAGTATTACTATTTTATATTGGATCACTAATACACAATCTTGATTATTAAAGTACATGGGGTGGTACCTGGATAATCAAGGGCACCATGTGTTATACATGCATGGCATACATGGATTTATTAAGGGCACATGGTATGGATTATTAAGGGCACTGTGGTACCAATGTCAGTAGTAAGGGCACCTAGGATACATGGAGTATCAACGACATACTCTTGCTGTTTTACAATACCTTCATCTTTATACGTTTTGATGTGACTACATAATTACTATGATTTTGTAAATCATGCCAATTGTGGCAATATTTTGTGTATTTGGGCCGATGGCCTCATGTACTTGAATAAAACTAAACTAAAGACTAACCACCCGCTATTATTATAGCTTCGGCACCTATACCTGCGCTTTCCATTATAAACTGGATATAATACGGGTACATTGGTATGGATATAATGCCGGCAAATGCGGTACCTGGGTTAGTAAGGCCATCTGTGAGGGGTAGGGCCTAGACCTATGGGCAACTGGTGTATTAAGAACACGTGGAGTACTTGGATTAGGAACATGGGTATCTGTATTATTTAAGAGCACATTAGTCCTAGGCGCAGGGACCATGTCACTTACATTATATCAAGGGCACTTTAGGTACCTGCCCTGGGTACCTGCATAAGGACATACTCTTGATATTTATATAAACATTTATAACGCTTTGATATTACTCACCTCTGCCTATTGTGGTATGACTATTACTGCCCGCTATCTTCGGCACCCGCGATTAATTCAAGTTACTTGAATGATACAGTAAGGCACCTGGGTATCTCGATATAACGGCACACTGCAGACCTGGATTATGTGGTATCCGGTGCCATTAAGGGCACCTGTGGTAACTGGATTAGGGGTAGGGCTTAGGCCTATGGGGTCCCTGGATATAATGGGACAACGGGTACCTGCATTTCAGGTCACATGGGAGGCCTCCATAGGTATCTGAAAAGACAAAGGTAGGCCTACCTACTTTAAGGCACATGTATACCTGGATTATCAAAAGCACCTGCGATATTCGGATTATTTAGGGCCCGTCTGGATTATGTATACATGTAGGACATGTTCTTGATATTGTATCAAATTTGCTTACGCTTTGTTTACTTACCTCCCCGTGAAATCTTCTAGCGGGTCCGCGCGAAGCGCGGATGCCCGCTAGTATGTATAAGTTTCTAAACATTTGAATCTTAAATTGGAAAATTGGTCACTTAACCATCATCTTCTTATTCTAAAATGGTCGCAAATCCAATTTCAAGGGTACTATTTTTATGAAACACCCTGTGCGTTTGTTTATTATTACAAAATAGAAAATCACGATGTAAATGACTAAACAAAAAAACCATATCCACCATTCGTCAATTAAACGAGCTCTATACTGTTTTGGAAGATTTTTTCGGAGCAGGGAATGCAACAATATGAAATGACTAATTCACCACGCATCGAACTTCATGTCCCAAATGAACTCTCTCGCAGGTTCTGGATCCGGCCAATCTGTGTTTGTCATCGATACTGGAATCCGTCACTCACATAACGACTATGGTGGTAGAGCGTCATACCACTGGGATTACGAATCTAGCGTAAGTAAAAATGAGAGCGAGAGGGGCGGTGGTGGTAGAGGGGATAATGGGGGAGGGGAAGTGGTAGCCCTGGTATCGGGCTCGCTATTTTTCTCATTTACTGATATTCCAGTTAAAAATTGAGCTCACTTGCGATGCGATACATTTCCCTGTGCTACATTTAGGCCTATGGTTTCGACTCTTCGACCATGTCCTCAACACTGACATTACAGTCGCACAGAGCCGCATAGTCACGGAGATGGGAGTAGCCCGCGGGTAGGAACAGCTTGGTCGTCGCCAATATAGAGTCGGGATATACCGCTAATTAGAACAGCTTTGGTTGAGCCATTTCAGCTGGTATTTGTGCTTGGTTAATAATACTATGTGTTTGGCCGGCGGGGGACAGGCGAGGGCGTATATTACGTCTAGGGAAGTGTGGTGTTTGTGCTTGGTTGATAATAGGGAGCTTTCGATTTGGACGACGGACGCATCTACGACGGTCCAAATCGAAAGCTCCCTAATGATACGTGTTGGGCTGGAGGAGGACAGGCGAGGGCGTATATTACGTCTACGGTCTAGGGAAGTGGAGGCGGAGGAGGAGGAGAGAGAAGAACAGAGGATGGAGGTGGGGAGGTAGAGTAAGTATTAATTGTTAGACTACTCAGAGGAGGCAATGGATACCCCGAAAGTTGTCAGGTATTTTCTTATTTTGGTAACCTATAACGTCAAGTTGCACTATAGACTATCTCCGTTTGTTGAACACGGTACATATGATATGGGTCGAATAGATCATCACAAGCCATTGCTTATTGAGCAAAAACTTGAGCAACAACATGTGCTCGACGAGTAAGAAATCAAGCTCATACAATTGCTTAAAATTTTGACTAATATTTGGCTTGAATTAATGCCCTCTGATTGAATGGATTGTTTGAAATACGGGCGGTTACAAATGGTCAAGCTCCTCATGTAACAAATCCTGCAAATCACAAGTAAATACTCTTTGGCTTGAATAAATGCCTTATCCTTGAATGGATTATTTGAAATATTGGCGGTTAGGAAATGGTCAAGCTCCCCATGTAACAAATGCTGCAACTCACAAGTAAATACTCTTTGGCTTGAATAAATGCCTTATCCTTGAATGGATTATTTGAAATATTGGCGGTAAGGAAATGGTCAAGCTCCCCATGTAACAAATGCTGCAAATCACAAGTAAATACTCTTTGACTTGAATAAATGCCTACTGCTTGAATGGATTATTTGAAATATTGGCGGTTAGGAAATGGTCAAGCTCCCCATGTAACAAATGCTGCAAATCACAAGTAAATAATCTTTGGCTTGAATAAATGCGTACTTGAATGGATTATTTGAAATATGGGCGGTTAGGAAATGGTCAAACCCCCCATGTAACAAATGCTGCAACTCACAAGTAAATAATCGTTGGCTTGAATAAATTCCTTATACTTGAATGGATTATTTGAAATATAGGCGGTTAGGAAATGGTCAAGCTCCCCATGTAACAAATGCTGCAAATCACAAGTAAATACTCTTTGACTTGAATAAATGCCTTATACTTGAATGGATTATTTGAAATATGGGCGGTTACAAATGGTCAAGCTCCTCATGTAACAAATGCTGCAAATCACAAGTAAATACTCTTTGGCTTGAATAAATGCCTTATACTTGAATGGATTATTTGAAATATTGGCGGTTAGGAAATGGTCAAGCTTCCCATGTAACAAATGCTGCAACTCACAAGTAAATAATCGTTGGCTTGAATAAATTCCTTATACTTGAATGGATTATTTGAAATATGGGCGGTTAGGAAATGGTCAAGCTCCCCATGTAACAAATGCTGCAAATCACAAGTAAATACTCTTTGACTTGAATAAATGCCTTATATTTGAATGGATTATTTGAAATATGGGCGGTTAGGAAATGGTCAAGCTTCCCATGTAACAAATGCTGCAACTCACAAGTAAATAATCGTTGGCTTGAATAAATTCCTTATACTTGAATGGATTATTTGAAATATAGGCGGTTAGGAAAGGGTCAAGCTCCCCATGTAACAAATGCTGCAAATCACAAGTAAATACTCTTTGACTTGAATAAATGCCTTATACTTGAATGGACTATTTGAAATATTGGCGGTTAGGAAATGGTCAAGCTCCCTATGTAACAAATGTTGCAACTCACAAATAAATACTCTTTGACTTGAATAAATGCCTACTGCTTGAATATATTATTTGAAATATGGGCGGTTATGAAATGGTCAAGCTCCTCATGTAACAAATGCTTCAAATCGCAAGTAGATAATATTTGGCTTGAATAAATGCCTTATACTTGAATGGATTATTGAAATGTTGGCGGTTAGGAAATGGTCAAGCTCCACATGTAAGAAATGCTGCAAATCATGCAAATGATAATCTATCGAGCAATTGCTTTTACTTTTTATTTTTTAAACCAAAAATGTACAAGCATTTGCGATTTTATTTATTAAGGTTCTGAAAATTACTAGCAAAAGCAATTGATAGTTTTTATTCCTAGTTGTGTTTCGTCCACAGAACGGTGGAGAAGATTGTAACGGTCACGGAACTCACTGTGCAGGCACCGTTGGCAGCTCAACATATGGTGTAGCCCCTGGCTGTACGTTGAGATCAGTCCGCGTTCTTTCTTGTTATGGATCCGGATCGACCACCAATGTTGTTAACGGTATGTTCTCATTGGCCCCCTCTCTTGATCTCGCTGTCACTGTGCGACACCAAAAGACCACGACCGGTCACTGAACATGCTGAATGACCGCCCACCCCTTAAAGATAAATCTCTCACTGAATGGCGCTCATTATAAAAAAGGGTGTGAACAAAAAATGTGGGCTTCTCGCTGAATGATCCCTGTGTCAGTGTGAAACCAATTACCGAATAATCACTTCTAGAGGTGTGTGTCCCCTCCAAAAATTGCGTGTCACCACTGCCATGTATATTTTGACGATATTTATGTTCATTATCAAATATTCAATACTGTTGAATTGTAATGATTAATTCATACCTCATTATCATGATTATGAAACACTGAACATCCATTTATTTTCAAAGGCCAAAAATACAACCCTGTTGAACAGGCCGAATCGACCCATAATTATATTTCGAATTTCTAGACTGTTGCTTAATTTTCAAAAACAACAAAAAACAACAACAACATAAACCAACAACAACAACAACAACAACATCGCAGGCCCTCTCATAGTTATTTCATTTTCCAGCACCGAAATGAAAATGTGTGATTTTTTTGAGAAATCTTGGATTTCCCTCCACCCCAATTTTCCAGAAGAACTACTTGTTTGTCAATTAGAAGACAAATGTCCATCTCTCGGTATGAGCTATATGACTTCTTCGGTGGTATTACATAGTGACGTATAGTGTGTACTATGTTGAATCAAGTTTTGTATTATCTTTTTTTTTGTACACCAAATCATTTTTTTCGATTACCAATTCACTAATCAATGTTTGGCTTTGGGAATTTTTAAAAATAATTAAGAAAACTATATTTAAAAACAATAGGTCATGGTCATACATCACAAAAATCCGATCAAAGTTTACCATACGTCACTATGTAATGCATCGACCATACGTCACTAAGTAATACCACCGACGATTTGTGTCATCATTCTCCCTAGGTGTTAACTCTGTCACTATGGGTGTTGGTTCAATGTCTCTCGGTGGAGGTGCCTCATCTACATTGGACACCGCCGTTGCAAATGCCGTAAGCAGAGGTGTTGTTATGTCTGTCGCCGCTGGAAACAATAACGACGATGCCTGCAATTATTCACCAGCAAGAGAACCATCGGTAGGTGATACTATCACCCTGCCAGTTCAGAGTACCTATCTGTGAAAACATTATTGAATCGTAACGGCAATATAAGCTCGAAGTCAAGTCTTTTGGTCATCTCCGGTGTATGATCTTGTGAGACGACGAAAACAGCCTTGTTCTGCGGGCAAACGGACCTCTCAGGTATTGTGGGTCGGTCGAGCGTTTTTAAAAATAAATTTCCCAAATTTGTTTTGGATACTTTGGTAAGAAGAAAATCGAAATAATTTTTTTCTTCCAAAACATTCAAAACATTTTAACAAATAAGAAATGCAACAATTCGAGAAATATGGGTCGGTCGAGCTCGTAGAACAGGGTTTTTTCGTCGACCAACCGTAAGAAGCTTTGTTTCTCGGTGAATTTGTCCTCTGGTAAGGTTGATGAACACATATATCGTTCGTGTTCATCGAGAAAGGGCGGGAGTAGTATGTGGGTCCCCCAAAAAATCAAAAATGGCCGCTGAAAAAGTCTAGATTTTCATGTTTAGCTATGCCCGGGTCGTCACTAGAATAAAAGGTATTTCGTGAATAAATATGAATTCGTAACATTTCAGGTTAGAGGAGTCCCTTCATAGGCATACATGTAAATGTGTGGATATTAGACCCATCCCGTCGCCAGAGGAGGTAAACATATGGTAACTTATAGAACGTTACTGCAAACGGTGAAACCTGAAGTGAAGAGCTAACCCTGTTATGCCCTAGGGGGGAGGGGGGGGGGGGGTACCGCGCCATTTTGTCCCGAAGCAATGGTTATGACGTCATATTTCTGTCGATTTTCAGAACTCTTGTATTGGATTTACGTGCAAAATATATGCCCTCGGCATCATACTTTCCCAGGTGTGCAGTTCATTTTAAATTTCAGATGTTCTAAAATGGATGGTTTTCTAACCAATTCGAGAAAGAAAATCGAACTGCACACCTCAGAAAGAGTGTTTGTCGGGAATGTAGAATTACACATTAACCCATGTGCATTAACCCATGACCCCGGTCCAATTAATAAGATTAGATATTAATACATTATTCGCCAATATTTTGTTAAATTAGCACGGTTGGTGTAGTGGACAGAACGTTGACATGAGGACCGAAAGGTTGTGAGTTCGAGCCCCATTAAGATCACTTTTGTTTTATATGCGGGGTCTTGCCGCTGGATTTGTTTGGCCTGCCGGCATCATCTGTATGCGTGCCCACACGGACAGCGCTGCTGGTGTTGACCGTATTATGACACCATTTTTTGTGTTAAAATGTCAAAGTTTTTCACCGTTCTTTCAAAAATAAGGAATATAATCACATTACAAACACATTTTGTGCGAGAGAAACACACACATTTGGCCAAAATGGCACAATAAAAATCCGTTCGTTATAAATAAATGGATATGTTTAAATAATAAAACTATCACAATATACTTGTGGATCTCTGTGGCGTGCATAGGTTGGCCATGTCGTTGGCAATCGGCAATCACGGGTTCGATTTTCGAATATTCCTTGTTATCCTTTTATTTTTTTTATTTTTTATACTTGATGGATTAATGTAACATCATTGTTATATCAATTTTTATTAATTATAAAGGCCGCCCATGCGTTTATAGTTTTCTTTTTATTTATTTATCTATCATAAATTTATCTCTTGATTTATTTAACTTGTAATTTTGTATCTAAATAATTGAAATGCGTAAACAATTATGTTATTGCTCGATAAATAAGTTGATTAATGATAGCAACACTTGTTGTAAAACCATTTTACCAGTGTGCTCAACAATTTCTCCTTTGCACACTTTGTTTATACATACATTCACTTTTAGCTTGTTATAGCAGGGAGGTGTCAAATTGACACCTCCCTGGTTATTATAATAGCTAGGCTAATAATATACAATTATAAGCAAGTTTGCGACCGGGTGTGCGACCTCTTTGATTTTAGGCTGGTAACACAATCCCATAGTGCATTTCGTTAAAACAGTGTAAATTATTTTTCAACGATACGTATCACGTGATAACCATGATCGTTTTCGCAAAATATCGCAAAATGGCGCGGTACCCCACCCCCTTAGTTATGCCCTTAACCTTTTGTTTAGATAAACGACACATAACAGTACAGCACTTCATCTCAGACGGTAACAAATGTAAGCAACTCCATGTTTACCCCCTCAAACGGCAGGAAGAGCCCAATTAGGCATCAATTCTATGCTAAAATTAATGTAAAGTTTCCCATCGTTTTCTACATACGTATAGGCTATTAGCGTAGGCTCAATATCTAGCAATGACGCACGCGCTTCATCCTCCAACTATGGCAGCTGCGTAGATATCTTTGCCCCAGGATCCTCCATTACCAGTACATGGCATACTAGCGATACAGCTACCAACACTATCAGTGGAACATCTATGGCATGTCCCCATGTTTCAGGTAGGTGCATTTCATTCCAAACGATAACGGGCATAATCTCGTTCACGAATATTCATATGGTTAAATTTAAGTCTTATCTCAATAATTAGTATTGGTATACTAGGCATATTTGTACTTATTTCAATGCATTTCCCATGGTGAATGTATATATGATGATAAAATGCAATACATTTGACATTTTTAAAACATTTTTAAACATTTTGGAACTGTCGTTTGTCGATGGCGTGTCCTCATGTTTTAGGTAGTTTTCCAAACGATGTCGGGCATAGTCTCGTTGAAGAATATTAAGGGTGTTCCTATGGCTAGAAACAAATCTCGATATTCAAGTATAAGGTAGAGCTTGTTGAGTACAACAAAAAAGTATTTTACTAGAGGTGAATCGGGTGCACGGTTCAACAGATATAACCATTTGAAGTCATTTTGAATTCTTTTGTTTTGTATTGTTTTTCGGCCCACAGAGGGCAGTCTATTTTCTTTTGTTTTTTATTGTTTTTGTTTATTAAAAACTCCTATAGACTCCCGCAGCACAGGAAATAAGAAGAGTAGTATAACCAATACACCAAGTGGTAATACATTTAAGAAAGTGCATGAACTTGAAAAAATATTTAAGTGCATTAATTAGCCTCAATTTTTTTCAATGACCTAAAGCTTCCTTAGATAATTAAATATAACTAATTATGCAGATGTCTTACAGCCTTCCGCAGCACAGGAAAGTTTCTAAAAACTATAATTAACAAGCTCCCAAAATTACAGCTTTGTAGCATTTATACTTTTCTTGTAAAAATTAATTTTTGCATAGATTAATTTGTTGCTAGGGGTAAAAAAAACCAAATAAGAAATAAAAGAAATGAACGCTTCAATTGTGCTTTATTTTTGACAATTAAATTGTCGTATTTAGAAAACCGTACCTCCGATCAAGCTCAAATTTCAGATTATAGATCAGCAAGCTCTATTAAAATATCAAATAACAAATTAACCATAGAAACAACATTATATTATGCGTGCGAGGTAACGTTATCAACCGAACGCAATAAACAGTTAATGACTGATGAACCGCGCCCAACCCCCCCCCCCCCCCCCCCCCCCCCGCCCCCGAAAAACCCACCACTGGAGTTGATTTTCCAACTCCAGCGGTTCTAGGATGAAATACATTAGTATAATCAATGGTGTCAGAGCGTATTCTAGTAAGCGTCGGGCGCATTATTGAAGCGTGAGTGCTATATATATATATAGCAGCTAGGGGATTCGTTTTTAATTGTTAATCACGATAACGGGGTGCCTCTATGGGGAAAACGATTTATATATAAATATGATGGATCACAACTGATATTTCAAGTGTTTAGGTTTATTTTATTTTTTGTTTCAAGTTGTAAATCATATACCGGTATCATGTGAAAGGGTAAATTATCCAAACAAAAGTGGATTCTTTACAACATTTTGGAATTAAGTATGTGGTAAAAGTATTGAATTTGTATCATTATTACCGTATTTAAGTTTTGACTTAAAAGTTTTGACACGCAAATGAACTGAAAAGATGATGCTCGGAATTTCCACAACCCCCCCCCCCCACAAAACACCTCGATGTCATTGTGTTGTAACACTTCTATGTTATAATGATGTATTTCAGGTGCCGCAGCTCTCCTGCGTGCAAGAGGCGTACCGGCGGGCAGTGTATCATCCACAATGGTCAGCGAAGGTACCACCGGTGTCGTAGGCAACCCAGAATGGGGCAGTCCAAACGTACTTCTGTACGTTCAGTAAATAAATTGGCGTCAAGATTGTTATGAAAATAATATTATTTAATGAGATTGACAGTACCAACACCTAATTTTGAGACTGTAGGTGAACGATATTTAAATTATTGATAATAATTGAAGCAAACCAAATGCACTCGAACCCGAGAAGTTAATCTTTAACACAACTGTATACTGTAAGTAATATCAGGCCATGTTGTTGGATGAAATGTATTCTTGAAAGACAAACACGTGCGTATGATACACAACGAAAAAGGTCACATGTTAACCATAGTTCCCGCAGTTATAACAACTCAGACTAAAAATGTCATCATCATTGAATTGACAGTCCCAGCAGAAGAAAACCTTGCAAATGCTTTCGCCAGGAAGAAATGTAAATACCAAGACCTTGTATTAGAATGTGAAAATAACGGATGGTCTGTAAACTACTTTCCCGTTGAAGTCGGAAGCAGGGGGATTTATAGTACCACGATCAGCAAATGTCTGGCCTCACTAGGAATCCCCAACGGGAAGAGAAACCAATCTTAGACACAGCAGCCAAAACAGCCTTGCGAGCAAGCTACATTATCTGGCTTTGCAGAAGCACCAAGGCGTTCAGACAAGCGGAGTTGATTCCACCTCCAACCATATGCCATGAGGGAAGTGGGACGGTTAAGTCTGGTCCGCAGCCCAGAGACCTCAGAGCATAACATTATCTACATGTACACAGATGAAGATGATGAAGAAAAGCTATATTATGCAACACGGTGATTTTTCCCAATAGTCATTTTCAACGAGAACTACATCAGGAGTGCTCATCTTGATAAGGGTGAAATTACGGCTCCGAAGGTGACTACACTGGTAATCTACCAATGAATTATTCTTGTGAAAGGTTAACCATTCAGACTTTGTATACATAATAGCTCGTTCGTCTGGTATCCATGTAAGCACAGTCCCTGTAGCCTAGTGGAGTAACCAATCGCCGCGATAGCGAGAGGGACCGGGTTCGAGGCTGTGTATTTTTAAGGTCTTTGTTAATTTAATTCTCGCCAGTTTGTCCGAGTCTATATATTATTCATACAGGTTATTGACAAGATGTATGTACAATAGTTAGCAAGTTAGTATGGAACTATCTGAATAAAAATGAATACAATTCCGATGAGAACAGAAATTGAAACGACTCTGTCATGACACGCTTCATTTGTCGATAGGGGACGAGAAACCCCATCCTGTTCTACGGGCAAATGGGAGGCCCATGTAGGGTCGGTCGGTCTGGCGTTCGATAAATGTCGGTGAATTTTCAGCAATTCCCGATATTATTTTCAAAATGTTTCAAAAATATCAAAACAATTTCAACATTTTTAACCACCAAAATACAACGTTTGCCTTTTTTAAATTTCGAAAAAGAAAAAAAAGGTCGATCGGGCCCGTAGAATAGGTTTTGCGTTCGTCGCCTTAAATAGTTCAATCAGTTACAAAATTAATGATTTTTGGGCATCGATGGATACTAATAATTTTGGGACAGCTTGTGCGCGCTGACCGACCCATGTTTTTTCGAATTACAGATTTCAAAAGAAATTTTATTTTAGTATTTGCGAAAATAATGATTTTCTTTAGTAAATTTTATTGAGAATTCTTAAACAGCTAAGAATGTTTAGGTAATTCTTATTTGTTCTCAGAGAAATCGGCGACATTCATATCAGACAACTTAACACGGAATACATTAATGAGCGTGACCACCTTCGCGCATTGCGTGGTAACTAAAGTTTTCTTCCATAACGCGCACTTCTGCTGTGCATCTACCGCAATGTTTCCTACCCCCTTCCCTGACTACTAAAAAGTTATGACACACCCGGCCTACAATATACAAATACAATTATCATACACAATTGTAGGGGTGGGTACAATAACTTGGCGCTTTAACTTAGCACTTAATTGCACCTACCCCTTCAATTATGAATTTTTGAGAATACTACAAAAATATACAACACTTATATTATTATACACACTTGTGAAGTGAAGTGTATAATGTCATACAGTGTATGTGTTTAGTGTGGGCATGCTGACAGCATGGGCATGTTCTCAGCGTGGGCATGCAGCGGCGTAGCTAGGTGTTTTCATATTGGTCGGGCGAAAATTTAAAGTTAACCGACAATACTTTACCGACTAAATATGTGAGCGTAGCGCGCAAATATTTACTATTTTACATCAAATTTCCCTGTGATTGAGGTCTATTTTGGCTTTAAACCTGCTTTAAAACACCGAAAATCTATTTTGTGGGCACATATTTGTACTTTTGTCCGTCATAGTTTCATGATTTCCCTTGACAAATGAACCGACAGAGCCAATCTCAACCGACATGACTCAAATGCATGAAATGCATGCGGTCAGCGTGGGCATGCTGACGCTGTCAGCATAAGCATGCTGTCAGCGTGGGTTCGCAGGTTTTTGCCGCAGGTGGTTTAAACCACGGTTTTAACCGTCCGGCAAAAATACCTTTTGCCACTTAAAGTGGCAAAAATGGCAAAAACTAAAAAAATGTAGTGTCAAAATGCCAAAAATTACTGAATTCATCTCAAAATCCAATGAAAATCATAAATATCTTTTTCTGAGTGTATAATAACTTAATAAGATATGTAAAACATTAATAGATTAAGTTTGCTGGCAGTATCTATCGCAAGCTCTTTGATCATGTTGATACCAATACATTTGACTCAAATTGGTTATATACATTTCATGTATTTGTTTTCAATTTCAGGGAATTAGTGAAACAAAATATTGGCTGAAATGACTCACTAAATATTGTTATGTGATTTCTGATGTATTAGTTATATGTTCCTAGCCATGTTTGGGTTTTTCCTAGTTTTTGCCAGTTGTTGCCATTTTGCCTGCAGAAACTGGCAACAACGGCAAAAAACAGTTTTTGTCGACAAAAACCGAACCCTGCAGTGTCAGTGTGTACATGCTGTAGCGTGGGCATGCTGTCTTGTTGTTGAGTTCCAAGATGAGCAAAAGTCTACTCTGCAAGCAAGTGCCTAAAAGAAGGGCAACACATTGCTGTTATTTTCCATTTTTTGTTGTTATTTTTTCCAAGATTGGCGCCATGTCTAAGATGGCCGCCATAACATATTTAGAGATGGCTTTATGGTGCCGTTTAAGTTTATTAAGGTTCAATGTAGATCAACCAAATGATTAATATATCATACTGTCCACTTGTCAAGAAAGTAAATCTGCAAGAAAATCTACTTTCAATTATTTTTCGAGGATTCCTGGAAAAGATCACATAATATGCCTTTAATGCAATCCAAAAAAACCTCACTTAATTCGATTGAAACCAATTTAGAATATAACAATTATGGCAGGCTGCAAAATGCAATGATCCTTGATCATGAGGGAATATCAATATTTTATCCAAAGCTGGCATTCCGGCAATATAAATAAAAGTTGTTCATTCTTAAATCTAAACATAATTAGTGACACAAAATGTTCAAGTTCAAGTTTTATTTCACAATACAATTAGGCCATTGGCCCATAATATAACAACATATTAATGATACATATTTTACATATCATATCGCATATCAGATACATAGGAAAAATATAGACGTTAATTTTTTATTTTTTAAAAATAATAATTACATAACATTTGACGAATATAATCATGTTCTAACCACTGAATTTCTAAGCTTAAGTGCGTGGTACACAAATGCTGCTAATCCTGCTAAAATGGTCGAGTCAGAGGTGTTTAACAGTGAATAAAATTTCTGATGAGTTGGATTAACGTAAACCCAAAGCGGCAAGTATTTAGTACGTAAGGTGGTGAAAAAATTACAAATGAGAACGAAATGAAATTCGTCCTCAATATCGTTATCATCACAAAGAATACAAAGACGATTTTCTCGATCAATATTCTGCCACCTACCCGCTTCAATCATTAATGAATGACTCGAACATCTCAGCCGGCTTAGAGCTTTTCTGTGAGATGTTATTTCCACAGTTAATAAATATCTTTCAGGGTTGAGAAGAGTTTTAAATTCTCTGTAGGTACCCAATTTATCGAGTGTACATACTTCAGCAAACCATTCTTGACCAGCAACGTCTTTTAGTCTTGTGGAGAAAGAAATCAGAAAATTGTCTTGAGATCCAATATGATCTTGATTGATCCAAACAATACCAAAACCAAAATTAAAAAGTAAATTTTTAACATGGGAAGCCCAATTAATGTGACCATGATTATCAAGAGCATGTAACATTTTATAACATTTGTAAGGGTACCGGTGGTTCGGCATGCGCAATATTTTACACCAATAATTGATACAACGGAAAGCAGTCATTACAAAAAGTGGAAGTCTGCCACATTCACCTAAAACTGCAACATTAGTAGTTTTAATGCTAACACCGAGAAATTTCTTGCAAGCTTTAGTATGAACTTTTTCAAGATGTTTGTATGACTTGTAACCCCATATTTCAGCTCCATAAAGCAAAACAGGCGATAATGATGCATCGATGATTTTAAAATAAGGAATGAAAGGAAGACCTCCGACTTTGAATGAAATGCCTCTAATTGCAGCAAGAGCTTTTTCACCTTGTTGAGCTAAAATTGTTGTTGCTTTGCCCCACGCGTTACCCGTGGAAAATGTGACACCAAGATACTTATACGAACTCACACATTCGATTTCATTTCCATTCAAAAACCATTTTTCATCACGTCTTAGCCGCCCTCCTCTACGAAACACAATAACCTTAGTTTTATCACGGTTAACCTTCATACCCCATTCATTACAGAATCTTGAAAGTGCTAAAATATGCTGTCTTAGGCCGGAAGGATTATCTGACATCAAAACAACATCATCGGCAAACTTGAGAATCTTAATTTCTTCATGACTAGAAAGTTTTACACCATTGCCTCTAGATTGCAGTACTTTATCATTCAATATGGATATAAAAATTGAGAATTGCAAGGGGCTACACATGCAACCCTGACGGACACCTAGTGAGAAATGAGAATCATGTATCACCTGAATTGATTGCATGTAAGTCCTCAAAATCAAAATTCATGCAAGAAAGATGATGACATTGGTCAATAAAAATGAAGGATATACTTGATAATAGGTGTGAGAGTAGGCCAACGATTTTTTTTTTTTTTTTTTTCTTTCTTTTTTTTCTTTCTTTTTTTCTTCTTTTTAAAATATCAAATAACAAAAAAATGGGTGCGGCGTCCAAAATCAGAGCGTGCGGGGACGAGAAACATGTTATTATTGTTACTTGGCCGTAACCCTAACCCTACCATCCCAAGTCCGTGTGTGCCGGAGGTCCCTGGTTCAAATCCCGGGGGGTAGCAGCGATATTGTGGGTCATTTTTTGCCTTGCGGAAAAATTGTCTGAAAAAAGTGGGGGTAGAGTTAGGGTTAAGGGGACTATGGGTGTATAATGGAAATCTATGATTTACTCATTGCCAAAAGGTGTGTTGAAATTTGCTATAAATGCCTGTATGGATTCTCTGCCTTCTTTTACAAACCTAAAACGCTGGGGTAAACGACTTAGTGACATTTGCCCTCTCTGTAAAAGCAAAGGGTCCTTATTGCACATTCTCAATAATTGTCAAAAAATGCTGGATAGATACCTCTGGAGACACAACAACATAATCCTTATTCTGCTTTCAGTGTTCAAGGACTCAGAATTATACAAGAGTGGTAATCTACTTATCTATGCCGACATCAAAAATAACACTGTCGGAGGTGGAACAATTCCACCCAACATAATCGCCACCTCCCAAAAACCTGACATTGTGTTATTCTGGCCTACAGACAAGCGGGTTGTTCTGTTTGAACTGTCGGTGCCATTTGAACCCAACATCGAGAAAGCTCACCGTGCCAAAAACGAACGGTACGCATCCCTTGTTACCGACATTGTCGACGCCGGGTTCTATTGCACCCTAATCGCTGTCGAAGTAGGATCAAGAGGGCTTATTGATACCGACAATAAAGGCAGAATAACTCGCTTGTCCAAAGAACTTCAAACTCCTACCACATTCACTGTTATGAAGAAACATATCACAAAATCCGCGATAAGTTCTTCATACTCCATTTTTAATGCCAGATATGAACCTCAGTGGAACGTTCATGAATTTATCTAGTCTGCTATACTTCCCGCCATGGTATTTATTTTCTTCTTTTTCTGCTTTCTTTCTAGTGTTTAATTATTAGTTGTTCGTCTTTGTCTAATCCCTGCCTGAGATCGGAATGGATCTCAGTTGTTCCTGGGCATTGTATGTTATCTTCTTTTGTTGTTTAATAAAGATGATCTATATATATTTATCAAAAAAAAATAATGGTTTGAAATATTAGTACAAAAAAGATATGACCCCCCTTTAATACCCAAGAAACCCCCTTTTGCTTTCTTAAACAATTCATGACCCCCCTGTTTCGTGCTGCCCTCCCCCCTCCGGTAGAAATAATGAATGGTCCCTAAGTTCATACATGTAATACAATTGTATAAATGTGACCTGGCACCACAAAATGAGCGGAAAGTCGCGGCGAAGATGTTGCTGAATTGAGACAGCATAGCAAGTTATTGATTTTTGCCGTTTGTTGTTAGTATGGACCAAGCCCTTTTATTATAGCGGGATTATAAAATAAATAGCCTGGCATGGCTGGTAATACTCTTAACATAACAATACATACTTTTGACCGAATTTTGGTTGAAAAGCCATCACTTCATTTCCATTCAATATTGGCTTTTTATCAAAATTAGACAGCTATTTCAAAGTTATGTTGAAAAACTGTTTCGCGGTTGGTAACGGCGAATGGAAGCTTTTTTAAAATACATTTTTATAAATTGTTAACCTGTTTAGCAAAATAAAGCTATTTTAAGCAGCATTTTTACGCTTAAGGTTCGTTATTTATTTATTTTCCGACCATGATTTTTCATACTATATTTAGACGTTTCGATTCCCCGATTGACGCGTTGAAATTTGAATGAATAAATTATATAAAACCTTTTCATTCCCCCGAATAAGTGTAATCCCTACCCCACCCGAATACTTTAGTGCTGGGCTGCCTGTTTCCTGAAAACAGAATTATTTTCTATAATATGATCAGTTCTGGCTATAATCAATGTATATTTTGGTTTGAGATGGGCTTTTAGAATTTGGTTTCGATTCCCTCGACTGACGCCTTAAAATTTGAAATATACAAAACCTTTTAATTCCCCAGAAATGGGTGTATTTACCCGATTGATAGTCAAATGTTGATTTATCTTCAGTTTTATGAAAGCGAAATAAAAGTATACGATCGATGACGACAGGAAAGCGGTGATAAAGCGAGCGCATAAAAATCTTAAACTCTGACCTCGACGCCTACTGACGATATGGTAAGGGTATGGTGTATAAGTCCCAAGTATGCAAATGAGGATTATGAGATTTATTCCGTTGTTGAGTACTGGGTAGATGTGTGGTAGAGCATGACATGTATTCAGTGAGATAATTTGCATACTTGGGACTTCTACACCATACCGCTACCGACGATATAGCAGTATCCTGCGGACGCCGGACGGACGGTATGATATTGGTCAAAAGTTTGCAACAACAGTGAGGGCGGGCGATATGCTGCTCGTTTTACAGATGATGCCGGACACGGGCTCTTTTAACGAAGGACAAACAAACGGTTAACGACGAATTAAATTATACCATTATAATTATAATTATTCGAAAATTGATATTGATCTGGAGTTGGTTATTCAACTCCATTTGGTTATCCAACTCCAGCGGTTTCAGGATAAAATAATTTAGTGCCAACATTAAAATCCTTTTTTTTACATTAAAAGCATATTATGTGATCTTTTCCAAGTAGCGCGATCTATCATTGATTTTGACTATGAAAGCAGATTTTCTTGCAGATTTGCGTTTTTGATCATAAATCATAAAGATCTTCTAAGTTACAGATCGATACGATTCCTAATTACTAAATCATGGTTTGAAAATAGATTTTACCGAGCGGTAAAATCTTTTTATTAACATTTTACTCTAAATTCACTCTAAAACGATGATTTTGAGGTTATTAGGAATCGTATCGCTCTGTAACTTGGAATATATTTATGATTTATGATCAGAAAAGTAAATCTGCACGAAAATCTGCTTCCAATTTTTTTTCGAGGATTGAGGGCGTCCCCTGGAAACGATCACATAATATACCTTTAACGATAGTCCTCTCCAGAAGGTCAACAGCCACACCTACCTAGGAGTTGAAATAAATAACAAACTAAACTGGGTAAACATATCTGTAATACCAGCTCTATAAAGCAAATAGAGTCCTTGGTTTACTACGCAGAAATCTGTACAGCTGCTCTGCAAAGGTAAAGGAAACGGCATACAAAACACATGTCCGACCTAAAGCTCGAATATTGCTCTAGTATATATATATATATATGGGATCCATACCAACAAGACTACAACAATTTACAACGAAGAGCTGCGCGGTTCGTCTGCAAAGATTTCAGACGCAGACGTAGTGTTTCCTCCATGATCACCGACCTAGGCTGGATATCATTAGAAGAACGCAGGGCTATCTCCAGACTCACACTGTTATACAAATCCATCCATCATAAGGTTGCCATAGATACATATCAATACCAAACCAATCCTCATGAGGGCAGAATCTCAACTATAGGATAACATCTTACACATCTTTCATTCACACAGCAACAAGGAAAGACTGAGCACTACAAATACTCTTTTCTCCCGCGAACCTCGGCTGAATGGAACCTACTACAACCAAGTATCCGAGACTCTCCTTCAGTTGATTCCTTCAAAGCCAGGATCAGCAAGGTGGATATGTCATCCTTCCTGAGGGTGGCACATCATTAATTATTTTTATATTCTTTTTATATTATTTTCTTTTATTTTCAATTTTGATATAATTTAATATTCTCAGTTTGCTATTAGTCACAATGCGCCTGCGACACATATCCCATTTGTGGAGATTGTCGCAGTAAACGACAGATACAGATACCAACGGCGATTCAACATTTACGGCCATTCGTGTCCCCGTCTGCTGAGGTTATTTTTGGTTACATTAAATTGTTATTGTTTTTTATGTTGGGCTATGTAGGGCGGGCTCCTTTTGGTTACTCACTTTGTTTGGTCATTTTATCATTTATTTATCGCATCATCAACTCATCATCTTCATCTTCAACTGTTATAGGCTCCTCTGTTTTCCTTCCTTTCCTCTTTTCTTTCCTCTTTTCTTTCCTCTTTTCTTTCCTCTTTTCTTTCCTCTTTTCTTTTCTTCTTTTTTCTTTCCTCTTTTCTTTCCCTTTTCTTTTCTTTCCCTTTTTCCCATCCTTTTTTAGGGGGGAGGGCTAAACCCCCCTGCCACCCCCGGACTTTTTAAAAAAAGGAGGAGGGAGGGTCTTACTATTTACTATTTTCCCATTTTTTGCTATTTTTTTTCAAGATGGCCGCCAAGTCGAAGTGACCAACTGACTGTGTTGCAGACATGCACTCCTAAACAGGATTTTCCACTTTAATTGCCAGAGGAATAAAAATATGAAAAGGTTTACCTAATAGGCCTAATATGAGCCAAGTACACATTGTTTCTTTATGTTTTCTTCATTTTTCAGGTTGAATGAGGAACAAAACATCATTGATCGAAAGGATGTAGGCCTACATGTACGGTAGGCCTATTGGTCCCCATGGTATTTTTTCAATTGAGAAGCCATGTCAATAATTCCGTGTCATACATGACATGAACATGCTATGAAATGATACAGCATTTCTATTACACCTGCCATTCCTATGGGCAAAGGATCAATCACTTTAAAAAAAAAGAATTAAAAAAATTAAATTTAAAAAAAAATTAAATAGTAAAAAATAGGAGGCGGCGGCCAAAAAGGAGGCGGGCGGGGACGGGAAACATTTTTTTTTTACTAGGCCTAATCTATATTCGCTCATATATTTTGTGTTATATACAAGCTAAGCTGATATCATTACGTTCGGAGATTTTGCGTACCGCCCATTCCTTGATGACGAGCTACCTTTAGCATGCTAAACTGGGCTACCGAAATCACGAAATCAGAAAGATAGACAGTGAGAACCCGGAGTGAGAATGATATTTATTCAACTATTCAACCACTGCACGGCACCATCCAGCTTTAAAAATGTATAATAATGATTATAGATTCATGCAGAGGAGGGTATCCTGGTAAAGAAATCATCCTAGGTATGCTTTTACATGGTTTTTAGTCCCACAAACTAGAGAACACCACATAACAGTGTAAAATGAGTGTCGCATTTGCTATTTTTGACATGATTGACGTAATTGTGTTTATTATACAAAGACTATGATATTGATAGGCTAGTAATAATATATAGGGCCTCTAACGACGACATCCATCAAAACGCACTTTCCTGCGCAATTACCAACTAATTTTTAAGCGAAACGAAATTTACATAATATTTATTTGGAGCTTATTTTGTTTACAACAACACTATAACTAACTGATTTCAACCAAAAGCACTAGAGCAGATTGTACAGCATATATATAATTATGTCAAAGCTTATTTTGTGACTTGACAAAATACTATTTCTGAAAATATGAGCTCGATCTTTGCAGTGCAATTCAGTTGACAAGATCATAAGATGATGGTATTTGCTACCATCAGTATGTAGTGTAACTATAGGTAGGGTCTTCAATTTTGGGTGGGGGGGGGGGGGATGAGGGATCAGGTCTATGATCGGGGGAGGGGGGGGGGGGGGTCATAATCTACTATGTTTTGTTATTATAGAGTTTGTCATATAATTGGGGGGGGGGGGGGGGTGGTGCAATGCAAGCCTTCTCCTGCCCCGCTCTAGTTGTACAACCTGGCTACAAATTACAATTCTGGCTTCCGTCCTCACATCAGTTTTGAGCTATTTTCGATGAATGATTCGTTTGTAAATTCCTGACGGTATTTAAATTACTTAAATCATTAATTAATCCAGGCCCTCAACTCAACACAAAGGTTGGTAACCATGCATTTTCTGAATATCAAGGAAAAAGGGTATATATTTTCGAGTGTCATGAAAATAGTGATACTATGTGAATCAGTCTCTGCGAAATTTGGAATAATGAATATTTACAAAATCTGACAAATCTTCATGTTTCGGTTTGAATCCCTCTGCTCCAGTGCAACAACTGAATGAAAACCATCATTTGGGTACAACAATTTAAGTCATTGAAAACAAAAATAGGGGGTATTTTTAACCCCAGTTTTGTCCTCGATTAAGTTATTTTGATTAATCCAGTGTTATCCACACTTCAATTCTCATGAGATGGTTCCGACATACAGATTAGGCCAATGGAAATGGATTGTTAGTTTCCTGTTGGAAGTTTGAAAAACGGGACGAGGTAACGTTTCATTATTCATTATTTGGATTTTTTTCATTATTCATTATTAAATTAAAATTGATGTTTTCGAATGGAATTTAAGGCACCCCCACTATACAAACCAGTGTTAAGTACTTGATACCCATTGATTAGTATTATATTACACATGAATAACTCTTTTTAAACAATTTAGGAAGTACTTTAAGATGTTTTGTTGAAAATTTCAAAAAAAGTGTCTGAAATATTGCAACATCAATTACATTTGAAATTTGAGGAGGTAATGCTAACATTTTCATTATTAACCCTACACCATAACACCACTGCCAATAAAATCCCTTAAAGTCAGCAGGAAGGGATGCCTGGTATTTAGAGCCAATACAAAATTAACATTTGTATTCAAGTTTGTCAGAAAATGTAATTTTTGCACAAATAATGAAAGTGTTGGTAAAACTGAAAATGTGGGGCGGGAGGGCAACAGGAAACTAACAATCCATTTCCATTGGCCTTATAGATTTTTAAAATTGTGCAAGTACAGTTATAATTATATTGCTGGAATATTGTCATTTTGGTCCTATTAATCGAATGTACAGGCTAATAACTCATTAAAGCATTGATAGGATTCCAAATTGGTGAACTAATTTTGAATAACATTATTTTTTTTATTCCATTTCATTCAGAAAACATGATCCAGTCTTCTTCAGCTACATTGTGCATGTCTATACAACCTCTCACTTGCAAGTATTGTCAACGAGTCTACGATGACATGGCTCTATATCGCTGTCATATCAAACGCCACCAGATGAGAATACTTCCATACTGGTACGCAAATGTAACAAGGAGGCACATAGGATGCAAATATATAAAGACAAGTAACGAGGTAAAACTATACCAATATCAAAATTGCAATATGAGTTTCTCGCAAGCAGGTCACAAGGCTGAATTTGAAAGGATTCATACCAAGGAGAAACCATTCCAATGTAAATATTGCAACAAAAGGTTTTCACAAGCCGAGCAAAAGACCAGACATGAAAGGATTCATACAAAAGAGAAGCCATATCCATGTCAATATTGCAGCAAGAGTTTTAGACAAGCAGGAGACAAGGCTAAACATGAAAGGATTCATACAAAAGAGAAACCATACCAATGTCAATATTGTTATAAGACCTTTTCTACTTCAAGTAACAGGACAGTACATGAAAGGATACATACTAAAAAGAGGCCACACCAATGCAGGTTTTGCAACAGGAATTTGTCGCAAACAGCCCACGAGACTGGACATGAAAGGATTCATACACAAGAGAAACCATACCAATGTCAATTTTGCAGCAAGAGGTTTTCACAGGTAGGAGAACAAACTGGAAAAGGAAAAGTTCATACCAAAGAGAAACCATACCAATGTCAATATTGCAACAAAAGTTTCTCTACCTCAGGTGATAAAACTCGACATGAAAGGATTCATAGTAAACATGACAGGGTCCAACAGAAAAGTCTTACACGTGCAGATAACAAAGCTGTACATGAAAGGCCCCATACCAAAAAGAAACAATACCAATGCCGATGTTGCATGGAGAGCTTCTCGACGTCAGGTGAAAGGACCAGCCATGTAAGGATTCATTCCAAAGAGAAACCATTCCAATGTAAATATTGCAACAAGGGCTTTAGGACTGCAAGTCATAAGACTGAACACGAAAGGATTCATACCAAAGAGAAACCATTTCATTGTCAATATTGTAACAAAGGTTTCACTCAGGCAGGTCAAACAAGTATACATGAAAGGATTCATACCGAAGAGAAACCATTCCAATGTAAGTTTTGCAACAAGTATTTTTCTGATTTTGGTAACAAGACTAAACATGAAAGGGTTCATACGAAAGAGCAACCGTACCAATGTGAATATTGCAACAAGAAGTTTTCTGATGTTAGTAATAAGATTAAACATGAAAGGATTCATACCAGAAAGAAATCATTCCAATGTAATTATTGCGTTTGGAATTTCTCTACATCAATTGAAAGGAGCAGCCATGAGAAGATTCACACTAAAGAGAAACCATACGATTGTATATATTGCAATAAGAGTTTTTCTAATGTTAGTAATAGGACTAAACATGAAAGGATTCATACCAAAGACAAACCATACCAATGCGAACACTGTAACAAGACATTCTCTGATGTTAGTAACAAGACTAAACATGAAAGGATACATACGAAGGAGAAAACATCAATGCAAATAACGTAGCAAAGTTGTTCAAAAGCGGGATGTAAGGCAAACGTTATGCATATCAGCGAGAATCATCCACTAGTAACCAAAAGTATTAGGACACTAGGATATGGTGTTTAATCATTGCAGCTATTAAATTTGGACTGCAATATTTGACTATGAGTTAAACAAATGTGTATAGCTGATCCGCTTCTCATTAATAAATGCATGTTCCCTTACCAAACTTCACTTCACATTGTATTCAATATATTCAGCTGGGGTTGTGGTGTTATTTTATTCACTGTAGCATGACCGACAATCATATTGAATATATTCCACAGCAATGTGGTATTCGGCGAACAGTATTATTATTATTCCAAATGTATTATACACTCGTCAAAAGAAGTTCCTGGACACTTAAATTAAATTAATATTTAATAGAATATATATAGTTATATATATATAATTGTATATCAAAATAAGCAGAAAGTAATCCTCTAACAGCTTAACATGGAATTTAGACATGATCACTCATGCAGGGCAGATCCCATTCACTTGACAATGGCAAGAAGATTGCACAAAATTGGATAATCCCTCCATTCAAATGACTGTAAATGCTCATTTCTTGCAATTTCCTTTTACGCACCTTACCATTGCTTAATGAATGTGCTCAGCCATGCATGAATGAGTACATCTTAATTTCATACAGACATGATAGAGAATTATTGTCTGCTTATTCTGACATGCAATTGTTTATTTATATTAAATATTTATGTGAAATATTTGAACTTCAATGAGAGTCCAGGAACTTTTTTTGACGAGTGTATATCAACGAAATTCGCAAATGAGCTCTGGAATATGAATTCATTCTTATACGAGGGGGGTGGGGGGGGGGGGGGGGGGGGACGGGCCTGTGTTAAAGGGGTATTAAGAGATGTGGTGGAGGCTGCACCCTCAAATACAAAAATGTATGATAAAACCTGAGAGATAACCCAACCCAACCCAACCAAGGGCATGTAAACCATCCTTGGCCGTGATTACTCATCTTATAGAGATGCTTTGTCTGCTTGTAAACTTGAATTCTTTGATTGTAGAAGAACAACTCAGTGTCTAAAATTTGCATCAGGCCTGGCCGACAATATTAGAACAAAACATCTGCTTCCCCACACCAGATTTTGAAGTTCATGGCAGAAGATTACGCTTTCAGAACAGCCCTGTGCCTTATTTTGTCAACCTTTTAAACAATTAAGTTTGGGTGAGTGTGCCCAGTGTACATATTGTGTTTATTTAGTGCTGTCATTTTACATGTTGTGATTATTTGATAATGTGCAATATTAGGTCAATATCATATTGGGGGGGGGGGGGGGGTAATAGTTTTTTTCATGTGCAATGTTGTTTGGAAGAAGGGCTTGGGAGTTGTTTGGGTATGTAGTGCATGCTTAGTGTGTTGACAAATTGTGTGGTAACCTTTTAAACAATTAATTTTGGGTGAGTGTGCCTAGTGTACATGTATTGTGTTTATTTACTGCTGTCATTTTACATGTTGTGTTTATTTGATATTAGGGACCGTTCATGATTTATACCGGAAGGGTGGGGTGGGGGGGGGGGGGGGGGGTAGCTGGAAGAAAGCAACAACAACAACAACAAAAACAGTCATAGGCTTACAAATACAATACGCATACACAATTGAAGGGGTGGGTGCAATAACTTTAACTTGGCACTTTATTGCACCCACCCCTTCAGCGTGGGCATGCTGCCAGCGTGGGTATGCTGCCAGCGTGGGCATGCTGTCAACCACTAAACTGGACGGGACATCCTTCTTATTATTACGGAATAAAGCAATACTACTGTTATGATCGGTACACATAATAATTATTAGTAATAGAGCTGCGATACGCATGATCTTCAACCCCTGATTTACAGTCATGTGGGTATTTCCACTACTGCTATATATAATTTAGAGCTTTTATGATTATTATCATGTTTCAAAGTATTTGGTACTCGTTTAGAAGAATTGATGTATACATAGGCCTACAATAAACATGAAAAAAATAAAATCTGGAATCAATCCTAAAGTCTTATGCAGAGAAAATCCCAGCAAAATCCATGTTGATGAGCTGATTATTAATCACCCAAGTTTTCCAAACCGCTCATCACTTGGTGACGAGCTAACTTTAGCATGCTGCATTCGACTATCAAGAAAAAACGGGAGAAATTGTGAAATCATAGACGGTTATTACACGGCCATTGCACGGTACTACCATGTGTACCATCCAGATTAAGTTTGAGATTTGATTCATGCAGAGACAGTAATATTAAACCCTGGAAGTACGACATACATGAACGAAGGGTATGTTTTCAGCCCGCGTGGAAATAAAAGAAAGGTGACATCCACTCCGATGTGTTTTTCGAGCCACATTTTAAATATTACTATAACTATATATTATTTACATTGAAAAACAAGTTAAACAACCATAACGTGCTTGAATGCGATGCGATCAAGGCAGCAATGTCGGGATGTATTGATAGATGTATCGATATACTAAATGAGCAAATAGGCCTAACGTAAAGATAATAATCAACATAGCCCAAATCAAAAATGTTATACAATTCAGATCGCCTTTATGCCAAATAAGTAAATAACGGCACTTCCGGGTTGAGATTTGCCGCGAAAGTCCGCGAAAAAACCCGATAGCACAACTTCCGAATTCAGCACCTAGTTTCGATATGATCATATCGAAACTAAGAAAATCATGACATTTTATATGATAAACGGCGAATGTTGGTAAACTGTTTCAGATGGTAGTTAGTATATGTCTAAGTATTACTTTGATGCAAAAAACCTGATTTCCAGGATAATTGAGGGCGTACTCCCATACGTATCTCTCAATGCCCCTACAACCATAACGTGCTTGAATACGATCAAGGCAGCGATGTCATGATGTCAACATCAATGTCGATCGATCAACTGTAGAAGATGGCTGCTTGTTTATGTTCTCGAAGGGAGATCTAATTTGAGGATGGCCAACAATGGCCGGCTGAACAATGTAACTGAATTTTCAAAATGAAAGTAAGTGTTGCAATCAGCACAAGGGACGCACCATTAGACTTCAAGGGGGGGGTAGATAGTTGGGGTCAGGTAGAATTTGGTTTTGTCAATGTCTGACACGGCAAATACCACACTGTTAGAACACTGGGTAAAATAGTACGGGGTAAAGTCAGGTTGGGTAAACTTTACCCAACATTGGTAAAATAATTACATGTTGGGCAAAAATCATTTTACCAAACGGTTGAGTAATATATTTTCTCGCGAGAAAATAAGTTTTACCTATTAGTTGTGTAGAAAATAAGTTTTACCTATTAGTTGTGTAAACCAGGGAATATAAGAATAGGCCTATGATGTCAATCTATAGGCCTATAGAAAACCTGGTTAGGGTTAGGGTTAGGGTTAGGGTTAGATTAAAGTAGATTCTTAGAGGTTGAATAGGCCTAAATAAAATAATAATAGGGCATAGGCCTAACAATATAGGCTAATGACTGTTAGATATTGAAAACCAGCCCCCTATATGAACAAAATCCTGATGGGAGGAAATGTGTAGCCTATAGGTAGGACCTAATTGAAATTTTAATCAGCCAATAAAAAAATGATAGGCCTATAATAATGTTGTAAAATAAATATCACAAAGAAATAGATCACTAATATTAATAAATTAAGCAAATATCAATTAATTTAAAAAAGATAATAAGCAAAATAGGCCTATGTTACTGTTCCTTGTTTTACCCCAGGGGACGGGTAAAAATCCGGGTGTGAAAACCCGGGGTAAAACAGTCAAAATACCCAATGTTGGGACATTGCTTGTTTTACCCCGGGGTAAAATAAGTAAAATACCCAATATTAGGACTATTGCTGTTTTACCCCGGGGTAAAATAAGTAAAATACCCAATTAAATGTTGGATATACAAGAATCGATGATTCGGTAAAATTCGGCTATTTCCCCAAAGTTGGGTAAAAAGAATTTCCCGGGTGAATATCATGTGACTTATTTGCACCAATAATTAGTGACTATTGGCTGGAAAATTTGCATATTCGCGCTGCAACAGATCAGCGGCCTTCAATCATCATGGCGGTTTCACAGAGGTTGCGGGACTGGGGGCTGGAGGAGTTGGTGGAGGATTTTACAGGTAAAATCACATTTTCTTTGACTTCTTGATAAAACTAATGTGAACCATGGTGTAAGGATTTGTTTGAGTAGTTATAACTTGTTCTTTATGTAATATGTGGTGCATTCCATCGCACGTTCAGCATAGCTCTGATTCCATAGACTCTACTCGTCGTGTCGTGTACATATGTAGAGCTATGGAATGAGAGCAGATGATCGACGTCGTTTCTTTTCATCAATATTTAGCAACTTTTCGGAATAAAATTAGTCAAACTATTGCTTCAAATTCCAAGAAAAACTGACTTGCATTTGGTTTGCCCTATTTGTGATTCCCGTAGCCTACAGTGAAAAAACGACGTCGACTCGCATGCCTTCATTTCGTAGCTACTTACAATACAACCCTCACTACCGTAAGATTGTACTGCATGCAATTGGCCTACGAGTACGACACGTACTCCGTGCATGCGTGAAGACGAACACCCGTGTATAAATGTATAGGGCTAGGCCAACTATGTTATAATAGGCGCGGGCGGACTTGGGCTATTTCATGATTTTGAGCAAATGTCCTTGGCAACAATTAAGATGTACAAAATAAAAACATTCCAGGCACGCACTTGGCGCTGAGTGTCACGCACGTGATACGCAATAGACGCTATGTTCAGTGTACTAACAGTAACATTGACTAAATTGATTGATCTGCGCACTCTGTTTTCGCCGGCAATTGTTTTTTTTTCACCGGCATGATGTAGCTCCGCCCGCGCCTATTGTCATGATGATGATGGTAACTCATGAACTGTTAGCTTATTATTTATGCCGGAGTAGTCCTACAATCCATGAACTACACTGTCATGACTGTATTTTGTAGTTTAGCTTTGATTTGACTGTAGCCCTAGGCCTGTCTTTGGTTTTGTCAATAAAAATTAATAAAACAAGATTCTGATTAGTAGTAAAGTAGGCCTAGGCCTATGTAGCCTAGTACACTGCTGAGCTGACAATGACGCAATCAATGTCATTGAATTTTTTAGAATATAAAAATCTAACTAGGCCTAGGCCTATAGCCTATATTATAGTCATGATAGTCGGATTTATAATTGAACGAGCACTTAGTCTAGAACTAGAAGTAGCATACCGCGTACATTGCATGAATGAAGAGCACTAACATGCTAAACCGTAATAAAGCGTTATAATTTTAGGCGCGTTCTTGTTTGTGCTGCGTGCGTAGTTCGGGTTCATTCAATTATTAATTATAGTTGAACTATTTTTGAGACCGAATTACAGCTAATTACCGGATGCGGTACTTCACACTTCTGCGTGCAGTTCCGCATTCAGAACTGCGAGTCCTGACTTAATACGCAGATGCACATTTTGTGTAGGGCGAGTACAAAAAAAAATAGTACTTTTTACTTTTAGCTCCTATCACTAAAATAAAGGGATTTATACAGTGTCCAAATTAAGGAAAATGATCTGGTAATCCGGCGGATTACCAATGTCATGAAATCTGGTAATCCGCTAACATTTTTGGTAATCCGTAATTTGACCATTAAATATGTAGATTTTCTGGAAATGTCTTTAACCTAATATTGTAATTAGTAAAACAATGTGTGGGTCATGAGGGGTATTATGTAGGTTATTTTATTTACCACTTAAGTTGGACACTGTTTATAGAAAAGGTTATTATTCTAAAATGGGTGTTAGAATCTACACTTTTTTGTGTCATAACATTTTTACTGTAGCTGCTTCAGAAAAAAGGTTACGTCCATTTATGATGCTAAAAATCGTCAGGAGTGTAACGCTTTTTTGGGACATTAAAATTGAACATGAAATTTCTGTAAGCCATAAATAAGTAAAACCTTGTTTAAATTGATTCCAAATGTTTCTTGTAATAATATGGTCTGTTTAGTTTAATTTTTTTTAATCCTGGTAGAATTCTGCTTTCCTACATGCTTGAAAATTAGGGTTCGTGATTTCTGCGCAGCTGATTGGACAAGAGCCAGTCCTAAACAGCAGTAATTGCCCAGCGTTTGGCGAGATAAACAACCCACTCGAACTTCTATTAAAGATGCGCTGTGATTGGCTACTTGCATGACAAGCACCACTAGTTTTGTTTTGACTTTCGCCTAATCAAAACACTAGTAAAAAAGTGGGAGGTTTCATCCATGTTTATATTTATAGGTGTAAGAGCCCAGTTTAATATTTTTTTATGTTTAGGCCTATGCATTCGTGAAATATCACATAAATACTGGATTTTAATTAACATAATAAATTATGCAATACTCAACCCATTTTGTAAGATTATAATAAATTGAATATCTTTCTAATCTGGACGTGTCACCATTTTAAATATTCCTACAAGAAACATAGTCACCCCTTGAAGTGAATGATATCGTCCAAATTGCGATGATCTATCATGGCGGAAATGTCAAACCGGGATGACTGCGTAAATGTGAAATAAGGGTGATAAATTCGTAGAAAAACACTGTTTTTATGCAACTTGAGTGAACGTTTATGTACTTTCTTCTTAAAATACGTACTTAAAAATTGTTTTTAGCCCTCGGGCAGCAAGCGGGCCCTCAGGCTAAAAACAAGCGTTTGGTCATGAAAATATATGAATGAAACCCTTATTCATTTATATATTTTCATGACTAAACGCTTGTTTTTGGCCCAAGGGCCAAAAACAATGTTTAGTCATAAAAAAATATATATAAATGAACCCTGTTCATCAAGCCCCGTAACCAGGATTTTTTGTGGGGGGGGGGGCATTTTTTTTCAGGAAAGGTACATTGGTACAAAAAATACCGTAAAAGGTTGCCCCCAAAAAAATTGCAGACACATTTTGAAATTTGAAAGAGGGGGGGGGGGGGGGGGGGGGGGGGGGGTTGGTACAAACAAATTTGCAGAGCACCAAAAAAGGGCAAAAAAATCACATGGCCCAAAAAAAATTGCACGTTCAACACAAAAAAACACTAAAAAGGGACATTTTTTTAGAAAAAGGTGAGAAAAAAAAAGTACTTTTTTAGTAACTCAGATGTCTAGTAGGTAACTACACTTACTGACATTGTGCTATAATTTTAGTGGTGTTCTTGTCTAGTTCACTACTTTCTTTATAGTTCTTACTAATTTTGTTTATATATACTTTAGTCCCTGATAAAGGGTGGTATATCCACTTGAAACGTTGGTCTTTCACATTATTTTTGTTGTTTTATTGCAAAGCAATTTTCATTGCTTGTCCCAGTGTATATTTTTTTTTAATTAATTTTTTTTTTAATCGTTTAATTATCCCTTGTTATTGATCGTTTCCCCACTCCAAGTTGGTATATCTTGCTTTTATTTACTGTATTTTTATTAAATAAAAGGGACATTTTAATAAAAAAGGGACATTTAACAACAAAAAAGGTACAAAGAGGGGGGGGGGGGGGCGTTTATTCAAGAAAAGGTACATTGGTACCTAAAAAGGGGCATTTTTACCCAAAAAAGGGGTCTTTTTTCAAAAAAAAGGTACATGGTAAAATTTGGGCCCCCCCTCCCACCTGGTTACAGGCTTGCTGTTCATACATATCCAACATCTTATAAATTTCTAGTTTATTTGTAAATTGGACCCATTTTAGATCCAAAATCAGTCATTTACTTCTCATCTTTAAGGAGAATATCCCTACTTATTTGCTGATGGCAGCTTCAAGCGCACGACTACACGCGTGCCTTGTCGAGCGCTATGCGTAATCGCAAAGAACGCTATACGCGTGTTTTTTCCGACCGAATAGCCGGGCATTAATCGCTGCTCTCGTCCAATCAGAAATACTGTTATTTTATCGTCGGTATGAATTTATACCATGTTTATCAATGAAGTCTGCATTTTTGAAAAAGAGAGACAAATCCAAATTTTGCAACAAAGTCTGTCATGTAAGAAAAATTAACAAATGCTACCAATTCTTTTTTTTCCAAATTCAAAATGATAAAGTGTTGCCTTTTACTTAATGTTAAATTGACAAGTATAGATTGCATTAATTACTGGAGGTATGCGGATAAACTGTGACACCCTTTGAATGTCAGGAGTGTAACATTGACATTCATCTTATTTGTTTAAAACTATGAGGCAGATAATCTTGAGCAATAATATTGTTTTGTTGTTGTACCTGGACGGGATAAAGTAATAAGGGTGGTAAAAATAAAAAGGTGGGGTCCAGACCCCATTGCACACTATGAATATACGATAAGCCACGGTAGGAGCCCCTGATTCTAATAATCCTGGCAAACTTTTAGGACCGAATATATATTTTGCAATTTGTTTTTTCATATTGTAATTAACCAGAAAACAACAATTTATTTTGACTGGCCTGACTGATGTGATTGTGTTAGGATGCAAATGTGACGTTTACTTTTTCCATCAGAATGCACTCCCCCTTCTAATTCGAAAAATCCTAAGATATGGGTCAGGGTTTTGGAGCTCCGTGCCCCTGGCTTATTTCCTATCCAGTAAATGCAGCGATCAATCCACTTCATTTGATGGTTGTACACACTATAGTGGAATTTTCATTGTTCGATTAAGATTTTTGATCAAGATGAAAATTATAATTTACTCCAGTTTGTATGCTATTAATTTTGATCCGATCTTATTGAAATAAAGAATATTCCACAGCATGTTCGCATGATGTATTCCCGGGGGGGGGGGGGGGGGGGGGGGTCACTCTCATTGAGACCTGTACACCATCCTCGACCATGAAAACGCGTAAAAAGGGTTGTTTTTTCATGATGAGGCGCGTTTCACGTTTAGGGTGTCTAAAACACCAACAAATTGAAAAAAGGGTAGTAAAATTGCAATGTTGATACGTGGAAAGGGTAGGTTAATATAATGGAGACCGAGAAGTAAAATAAAATGTATAGTTTCAATATAGGCACAACATTATTGTGACCTGTTTAGGGTATAAAATAACACAGCAATCCTTGTTTAGGGTAGCAAATTTGATACAAAAAAATTAAGTCCTCGTTTAGGGTGTGAAAACAGGAGTGCACTACGTATTTAGGGTGTCTTTTTAGCCAAAGGTCAAATCCCTGTTTAGGTGATTTTCGAGGATGGTGTACATGTCTCAATGAGAGTGATCCCCCTCCCCCCCCCCCCCCGGGATGTATTAAGTCTGGTTGTAATAAATTCTCTTATAGTGTTCATCTACTGTATAATATAGATCATGGACAAAGATATTCAGGACGACGCCACAGTGCAACATGCTTTTTGCAAAACAAACAAAAACTGGTACCTGATTCATGCAAGTTCCCATTGAACTTGTACACAAGGGAGGTCTCTACAGCAGCTGTATCTTAGGGGCTAATAGGTTTTGAATGTTATATTTGAATACTTGGAAGCTTCATGTGTCCATTATACATGTGTTAAAAGCCTATTAGCCCCTCAAATTAAGACACAATAATTATTTATAATATTTGAATTAAAAATGGGAACCACCGCCATTTGGCCTATCTTTTTGTGCACTGAAGATAGTGACCATGGCAACGGAGTAACCCTGGAGTGTCTAATCTGGCTGATTCATGTCAAATAACTTGTGCACACCAGGGTGCAACCATGCTGTATTGTGGGATCTTCTGAATCTATATTTTTTACATTTTCTTAGGTAGTACAAGACTTCATGAAGTTACCAGGAGGTGATAATTGCCACACTAATATGTTCACCAAATGGCTAGGCACAGCACAGTCAATACTGACGTATGCGGAAGCACAAGGGGTTACAGAGATCTGGATGAAAGAACTGGGTATTGATGCTGATGAAGTCAAAAATCTCTCAGATGGTAAGAACTGATAATATATGCTAGTAAATGCATGCAGTGCAGTGTCCAGGCTGCTCACATGAAGTATCCCAGGAGTTATAAATGCAGCAGGCCCTAGAAGGACGAACTTTTTCATAAGTGAAATTTTCTGAACCAAAACTCCGCCCAGCCTAATTTAGATTTTTGGACTGATAGAATATAGAGAATTGATGTTTCCATAAGTATAAATCAAAATATACACCGAGTAGGGAAATGTGAGTAACATAATTGTATTGTTTGAGTTTGTTAAAGGATATATTATCAAATGATAATATTGAAAAACCTAATAAAATTACGCCTTTTTAATAGGTGTACTCCATTTCACATTTAAGATAAATCTATGTTATTGCATATTTTGTCAAGGAAACCAGTGTGTCAAAAGGAGGCCTCCGATCTGAACATATGCACTCCCTTTAGCTGTCAAAATTTGTCTGCCCAGACTGATTCTCTGAACACAGTGAAGGACTACCCAACTGATTTGAATATCAATAATTTCATTCCTGCATCAGTGACTTCTATACACACTGACAGTAATGTGTTGTTATATAACATAGATCAGTATCTGATCCATGATCAGATCAATCATTACCCATTGGTCCAAAGTAATTTTGGAGGGAAATTCAATCAACTTTATTTTACTCATGACACAGCAGGACTAGGAGTTAACTTTTTTGTGCGCTACTTATTGCCTTTCTGAAACATTGAATGCATGACCCCTTAGTAAACATGGTTTTGTTTCAACTTATGTTTTGGCTTATTTTCAGATGATGTGGCAGTATTAGCGCTTCATGTGTTGCCATTTGTCTTCTGTGGCCGATCTGCCTTGGGAGCAAAATGTCCAGTTAAAGAAACATTGAAGTCTTTCATTGATTGGAAGCCGGTAAGTAGTCTTTTAATTTACGTAAAAGTATAGTGATGTAGCAGGATTAATAACCTAGGTTATAATTTGCAAAGCTTCGATGGATATTTTAATTTAGCGCTTTGAACTAGTCCTTAGGCAAAATGATATGATTGTGTTGCCCTTTTGCAAAATCCTTGGGTCAGGATTTTTAATTTTTTTTTATAACAATCATTCAGATATTAGAAAATTTAGCAAAAATGATCAGGAAAACTTGTTATTGCTCAGTAAAACATTAAAATCTGATCGATATTTCACCCTAAACATGCTAAACCCTGCACCTTTTGGCCTGGTGATTTTGCGTCGCCATGCAGATTTCCGACATGTGCTGTTACTGCATATTTGTGTCAAGAATGAAGGGTATATTTGTCCTGCCTATTGGGACAAAAGTATTCACCCTTGGGTGGATATTCTCATAAATGGGCAACAGGTGTTTTTTTTGCCTTTATATTATATGTTCATCGTGCTATATTATCACCATGGTCACTGCAAGACGAGGATGGTTTTGGGTGCGCGTATAATTGATCAACACCCATACTTTATTGCAGCATGCACAATATAATGCGGCTGTTGTGTACAGGTACTGAGC
This sequence comes from Ophiura sarsii, assembly GCA_035610835.1. NCBI lineage: Eukaryota > Metazoa > Echinodermata > Ophiuroidea > Amphilepidida > Ophiuridae > Ophiura > Ophiura sarsii. Next base: position 5,265,401 of record CM069459.1, on the reverse strand, counting down.
TTGTCGGCCCGCGATCCGTAGTGATCATGGTGACAACAGCTGTGTGATGTGAGCAAATATCACACGGTATAACAACGAATGAATTGCTGGAATTTTCTGAAGTGTTTAAGAATTTCTCCTCTAGTCAAGTGGTTTTCTTTTATACCCAAATTACAGGAAGGAACCAGTGTGGAATTCTACACCAAACACATTGATAAGAAGAAGACACCTCAGCCGTATGTTTTCATTTGTGGGGGAACAAGACTGAAACCAGGGCAAGTATTTGTCATACTTGAGCACCAAGCAATTCCACAGATCAGCCTTATCAAAGCAGTGGACTATACTTACAAACTGACTTATGTGTGTGATATGGCCTACCAGAGCACTTGCAAGCCTGTATGGCAATTTATACAGCATGTTGTATACGACATGCCCGACGATGACCTACTCTCGGCATCGGTACGGGATTACAGGACATTTGTGTCAAATCAGTAATATGTGTGTTACCAAAGGTTGGTTAATTGGTACAGGCTAAGGCCCTGTGTGTTACCAAAGGTTAGTTAATTGGTACAGGCTAAGGCCCTAAAAATATTCAGGCATGAGAATTTTCAGATTTTTTTGTTGCCCAAATTTATTTTCAGCCCGTTTTGGGGTATTTTTATTCTTTTTTACACACTTTTTTAGATTTTTTCACCTGTTTCAGATTTTTTTATGACAATTGAGTCTCATGCTTCAATATTGTTGTAGGTGGGAAGGGATTTTTTGTTTTAAGTTTAAACTTTTACTATTATAATTTGTCGAACCATAACTTCGGTAGTGACGTAGGTGCGTACTTTGCAGGTGGTAGTGTCAAAACACGCGCATGTATCGGATTCTGCGAGTGTAGATGCGCGTGTGCAAGGGCCATGTGCCAGAACGCTTGTAACGCAAACACAGAAAATGTCTCTATGTCACTATACCGAAGATATGGTGCGACAGATAATAGTGGAGTGGCAGCTCCCATTGACCACATGGATAATTAATGTGATACCCAAATACTGGGCCTGATATTTAATGTCTAAAATCATATCTATATCTTATCCTTATTATTATGAAGAATTTTACTTGTCAGCAGGGTGCACGACCAATTATATGAATTTTCACATCCTACTACAACTATAGCATCACTATACATGGCCTATCTATAGTATATTGACCTGTATACCAGTGGCGGCGTTCCCAGGATCTAAGGAAATGGAAGAGTTAAAAATTGTGTGTAATTGGCCCAGGGTTATTGGACAACAGAATTATTGATCCTCATAACTCTTTGCTCAAGTACGTATGGTATATGAATTACTGCAACAATACTACAGTCCACCGCTGTATAATAAACCTGAGTATTTATTTGCACCCCCTTTTGATGATCCTAGGTAGTACGCCACTGGTATACAGGTATATCTTTCATGTAGCATGTTTGGAAATTGCTTGTGCCTCGTAATCGATATAATAATTTACTGACTGATCAATGTAAAGTTTGCACATGCAATACAGCAATCGTAACTAGGTCATGGAAAGGGCTGTTTTAGCTTTAATAGAGTTTGTTTTAATACAATTCACGCATAGTTCTATAAGCAAGTGCAATACATCATGATATAGATGTAGATATGATTTCAGATGTCAGTTATCGGGCCCAGTATTTGGTTAACCAGGTGGTCAATAGGAGCTGCCGCTCCACTATATTCATATTCACCTGGCATAAAAAGACAGTATCCAGTTTATGAAACCAACCTTGCTCAAAAGTCTGACAATCTTTAATAATTCTGAAATATGCATTTTGTGTGACAGACCTAATTCCTCTCGTATGTAAAATTTAAAAGTTAGAATTGACCAAGATCTGGGGTCTGAAACATGCAAAACCCTGAAATCAAAAATGGCACTTTGTTAGATTTCAATGGGCATTGCACTGTGGCAATACAAACAGACGGGCAGTCAATAATCAATAATCCCACACATTCATTCAATCTGAGCACAATCAATATCAACACTTCAAAGAGCGGGAATTTATGAATTCCATAATGCATGGTGTTGGTGCAGCATCATGCCCATTGAATTTCTGAAAAGTGCCACTTTTAATTTTGAGGTTTTGCATGTTTCGGGGCCCAGATCGTGGTAATTTCTTACTCAATTTGTACAGACGAGGTGTTGGAAATATGTTGACATTTGCAGAAAATCACAATGTGAAAGTCATTGGTTACCTTCAAGATGACTTGAATAATTTCAAGGATTGGTCTGAAACAAACTGTTTGAAACTTAATCCCACCATGAAGTGTTAGGCTCTGCAAATTAACTTTGGCAAATCTTTTCATGTGCAATTTTGTTTGGTAGGTGGGCTTGTGAGTTTGTGTATGAGTGCATGCTTAGTGGATACATGTGTTGTCAAATTGTGTGGTAAAGGTTTTTTGTGTGTGGAGGGCTGAGTGTACACTGAGGGCTGGTGTGAGGATGTTTTTGTTTCATTTGCTTGTAAAATGTGTGTGTTTGGATTATTTTAAGGGATTTTATAATTTTTGTGTGGGGATTTGCAATCATATTTATGTATTTTATATGTTTTCGCTGTTTTATCATGTATTTATATGTATTTTTGATGATAATATTATATGTTTTTATATTGTAAAAAATATGCAATTTGGCCTTTGGCCACGATGTTATTTTATAATGAATTGAAATTGAAATGAAAGAGGAAAGTCTGTCAATCAAGATGCATATTTCAGAATTGTTAACGATTGTCAAAATTTTGAACAAGATTGGTTTTCTAAAACTGGATACTTTATTTTATGCTAGGTGTAGTTTGATAGTATAGTTTATAGTAGGCGAGTTTAAATTTAAATTACACAAACCATATTTTAATATTCTTTACATCAGCATTTTATTTTTAAAGTATGAATTAATGGGCTAAACAGTTGAATATTATTCAGGTCAATTCACAAATTGTAATTAATGATCCGTCCATGGACAAGAGTATTTCGACAGTGTAATAAACAGTTGTTTGAATGACATGTTTTAAGTGCTGGACACTTTTTTCAAAGTTGTTAAACTTGAGGTATTAATGTTTTGGACCATTTCTTGCAAATTAATCTAATGGCTTTGTACATAAATAATAAGTTAGGTAAGTAACGCTGATGTAGGCAAATACCAACTGTAGAGTAGATTTGTCTTGAAATACCAATTACTGTAGCGAGTTATTTCACAGGGGTTATTATTTTTACAGTTAACTTCACAACCGCGAATTTAAAAACCAACCTCATAGGGTTCAATTATAAATGAAACTGTCAGAAATCACAAAATTAACAAATCTCGAAACTGTTCAGAATTGCCCAAATTGCAGAAAATAATACTGCGAAAATATCCCACAATACAGTATTGCGGAATATTTTCACAGTGTTAATTTTTTGCAATTTTGGCAATTCTGAACAGTTTTTAAATTTCCTGCTATGCCATACTATAATATATAGTGGGATGTTTTCGCTGTGTGAATTCATCGAGATTTTGAGCAATTCTGAACAGTCTCGAGATTTGTTTATTTTGTGATTACATATTTACAAATACATGTTTATATTTAACCCTATGGGTAAAAAATATTTTGTCAGGTTATAAATTTGCGGTTGTAAAGTTAACCGTGAAAAGCGCAAACAATTCCCGCTAGTCAAACTTGTTAATAAAATTAGATCATCTTTCTGTCAGTCCAATACAAATTTACCATAAAAGACCTTTAATGGTGCCTACATGCTGCTTTAAAGAAAATGTAAAAAAATCTCAAAATTGCCTCCCCTAAAATTTGTACAGCATTGCTGTTGTGATTTTCAGGGGAGGGTGCTTGTTTATTGTACATAAAATTCCTGTTAAGGCAAAGGCTCTACTTAAGTACTTCTCACCTCAAGTTTAGAAGTGATGTCACTGCATAGTTTACATGAGTTATAACTGTAAAATGTGAGCATAAATGTCTTCAAAATCGCTGCATTTTACGCGCATGCAAAGAGATGCATCACTACCGAACATGAAGTGGTAAGAACTCTTGACGAGTCCTTAGGGTGTTGAAGAAACTTGCAATTACTGTGCATATTTGCTGTTGCCATTACTTTGTCAATTTTTTAATCAAAACTTTTGTCGTAGCTATGTACAAAGAATTTGTTGGCCCGTGTTAAAAAGTCAACCCGGAATGATGAAAAGTTTGTTACATGTATATTCTAGTTTTGAATTTAGATCAAACTGACACATTTTAATGTAAAATGACAAGATTTAAGAATAAATTGAAATGTTGAAACTGATTTGTAATACGTCATGTCTTTGTGTAGTGTGTGATCTACTTGCAGGTCAGATATTGGAACAAATATTACGCACACCAGGAAAATGTTCTTTTCTTCCAGCTATATTTGGGAGAAATACCCTGAAAAGTTATCCATAATGTTGGAGTTTTGAGGAAGCAGATCACTCATTTGGTAAAAGCAGTGAATTGCCAAACAATGGATAAACTACCCAAATAAGTAGTAGGATAACATAGGAAAAGCAATATATTACCCAACTTATGTATAGGATTTACCCAATTCTTTGGGTCAAAACTATATTTTACCCAACTTATGTATAGGATTTACCCAATTCCTTGGGTAAGAAAACTATATTACCCAACAAATGGATAGCATTTACCCAATCATGTAGTAAAATCATTGCCCAATATTATGGGTAAAATCAAATATACTACCCAACAAATGGCTAAAATCAAATATACTACCCAACAAATGGCTATGGCTTACCCAATAATGTAGTAAAATAATTGCCCAATAGGCATGGGTAAAATTCTATTACCCAACAAAATGCTAAAATAATTACCCAATATTACTGGGTAAAATTATATTACCCAAATTTACCCAACAAAATGTTAAAATAATTACCCAATATTACTGGGTAAAATGTTATTACCCAACAAAATGGTAAAATAATTACCCAATATCATTGGGTAAAATGTAATTACCCAGAATTAGGGTAAAAAAATTACCATTATGTTGGGTAACTGTTACCCAACCGGGGTTGGGTAACACGTTTACCCAGAAAAAGGGTTGTTGATATAGCACCCAGCGGTTGGGTAAAACTTTACCCAACTTGGGTAAAGTTTTACCCAACCGTTCTAACAGTGCAGAAGGTTCAGTTCTGTGGAAACACGCCGAATGTCAGTCACTTTACCTGGGTGCGTCACAGGGTACGTCATCATGCGTACAACAAAAAATGGCCAATATATTTTACACTGTAGGCCCTACTTACCGCAAGCCAGGCTTTATTTTTCGATAATTTTTTCGATATGCAACCTCCGAAGTGCAAAAATCACAATCAAATCAATGGTGCGTCATCAAAATTGACTAAGGGTACCGTCATTGTATGGCAAGTGTCTGGCACCTTGGTGACACATGGGTGCGCCATGCATGGTACATGAGAAAGTGACGCACCTCGGTAAAGTGACGCACCGGAATTTTAACTGTGAATTGCGACACGAAATCGTGCAATAATCTCCTTCTTTTCTACCAATATTGCAATAGGCCTATTACCTAGTGATTTTTCGTATGTAGAAGGTGCCATGAAATTAAACTCTTGACCTAGAAAACGTACTACATAAAGGCTCGACATTGTCATAATTATAATCGTTCAAGCACACTTACCTTTGCCTCCTCTTATGTTGCGTTACAGGGACTTAATTCACAAGCAGACAAAGATTGGCATCATCCAGTCCAAATGACGAAAGTGCTCCGTCCGACTTACGAAGGCAGGGAAATAAGAGCCGACATTGTAACATGCTGTCCAAATGGTGACCTCGTCATTGCCGACCTTAGCAAACTATATCTTGTTGGAAAAGACGGTAAAATCAAGCTGATGAATCCAGCGAATCCTAAAGGTTTGAATCGGGATCAGAAGTGTATATATCATATATTGGGAGTCGCGGTGTCGAAGCAGGGCTATATAGTTGTTGTGGACATTACTAGGTTTGTAAAGGTTTTCAATTCCTCGGGGATTTTAATGAGAAGTTTCAGCACTACAGCAAATAACGGCCACATCAAAAATGTGGTCAAATTTACTTATGTTACAGTAGATAAAGATGATAACATATTAGTTGGGGACAGATGGAGAGGGGTTTTCACTATACACAGTTGTCCTAGTGGCCGCGTCATCACTACGATTGCTTGGAAGTCAGCGCCCTCTTGCAATCAGGGATTTATCGTAAACAGCAAGCGCCAGATAATATATATTATTACACCAAAAGAACTCTATCGGCGTAATAGAGAACCAAATGAAATCCCTATTATGGTAACAGTTGACTACTCTGGACAAGTAACACAAGTACCACTTCAGGTTCCAGAAGGTATGACAGTTATTGGTATTTGGCTTCGTGGTATTGCGTGCAGTGCGGATGACACTGTTTACGTGGCATTGAAGTTGGAAGAAGCTGCCGGGAGAGAAGCCTCAAAGATAGCTAGTACGATACACAAGTATAGCCAAACAGGTGAGTTCTTGGGATGTGTAGCAGATAATTTGTACTTCCCGTACAGTCTGTGTGTCTCAGACGATGGCTCCTCACTTGGCTAATGACCAGTCTATATACATCTACAGTTTAGGTACAGGTATATGAACGCAGACCATGTAGTGACGGATTCGATAAGCAATAATATTGTTACGGTCATCATGATTATTGCTGCGGGGGAGTTTGCGGAAATTGAGATTGCGTTCAAACAAGGAACAAATAATAAAGAGAACAATGAAAATTTTATTTGAAACGTGAGAGGTTATGCTGTAGAGTAGTTGCGCCCTTCGTCAATCAACCCTTCAGCCAATCACATACCACCAGTTGTATTCAGCTTGCAGTGCAAAGTGTAACATTTGACCTGTTTGTTTATTTGAAAATATTACTTACAGAAACGTATATCAAATGATTGATTGTATGTTGCAATTTATAAGATTTATTTTATGACCCTAACATGAATTGTCAGTGATTGTTCTGATTTGACATTAGAGAGTCGGAAAAGTTGGACATCCGGCGTTATTACTGTTCACTTGAGGTTTAAGACTTTTGCAGGACTTACATGAACAGTTATGGCGACATTCCATACACCCTCACCACCTGAGTTGTCATTTCCTGAGTTGTACATTGTCATTCCAAGAGATAGCAGTGGCACAACCAGGGGACATTTCACGGTGAATGCGGTATCTGTTCTACCAAACCAATAGATAACTTAAAACCTGAGGCGGCACAGCAATTGGAAACCAGCTTGTTTGATACATTATTCGCTTCTTAATAACACTCTCCTCCTACCCATTAGATTTACCATACAGGCCTACAAAACAGATCTTTCAGAAACCTTTCCCAATTTTCAAAGTCTATCTCAAGGATTACTGAACCACTACTAGGCATGTTTTTACTTATTTCAATGCATTTCCCTAAGTGATCCAAATTTAGTTAGATTCCAAATTTAGTTAGGACATGTTTGAGTCCAAAACGGCCCGAAAAATGCTTTACACAATGAGAAATGGGGCGTTTTTCGAAAATTTGGGTGGGTGGGTGGGTGGGTGGGGGGGGGGGGGGGGGGGGGGGGGTGGGGGGGGGGGGCGTTTTCACAAAAAACCATCGCCCCCCCCCCCCTAGTTACGCGCCTGCAGAGGGCAGTTGCTTTTATGTTCCGAATTTCGAAGCTGTAAGGGATGTGCCAAATTTCAAAGTCTATCTCAATGTTTACTGAACCAATACTAGAAATGTTGTACCCATTTTAATGCATTTCCCGTGGTTATTCCAAATATGATGATGAAATACAATAATTGTGACATCTCTGATGAATTTTGTTAAAACTTAAACTACTGAAAATATTTTGTAGTTTAAATACAGAATTTTTGTGCGTTTTCCGCGCATTTCTTCTACATGTTTCAATATTGTGAAACAAAAGTTCGTCTCGGCAAGCCTATTTGTTTAGCTTCCATATCAACTGTTTCCCCAATAACCCTAGTAATAGGCACTGTCATAATGTTATGGACATCATTCCAACTATGCGGGTGCTTGTGTGCATGCATACATACATGCTAATGTGCGTAAACCTATAAGTGCGTACCAAGCGCTTTCAAAAAATGACCGCCCGCCAATATTGAAATTGTCACCCGCATGCTGCATTTTAGTTCGCGCATTTCATGCATCAGGACGCAGCTACGCGAACAAAACAAAACATGCTCGTGTGAAATAGCTTGAATTTCGTGCATACATTTATGACAGGGACCTTATAAGAAGTGATTTGTAAATTTATTCGCTTTCGTTTATAAATGGGGGTCATACAAAAATGACGACGTTAAATGACATTTTTGAGACCCGCCCCTTATCGAAGAAAATTACCGCCCCTAGTACCTAGTATCCTTGAAAGCATATATCCCATTATCTAAACTATAATCTGTTCGCCGTCTTTCAGTAGAGAACAGAGTTCTGAGGTTAACTGCGCGCCGTATTTTACGAAGACACTTTAAGAAGTTCCCGTACAAGATACATATTAAGCAGAAACGTTGCCTTATACGTGTTATTAGTCTATTTTAGCTGATGTAAATTGTTTATATGTTCTAAAGTTCATAAAATAATATTATTTTAATCTGAGATTTCAAAAAACCTGTTCTTATATCCCTGCCTTGCTCGATCAAATTCATTACATAAGCAAACATTATAACACGGGTTATGAATATAACACGGGTTATGAATATGCAGTTTTACAGGTCGGGAAAACTTATAATGCACTATGGTAGGTCATAGCTGTATTTGTAAATTTGATGTCAAACAAATTCTACAAGTGTTTTCTATCCAGAGATATTTTCAGATTTATAGTGCGAATTATTTTACCCGAGATATAAAGCTTTGAAATGGTTTCGAAACTTTTAGGACACCCTGTATATATACTCGGATAAACTGGGGGAATTAAATAAACTTCACTTTTTGAATCACACAGAGCATACTTCGATATCCCTTACAAACAAAATAAATACTAAGCACACACTATGTATTGTATACCATTTGTATTTATCCATCGTTGTTGTCGCTGGTTAAAACTTTAAACCGGCATCATAGTTTATCTAAACAAGGCGATATATGCCGATTGTTGTATGTATAAAATCTAATAAATTCTCAAAAGATTAGACAAAATTGATATAATTATATCAAGGTCGTGACACTTTTTTTCTTGTCTTATCATAAGACATACGATGCCACAGGTCCGATCAGAATCGGAGCATGCCTTAACATTTACTCCTGTATAGTTCAATGACCCATAGTGACCCTTTCCTGACCTTTGACCCTAAAGACATGATTGACAATCAATTTTGATAGATTAAGACTCTCTATGGGCATAGACTCAAATAATCTCAAATAGACTCAAATTGACCCATTCTGACGGTCATCAGTCACGTCCTCTGAGACAAGAAGCATTTCAAGAGAAATGGTGAAAATTAAAATGTTGACCCCAAATATATATTGATTTTCATTTTAAAAACCGGAGTATTATATACGCGGTATTAGCTCATTTCGCCTAGGAGTAGCGTTTAAGTGAAAACCTTTTTGACCCATGTTTGACCGTTGACCCAGTCAAAACTGTGAAGACCGGGTTTCTGTATCAACAACTAGCTCCTGGTCAACTAAAAATAGCTCTCGGTTCACACACATTTACATTTTTTTTCTTCCTCAAAAGTCAAAAGTAGCTCCCTATCAAAATACCGTTACTTTCCATAAGACACGATTGTTACTCTCTGGTAACAAATTGCCACATTATTAGAACGTATTTAAAAAAATCAAAAATTCTCATAAATGAAGTTGACGTGAAATAACATATTCGGTACGCGTAAAGGATAAAACACTTGAACTTTTTTTGGTCGCCCAGCTCTAACGGTTTTAAATGTAATTAATAACAAAAGTTGGATTAACATTATGAGTGGAATTTGGCAGTATTCAAAGTGGATTTTCACAACCTCCTTTAGTCCCCTTGAAAGTGCTGGTGCTACCCCTTAACCCCTTAGAGATCTGCAGAATCACAATAATTCAAATTAATTCATAGCAAAAGCAAACAAACTTAGATCGCGACCAACAAAACCATTTTTCTTATTTAAAGCGACTTGACCTCTTAACTTACATATCGTTTCCTAAAACTATCATTTATAGCAGTATTACAGGGGATTAAAACTATCCGCATGTGTTCTTTAGTTTAGTTAGTATTCTATTGGTCGTGACAAATCCTATAAAGTTGACGGCCTGATATCATATCGTCATTCATTACTAAAACTAATCATGCAATATGCTAACGAATATTTGCCTTTTATAGTAGGTGCACACACTGACACGCAGAATACAATAACGTTTCCCAAGCACTATACCCAACATGTGTACGATCCTTATTCCTAGCTACTGATTGTTTTGCGGCGATACCATTTAAATATGTTTACGTGGGGTGACCATGGATTAAGATGAACATGTTGGTTTGGTTTTAAAAAAAGAAAACAGAAATCGAACCAATAAACGAATTCACTAAGTTGTTCATATTTTTTTTCAGCGCGACTCACTGCTAACGAGCCCGCCAATATAAATGACGCGTGTACATGTTCTTGGTATGGTATCTGTGGTACTTGACAGCAAAGAAATATACAGTGTCCTATCAAAATGTTTTTTTTGAGGATATGACAATATCTCAACGTTCCATTGGTTTTCTTTGTGGCAGGAACTGATGAGCCGGTAGTAAACAATGTTTCGCTTCGTAGTAATCCAGCAGTTGTCTCCATTTTTTGTCTGCTCTGAGTAGATTTTGGTTTCCTATTGAAAAAAATAGAGGTAATAAACATCAGTCGCAGATCCAGAAAAGTGTAGGGGGGGGGGGGGGGGGGCCCAAAAATGAAATTGATCAGGTATCATCCAAGCCTCAGAGCTATGCTCGGACAGAGGGTTGTCTGAGGGTGGATGTGGCCTCCTCAGAAGTAGAAAAAAAAATCAATTTGGAACTCATTTGGTGCGATCTGGTGTATACTTTTGACCAAAATTGTAATGAAAATCCACCTCTAGATTTCCAATAAATATTTTGTTCTTTATCAATGCACGAAAGAAGTTGAGCGTATACTGATATATATAAGTAAAGAATGGTCTAAAAGCTCGAACAAGGGGGAGTCTGAGGGGGGATGTGCCCCCTCCGAATTGGATTTTTTTCAACTTTTGAACTCATTTGGTGCGATCTGGTGTATACTTTTGACCAACATTTTATCGAAAAGTCACCTCATTATTTCCAATCAATATTTTGTTTTCATCCCAATGCAAGAAAGAAGTTTTCCTATGTTATGTTATCCATAGAGCAGATTTTAGTTTTTTTAAAACTAGCCAAATGTGGCTGAAACTCATCATGTGGCAAGATTATAGACTATTAACTTGGCCATCCTCAAGGTCCCTCAGCATGCGGTCAATGGTGTTGGATTGACCAATTCTTGGGTGGAACTTAGAGCCCAACACGCGAATTTTCAAAATTCTTGTATTAAGAAATTCAATGTTTGAACTTCAATTTGATTAAAAAAATAGTGCTATTTCAGATTTTGTAAAATCAAAATATCAAATTTCGAGAGAAGTTATGGTATAGAGCTGATTTTAGTTAGCCCAATGGGTCTAAAGGTCGACACATGTGGCAAGGCACATCGACGGAGCGTCACTGCCTTTTGGGTCGTCCCGACAGTTTGTTTATGGCTCGTGGTATCCATCTGAACAATTTGAGACCATGTTCATTAAAATCGGAGCATTTTGAGAGTTTGACCCCTGTAAAAATAATTTGAGGCAAAATTTGACCTTTGACATATTTTACCCTATATCTCGGAAACTAAGCATCGGGTGGAAATACAACCATTACATTTGTTGTTCCGTATGGTCTCAGAAAGAGTTTGATATGCATCTCAATTATAATTATATACCATTTATACATTTTGACCCCTATATGACTTTTGACATTCGATAGCGGCCACCCGTAGAGGATGCGACACGGCAGCAATATAAAATATTGACTCTTGGCACCCAACTAAACTAATCAGATCTTCAAACCTTTTGTACCTTCTCAGCTGATTAAACCTGGGCTCCCGGACTATTATTGTCTCACGTAAAATGTTGCCAACTTCTATGAGATGGTTCAAACGAGGTTACAACTTCCTTATAAAAATATCCCTTGTAGAATGAGTTCAGTTCAATATTATTTATTAATCGTATCGTATACTGATATATATAACTTACAGTTGATTTTCAATAAAGAACCAAACAAATCTTCACCAAACATTGAAACTCACCAACTATGATGAGTCCCTTTCGAGCTCGTGTTAGCGCGACGTTCATCTGATTTGCATCCGTTATAAACCCAAGATGCCTTTTTCGCCAACCATACGTTGGGTTTTTCTCAGTCTTAATCCGAGAAAAGTGATCGCACGGTGGAAAGTATGACGTAATCCCATTCACTTCCTGAGAGGGATATAAATTCAAGAAATGATAATGTATAACTGGTCCTAAAAATACATTGGCATACACTGTTTATTTGATGTGAACTGTGTAAGTTATGAAATATGATATGAATTATTTATGAAAGCATATCACACTCTGTACCAATATATCATGTAAACATATGTAATGATAACAAACGAAACCAATCAACTGATTATAAAATACTATTAGTTATCCCCTGCATGTTCACACAATACGGAAAATATGGTTTGGCATGTCATATCACATGAGGCCGCAGGGGATAACGAATTTATCGTTTAGTCCAAAGGCCCAATAAAAAATGGTATTTAAACACTCCCGGAAAACGAAACTCCCTTCAAACAAGACGCTGAATTCTCTTCCCGTAAAGTAAACAGAAGCATTTATTTTTCGGCGTGGATTATACCTTTTCGCGGTCTATTTCGGCCTCAGAATGTAAGATAAATCGAGTCACTTGACTTCACTTCAGTTATTTTATTTGTTTATTATTTACGTGTCATATTTTAAGCAACTCTTCCACAGACACAAATCAATCGCTTTACACGGTTAACTGGTAACGCGGTCCTGGGAACGCGGTTAATCGACGATATGGAATATATCGTGTGGTTTGACTTTCTTGTTTACACGATATTGATCAGTTTTCATACGTGTAAACCAATGAGTATTTACACTTACTAAACGACATGGCACAAACCATAGGTATTTTTCTGAATTGTGTGACATGCAGGGGATAACGAATTTATCGTTTAGTCCAAAGGCCCCAATAAAAATGGTATTTAAACACTCGCGGAAAACTTAACTTCAAACAAAAACTAGTACTAGTACTAGGGCAAGGCGCTGAACCCTCTTCCCTTCCTTACCGTCGTAAAATACAACCCTTTAACAGGCTGTGCGCCGTCACCTCTCTCCATACAATCATCGCGAAAAACATGTCTGGTTATGTTATATGCAGATAATTTATTTTTCGGCGTGGGGTAGATCTTTCTGCGGTCTATTTCGGCCTCAGAATGTAACAGAAATCGACTCGGTTGCGTTTAAATCATCCGCCATTTTATGTGTTTATTATTTACGTGTCATATTTTGAGCAACTCTTCCACAGACGCAAATCAATCGCTTTACATGTAATATATTTACCGATCATACCGCGCCATCTGGTGACGCCGGTTAAATCGACGATATGGAATATATCGTGTGGTTTGACTCTCTAGTTTATACATGATATATGTTATACTAAACGATAACGATTCAGACTATAGCAATATTAAAAATATAAAAGATGACAAGCAATAATAAAAATACCACTCAACTATCAATTTCACTCCAAAAAGATTCTAACCAATGATAATCTGTCATTTTATTGTTAACTCCTTTTGGCAGTTATTGCCTTTTCTTATTAAAATGTAAAGGGGCATTTTAGAGATTGTAGAGAAAAATGTTTGGACAAAAGGAATTGTTTCAATAGATAAGGTACGTAAGAATCCTGAAGTGTACTGATTTTATATGGGAAAACGGTTGAATAATGGCGCTAGATTGAAATTTGGTTGAAGGAAGTTATGTGGTGATAATGCTGATAATTTCGATGTAGATGTAATTGTGAAATTTTAAATGATAGACGGCAAACGGTTTCTGATGATTATTAGTAGCACATAACATAACATAACAATTAATATTTATATAGCGCTATTCCATCTAGATCAGAGCGCATGTAACACATCAGAACTCAAAATACATTTAGCATGGAAAAAGGTGAGTCTTGAGACTACAACGAAAATTAGAGATATTGTCAATTTCTCTTATGGTACGAGGGAGATTGTTCCATGCCTCCGTGGACCAGCTACACTGAAAGATTTCTGACCCAAAGACCTTATTTGTCCTAGGAACATTTAGGGCGAGTAATGTCATTTGCAGAACGAAGAACATATAGTGACAGTAAATTGCATAAATATCCAGGTGCAGTATTGTTCATGCTTTTTGAAGACAAAAAGACACGTGTTTGGAATTGAATCCTTTCCCGTATGGGCAGCCAGTGGAGTTCTTTAAGCGTGGGAGTAATATGGTCACGCATGGATATGGAACATATCAACCGAGCGGCATTGTTCTGCAATTTTCATGTTCCGTAGCACACAAATAGGAGAAGATTACCATAGTCAAGACGAGAGATAACTAAAGCTCTAACGACCATGATGAAGAGTGTCTCTTATCGAGGTATCGCTTTATTCTACGGATGTTTCTTAACTGGTAATGTGTAGATTGACAGAGGCTAGCTATTTGTTTGGTCATGGTCATATGTGCATCAAATTTTACACCCAGGTTCCGAACAGACAGCGTTGGTTCAATATGTGCATCACCAATTGCCAGTGACACAGGTGGCAAGCTCTGGAGAAAATGGGGTGATCCAAACACAATAACTCTGTTTTGCTCTCATTTAATTTCAACATGTTAATGGTCATCCATTTTGGATTTCACAAATACACAGTTGCAGCCTCTCGATAGCGTGTTGCCTATAGCACCAGGTATTTTTGGGCTTAAAAGGAACAGTAATAACTGCGTGTCGTCTGCATAAAGGTGGAAGTCTAAGCCATGGCGACGAATGATAGTATTATGCCTAAGTAGGTGCACTCCCATACGTTCTCTCAATGTCCCTCTAATATAGGTCCTATTTCATTAAGTTTAAGGATGGCTGATTCTAGAACTTATCTTAATCCTTGTTCAAAAGAATATTAAAGCATTATCTTAAGTTGAGCTTCATTAAGCGTGAACCAGGTCTAAAGTTTGACATGCCCTGGGTCCTATTCCGTGAAGTATGAGAACTATTAGAAATGCTAACAGCTTAAGACGAATGACTCGTCTTAAGATGAATGTGAACTTTTATGTTATTGGACCTCTGGTCTCTTTGAAATATCTTTGAAATAGCAACGTTCACTTTTGAAACGGAAGCAATTATACGAGGGTTGTGGTCATTAAGTAATGAAAGTGATCATGGTATGGGATGCATGAGTGATTCTATTGAGGGATAGTGTGACTCAACACAAAGTATGAATTAAAATAATTGGGATTTACCTGCTTCTGGGGGTCATGTTATGCAATCTTCTTAACACGTGTCTCATACAAACAATTCAAATTTCCCGCCAAATAACCGATTTTAGCAGTATCCCAAAATGTACTTACTTTAAGCTAATTATATTGAGATGCATATCAAACTCTTTCTGATACCATAAGAGCGCATTGAGGAATTTTTACGAGACAACGAGGACCTCGAGTTCTGTGTAAAAGTGAGTCATTCGTAACAAACGGGGATAGCCCACTCACTGAAACAGTGACAATAAATGTTGATTTAATTTGTATTGACTCAAGTTGTCAAAGTTATATTTCCTGGAGATGATACACCAGGGGATTTTTATTGTATGTGATTACCCCGATGATACTCCTGTAACCATGGTAACACAGATATAAAGGTCAAACATCACATTCAACGTGAATGACCTATTATAAAGCTACTTAGGGGCCATATCCAAACTCTCAGTGCTTTTAAAGCATTTTTCTAGCGATTTTACAACGCTTTTCCAACGGTATTCGTTCTATTGTTAAAAGCATCGGAAAAAGATCGGTGATTAACTAGAAACCTCTCTACTTATCTGGCGTGTAACAATAGAACTATTGTAGTACTCTCGATGGCCTAATTAGTGAAGCAGACACATGAAAGCGCGACGGAAGATTGTGTTATTAAGCTGACCAGTGTTCACCCGACCCCCTGTTGTGACGTAGAGAGCGACCCATTTGCCAGATTGTACACCTATCGGGTTTCTAGTACAAGTCCCGTGTGGGGGTGGGGGGGGGTGGGGGGGGGGCGGGGTGGCACTGACATTTTGAAAAGGGTATAGTTAGGTGCCCGCGCTGAAGACCCCATTTTTCACCCTTGCTAGTTCTTATGACCCCCCCCCCCTTTTGAGCCTGCATCAGTTCTTAAGACCCCTATTCTCATTGAAAATTCAAAAATCGCGAAATTTTGCGTTCGCAAAGCACCAATTTTGTGTTCCAAAAGCCCCAAATTTTTCGAAAAATTTTGCGTTCTTAAACCAAAATAAATCGAAAATTGAAACTATAGGCCAGTTCTCAAGACCTATTTTTTGGGAAAAAAATCAGTTCCTAAGAACCCTATTTTTCGTCATAAATCCACTCAGTTCAGTTCTTTAGCCCCCTTTTTGAGACCCTGGGCGGCACACCCCTACCCCCAAAAAAGTTGAGTGCCCCCCCCCCGGGGTACAAGTGCCAGGTTTTATCATGGCAGGTGATAGAGGCTAATCGCGACACTCCTCAAACCCCGACTCAAACGATATGTTTGTAGCCGCCTATTCATTGCTAGGCTTATTGTAATCCACTCGTTAACGTCATAAGAATAATCCTCCTTGAAGTGGACTTTAAAGACTATTGTTCAGCCGTGGATGATTATAGAGTAAGCAGGGAGGTGTCAATGACACCTCCCTGGTACAAGCATGGATAATGTTATCATTCGTTACATTTAAATCAGAATTACTTTCTTTAACAGTAAATAATCAACTTTTGAGCGAGAAACTATCTTAAAACTACAAAGATTAAGAAATATAAAGCATTTTAAACATTTAATTTAGAGAAGAGTGGTATGTTGAACCATATTACTTTTGTTTGTTATTGCGTTCACATAGCGCATAGTTGGCTCAGCGGTAGAGCATTGGACTAGTAAACCGGAGGTCGTGGGTTCGAATCCTATCACGTCTTGAAATTTTATTTTAATCGTTTATATACATTTTTTTTAAATTAGTTTTCGATATTGTTTATCATTTCGTATAATTATTCATTATTGTTCAATTATAGTTTATTTTGGAATGTGGAATTATTTACGATTTAATTTTAATTTTCCACTGACTGTTTAGTGTGCATGGCATCATGAAATGTGAATGAACCGCGGTATACCACCGAACTGTCCTAGTCCTATGCAACAGGCCAATACAATAGAAACTCGTTGTGTGTTATTATCGATTGAGCTAAACTTGTAAAGTAAATGCCAGCCGTTATGTAATACAAATCAATGTGCCTGTATTATTATTATTATTGAAATAATGTTGCGGTGGTGTAGGAAATAGGAAAATCGATTCAAGGACATGAGCCGACTGGCTTCTTATTTACATAACAATTGGCCTTTGTAGATCATGTTCATAGACTAGCTAGGGGCCATTCAATGTAAGCCTAGGAGTAGTAAACACAATTATATTTACAGGACATTCTTTATCGCAGTGAAATTGCAAAAGAAAAAAGTATCATTCAACATTCAATAAATATAGCGAACGATAAGCAATCCTGTCAATTTATAAAAACAAACAGTGTAATAACAAAACAGAAAAGAAAACCATCCCCATCCGCAGGATTCGAACCACTGACCTCATGATTGTGAAGCCGGCGCTTTGACGTTTGAGCTAATGAAGGCTATACATAAACGTTTTGAAGAAAAACATTACATAGGGTTCAAAATACAAATATCTCTTAAATCGGAGGCTAAAATCGAAAGGACAAAAGTCGGAAACAATATCCTCTCTAAACTAATGACTTGGATTACATATTGTATAATACATAGGTATTATATTGTATAATACTTCCAAACACGATGGTCAATATATTACGCCCCTCCGTCATCACCCATCCATTGTACAAATATGTTACGTGACCTATCGCCAAAATGTTTTCAGCATTGATTCCAATGGAATGAAGGGGGAAATGGGCTACTTTCACAAGATCTTGGCAATACTGCGCCAAACAATAGATGAATAGAGTGATGGAGCGGTAGCTTAATTCATATTTCTAGACGACCAGATACATTGATCGGCGGTGAACGTAAACATTTTATGATCGGATTTAAAAAGCTTATAAATAGTATTTCTTAAAGAATATAACACAACCTTCCTCGCGCTTTGATGTGTCTGCTTCACTAATTGAGTCATCGAGAGTACTACAATAGTTCTATTGTTAACGCCAGATAAGTAGAGAGGTTTCTAGTTAATCACCGATCTTTTTCCGATGCTTTTAACAATAGAACGAAATACCGTTGGAAAAGCGTTGTAAAATCGCTAGAAAAATGCTTTAAAAGCACTGAGAGTTTGGATATGGCCCCTTAGAACTCGCGATTATTCTTGCGAGAACCTGGAGGTAAAGTTCAAAATTTCGAATTTTGTTTATTAATAAAATGTTCGTCTCACTATTTCAATAGCTCGTATATTTGGCATCTTTAGAGGATAATAACATGGAATCTTGAAATTATTACGTTGTTCCTACCTTGGCTTTTGACTACAGTTTGAACAGCAATTCCAGGCAGCTTCCGATCTTTAAGTGCGAGTGTAATATTCGAACATTGTAGACGATATTGGCTTAAAATAACCACCTTCGCTTGGTCTATGTTGTAATATTTTACCAACTCATTTGCAATTCTTACCTGAAACGAGATGACATAGTTTAATACAACAATAGAAATGTATGATAATTATTCGTACACGAACATACCAGAGCAAACGTATGCACAATATTTTGAAATGGTCCGGATGCTTTCAGAGTAGTACCCTTACCCTACCTAGGATAGGAGGTCACGTACCGATCACTCAAGTTGTAGTTTTTTTCTTGTTTTTTTTCTTGTTGGTTCTGAAAATGTATGCAAATAATGGTATAATCGTCCAACAAGCACAACAATATAGTTGCGTGAACATTTTATTTATTTTTCGAGAAAAAAAAAAATCAAAATAATTATAGGGATTAATAATTGTATGAAACGATTTTCGATGATGATGACACTATATATAATACATACAGGCTGTGACAATACAAGTTATACCATTTTGAAAAACCTGTTAGAAATAAATCCAATTTCAATTATTAATATTATGCAAAGGGAATTTCCTCAGCTTCTTAATAAGCTTTGTTTCATGAAAGTCGGTGGTCAGGAAGCAGAGCTATGATCAATTGTCTAAAGTAGTCGTGAAACCAGCTGGGTCACTTTGGTTAAATTACTGGGAAGAACAGTATGAATGGAATCAAACCATAAACATAGGAATAGAGCGCTCTTGTGAGACAATGGTCCATTTCAAGTGGATCGTCTGGCGGCAGACTCTCCAAGAAGACTCCAATGTGGCTAAAGCCTGGTGCGGCAGGAAATATCAATGCATGATATTTTCATTGGAGACGAAGCAATCTTTCCTATGGAGATCGGCGTGAACACCAGTCTCAGGAATAACCCTTTTCTAGATCACTTATGACCGCCCAAAATCAGACAGAAACTGCTTGTTAAGGCAGGAATCTTTGGTGATGGGACTTTGATTGGACATATCTTCATAGATGGGAACCTGAATGCTTAACGCTACCTTGACCTATTTAACAACACGGTGATACCTGATTTGTTAGCACATGGAAGATACCTGTTGAACCAGATTGGTTACATATCTCGAGCAATTTCATTTATGGACTCAAAGAAATTGATCAAGATATTATCATTTATTAATTAAATTGTATAAATGTATTTATTGAAATGAAATTAAACAATTTGAAAAATAATTACGTTGTTCTCGTGATGATCCTTGCATGATACCCTAACCGTTTAATGTAAACAAACAGAATTGTATTCTATGCTGAAAGTGGCCCAACCCGATTTCTAGACGACTTAGTAGATTGGTCATAATTTTTAAACAAAGGCAGTTAAAAAGACCAAATAAAATTCCTTTGGTAGCCAACTCTTCACTTATCACGTAGTGTACACTATGTTGACATTGCATGATTTTAATATTGGGTTACAAATAAAACTGAAATTGTATAACTTTTTGTTTTGTTACAGTCGGTAGGTTCTATGGAGCGCTTAGGAAATTGTAGTCTAACTATATTATGTAGGTCATGGAAAGTATTGAGTGTGTACCATTATTATGTCAGGTGTGTAATACACCTACATGTATTTCCAGGGGATTCACAAATACTCTTGTTGGGTTGACATTTGGGCGTCAATGGTTTCAAAAATACCCCAAACACAAGAGTTAATTAGCTATTTTCTCAGTGAATCAATCAAATTTCACCTGGTCGGTACAGGTTCGTAACTTAAATATCCTACCACGTCGTTGTCACCACTTGAATCTACATACTGAATTGTTTTATAATTAAAGCATGTAAGCAAATGTAAGCAAATGCATCGGTGCACCGTTACATAATTTCAACATACCAAATTCGGGGTTAATGTTATGATTTATAATAATATCTGAATATAAGAACCGCGGATAGAATTTATGAATAGTTACCACGTGGAATTTTTCCCTTGCGTTTGCTCTAGACATTTCATTGCCTTCTTCAGTTGATACTGTGAGTCTCTCTTCACGTCCAACTGCGTGGCAAAATACAGTGGTTTGGTTGTTACCACCGGGCCATTTGATACGGAGATGCTGTTGATAGTTCCTTAAAGATGGGGCTGTGATCAGTTTATCGTCATAGAACATCTTAGACGGAAACTCACATATTGATTGGTGCTGTAAATGTACACATAAAACTTGAGTTTCAATAACATTTTCCCGCAGAACACAATCATTGGTTGTTACAATAGTGTACCAGAAGCTGCTCGTTATTTGTCCAAAATGTCCCAACATTATATCGAGGGCTTAAAACCAGACCCCGTTTTAGAGAGTAAAAAGGGAAAGCCCACTTAAAGGTTTGTATTTTGATATTGTGGCAATGATTACGGCCAATTATGATTACTAAAGGGTGCACAAGGTTGGTCAAAAGTGTTTATGTCCAAACACAATTTTGACATGAAGCAATAAACAAACTGTTAAATTCATTTTTCTAAAAATACCATTTTTGGACATAAGCGGGTCCGGTTTTAAACCATCGGTGACTATAAATCCTTCCAAATACTCGATGCCCATCATTCATATAGCATGTATAGTGCAAAACATCTGTTTAAATGATCAACACGATAAAGTTTGAAATGGATATCACTTACACTGGCACTCACTCATAAGTATTAGCGCAGTGAATATGTCCTAGAAATTCCATCTGCTATGAACAAAATATTGATTATTTTCACTAGTAACGACATTGTATGTCTTCATTATATAGTGCTACTTCATAAATTCATGTTTGTTGTATGTTATGATCATCAGATTTTCGACAAAACCTCATTTGCCTCGGGAGCGGGGTGGGGTGTTGGGGGGGGGGGGGGGGGGGGGTGAGTGGGGTGGGGGTTAAGGGGTGGAGTAGAGCAACCTCCTTCCGGGTAGACATAATATAGTACTGGGTGTGTCAAAAAAAAGTGTCCCATGAGTATGAAAAATCATTAAAAATACATATAATATATAATGTCGTTTTGTTTTAAACAAACAAACCGTTGGTAAGCCATATTAGTCGTCTATCAAATACGTTTCATCACATTGAATTTCACCAACTAGCTTACTAGCTACCAGGATAAGTTAAAAGACTGCGATCAAAAAGATCTACAGCTCGATGAGATATATAATATGTGCCACTTTGGAATAATGCATTGTTAACTAATCCAGTCAATAATTCATTTCATACAACAGCATTTAAAGCTGGTCTCGAAAGAGTTAAACATATATTAGACGAGAAAGGTTCTTTCTTACCGTATTCAAAATTATGCTATCATTAAAGGCTTCCCATATAAGTGGAAAATGATATCAAACAAAGTATCTTAATATGATATGGTAAATATATCAATACAACACCGAATATAAGTAAGTTAACCCGTGGAATACGAAACGTCTTTAATCTGAAACAATTGACAATACCATGAAGTCGGATAAAGGATACAGACGTATCTGAAACGTACACGTTAGTAAATGTACTTACACTGTATCAGTATAATGAACTTTCCACAGCAGATTATAATCTACGATCCTTATGAACCTATTTGGTAATTAAGTCTTATATATTACGAGCCTCTACTGAAACTAACACATGAAATCAATTGGAGAAATATTTAGTCTCTTTCTTTTAAAGTAACGATTGAGCAATTTAAGCAGCTATATCGTTTCTTTTCAAAGACTTTAAAAATGATTGATGATGAGAATTGTCATTTATGCCTAGATAAAGAAACTATTGAACATATGTTTTGGCTATGCCCCATAATAAATAGTTTTTGGAAAAATGTTGCATTATGGATAAATGATACACTGAAAATCAACATAACATTGCAATGATGCCTTTTTAGGTTTTTCGAACCACTCAAATTATGTAGTGATTAATTATGTGTTAAACTATATATACTAAGTATTATTTGTTTCAAAATAGGTCTATTAAAAGCAAACCTGATATTTAGATATTAAATCATTGACTCAAAGATTAAAGATGAAAAAAGCTATAAAACAAATCAAATGAGCAATTTTGGAAACAAGTGGAAATGATTTATTTGATGATAAACTGTACCTCTAAATCTAAATGTATCAGATAGTATGAGTGTATGTACTCATGTTAAAGTCATGTTAAAGTGATATAAGAAATTATCTCTGTCCCATTTTACTTGTCTTGTCATGCCTTGTCGCGTCAGGCGATGTTATGGCGTGCCATGCCGCGCTATGCCATGCCGTGTCGTGTCGTCTCATGTCATGTTATTTCATGTATTGTCTTGTCTTGCACTTTTATTTTCTGTGGTTAAATGAACATTGTCTATTGTCTATTGTGTTAATTTAAATGTGTAATACAACATTACAGGTATCATTTAAGTAAGCTTAAAATGTATTTTGATGTATTTCGAGGGTCGTTCAATAAATAATGAAAGTGATCATGGTATGGGATGCATGTGTGATTCTATTGACAGATAGTGTGATGAAAACAAAGTATGAACCTTTGTCTTTCAAACAGTACACTTTTGGATTTCTAGGTATGAACTATGACGTCATAGCAAAAGCTTAAAGTAACTACACTCTGGACACTGCCTGAAATATGTCAATATGAAATATGGGTTGATTGATTCATTTGCGTATATCTCAACAATACAAGCATTGAAATAGATAGCACTTGGTGAAGAGTAAAATCACACAATAATCTATGTTTGACACTCTTTTTGAGATCTGAATTCCTCAAAACAAACAAGAAGGGACCATCTAAAATAAGTTTTTATTGCGGGAAATCTGCAACGATAAACCATAGAAAACAACAACGGATAAAGAACAATGGAGGGATTATAATGTAATAACTTGTTGGGGGATGTAAAGCAATAATAGTGTGGATTTCAAGAGGAGCTGATCATAAAATTTCCTCAAACCGTTGGAATTATGTGACGATTACTTTAACAATACACATCTAGTAGCTCTAAAGCATTAATAAGAGGGGTTGTGGCAACCATATTTGATTGATGCATTCATGTATATCTTAATTTTGATTATCAAAATAAGTATACACATTGATCTAAGCATATGTCGATGTTTCTGATTAGATTTCGAAGGCACAGTAAGCTTTTATCTGGCAAATATCATGATTTTAGCCATTTTTGGCCCAGATCAAAAATATCTGCCGTCTGCGCATGCGCATATTTTCTCTATGTTTCATATGAATAAGTTCGGTTAATTAGTTACCTATCCTATGGAATCGCTCAAACTGGTTAAAGTTCTTAGATTTTCCTAATTTATTTGATTTTCCGCAACATTAGTGACTCAGTGCCTGGGAATTTGTCAGTGAAAATGGGCTATATGAAATACTGATATTTGTATACTTTTTATTCAATTGCTTCCCCTTACTTTTTCCTTTTATACTACATATTTCAAATTACACAGGGATTAAACTTATTGTCTTTTATGCAAAATAATAATTGAATTTACCTCCTTCTTGGGTCATGTTATGCAATCTTCTTACCACGTGTCTCATACAAACAATTCAAATTTCCCGCCAAATAACTGATTTAGCAGTGTCCCAAGTGTACTCACTTTAAGCTAATGCTATGACGTCATAGTTCATTCTAAGAAATCCAAAATTGTATTATATGAGAGACAAAGGTTCATACTTTGTTTTGGTCACACTATCTGTCAATAGAATCATTTATGCATCCCATACCATAATCACTTTCATTATTTATTGAACGACCCTCGTATGTTGCAAACCAAACCAATTAATATAAAATTAAAAAAACCCTACCTGGGTATGATCAATTTAGTAATTCGGCCACTTTTGAACAAGAAAATGACTTTTGACTGAAAAAATGCGTTTGTGGTTCCGATAATGATTATAGGATATGTCAATGTATTGTTTAAAACACCGTCTTAAATTCAAAATAATGTATGGTATGTCATGGATAATATGAATGGAAATATGTTTTTTCTGTTCAACTCAACTATCAACATTAAGTAGGTTGATTATTATTGATTTGATTGAATATGTTCAATTACACACTGAATGACGATTCTTATACAAGAGCTCTTCAAATGGAACATCGCACAAGCTGAATTTGAATATGAGTAGCTTTGCCATTACTTGATAACGGAAGCTCCAAAATGGATAGAAAGAAATTATTATGTCACATTAAAGATTGTTGAACATGATTGTTAGTATTTCGCGAGCAATTTGTATGTTTTTCATGGCCAAAAGGAAAATAATGTTTCACATGGGACACCTTTTTTGACATACCTATACAAATATAACACAATAGTGTACATGAATTTCAAAATACACTAGAATAGCTAAAATAAAATGATTTTTCTTACCATTCGGTATTGGGTGTCAAGCATTGTCACGACCGCCCTGTCTTTGGCGTACCTCTCCAAGAGTGATATTTCAACCCCAAGCTGTTGAGCAACTTGATCCTTAATAATTGGCCTTAAAACAAAGAAATCGCAAAATGGGTTGGAGCTGTTAATTTAGCACCGAATTTATGTTACTTAAAACCTAGATGAAATAAACGAACGTCCAGTAACCACTATTTAGAGTTGACATGGTAAACTTAATCAAAATCAAAATGATGTATCGAGTTTTTAAGACATACTATAAAGTATTTTTTGTATTTAGAAATGAAGTTGTTGTAAATTTTACGCGTACACAAATTGATTTGTGTGTTTTCTCAAAACTGGCCTGAAACTCATAGACGTACCCCCATATTGAGGACTGTACTAGCATATTCCGATCGGGCGATAACACAATGGAACTACGGCACATAATTCACCTGACCACAGTCCGACATAAGCGTGATCACTTCGATTAGTCTACTGCGTATGCATGAAAACTCACACAATTGCGCTTTTACAACTGTGAGATCGATGTTCACCGCACCACGGATGTCCGTTGCACATTTTTGTTTGTTGGGTGTGGTTCACCTCGTGTACTTTTACGCACTGGCAACCTACCAGTACCGTTCAATACTTAGACAAATCACTACTGGCATGATGTTTAGCCCGATACTGGAACATAAAAACGTTCCGGTATCTCGACACTGGAACTTAGGTTGGTGTTCCAGTATCGAGCACTACTGGAACAGTAAAATCGCATCAGTATCGAGCGATACTGGCAACTTTTATGTATTGGACGATGCTTGTATACCAGTATCTGGTACCTAAATTACACTTTTTCCCAATTGTGCACCCGCCATATCAAGATTCATGAGGGTTGTCGTTTTAATCTGATACAATTCAAGCTATTTTTTTTTTGCGGCCAGGTTCCAACGATAATATTGTGAACATTATGATTTCAAATACAGATCATCCACCTCGAATTCTTCAAATTGCTGTTTTTAATGAACATAAAGGTACTCAATTAATCGCATTATTAGTATAGAACTACGCGACATAGCAACCTACCGCAGCTGTTTGTGGTCACCAATCAGAACGACTTGCTTTGGTTTGGTTGAAACTAACGGTATCAATGTTTCGGGCTCACTGCACATACCAGCCTCGTCCACTATACACTGTACAATATTCGTCCATTTGTGGATTCGAAGGCTTCCTGCTTCATTGCAAGTACACAATATGACATTGTGTTTTTTCAGTTCAAACGCCTGTTAAAGTCAAGAACGTTTTATCAGCATCAACAATAATAATAATAATAATAATAATAATAATACTAAATACTGGTCATATGCCGTGAATTGGTGTATCATATAAAGTGGACTTGTTACACATATCCGAAAATAATCGTAATAAGATATCAATTTATTAATAAAGTACTTGACCTATTGAATTAAGTAGGGTGACATTTTGTTGCTTATTATGTCCTCTTTTAAATAAAAAAAAAATCCCCAGTTTATTACGATAACAAAATAAAGAAGCTGGACCGTTCTATAATGCGCAGGTAGTTGGAGGGTTGGATAGATGGGTGGGTGGGTGGGGGGGGGGGGGGGGGGGGGGGGGGGGTCTGCCATTTTTGAAGGTGGATTTAACAGGTTTCTGTGTGTTAAAACCAAAGGAGATTTCTTGTGCAATCCAGCATGCTTTGCAATACTCTGGCAACACTGCACCGGCAACAGGGCTTTTCTCCCAAAACAAACAGCCAAACATGTGTCAAAGTAACTAACAGCTGGTGGTCGACTGACCTTTTCACCTTCTTACACATGGTGCAGGTAGGCAACTTTGCCACAGATAACGAAAAAAAGTTGAATCGCAACTAAACCTTTTATTCCAAAAATCAAGGGTCTTTAAGAAAAACAAGAGAGGACTGAATTGAAGCCACACCATTGTACTACTTGCAGCAGGATTTTCTTTAAAGGCCTTTTGTTTAACAACATTATAAGCCTTTCCTTGCACTGTAATGTCAATGGGAACCAGTAGACACTGGTGAATGAAATCAGTGGTCATGTGAAGAAAGTGAAGCACGCTGGTACTGCACGAGAAATCTTCTTTGTGTTAAAACACATTCAAGTAATATTGTTTCACATCAGAGATCAGATTAAATTTTGTTTCTCAACTAACTATAATTGAATGCAGCAATTACATTGTCTTCTTATTAATTATAAGAATTAATTAATCACATTAATGAATGAATTATTAATTACATAATTAATTAATTAAGAACTTAGTCTTGACTCTAAAGCATTGTTTTCTATTATTTAATATACATGATTTTGGCCACCCTGTATATTTTATACGGGGAATGATCGGTCAATTTACCTCTTTTTAAACTGAAAGCCCTATATTATGCCTTCTTACTACCATACTTGTTTTTAATGTAATACTTCAGATTTTTTTTTACATATCTGGTATCCATGTAGGGATAGCTTTCCAAATAATTTTACTCCATGTAGATCGGATGTATACAATAAAGGTAATGTGGATTTGAATCAAAATTGGTTAATTTTCTCTCAATTTACAAAGTGTAATTTCTTTACACCAACTTATGACATATGACCTAATACCAAATAGTATTGATTACAAAAGTCATTAAGTTGTTATAATGGAACAAAATTACAATGAACCAGATGGTTGCATTAATTTTTACCTTGGAATAAAGAGACAAGGAAGCATATCAGTATCGAATCCTTTGAGCAATCAGTTTGCCGACCCCTGTACCACCAAGCCAACAACAAAATGTATCACCTGTCCAAGTGTGTATGTAATGTACGCGGGACTTTTGAATGGTGATTTATAGCGTTGTGGAATCATAATATGATATAAGAATAGTATCATGATGAGTTTGTACTCGCTCATTGCGATCTAATCAAAATATATACCGTGGTAAACTAAAGTATATGGACCGGTTGATTGTTGTGGCAGAGTATGATTTGCTTATAAAATTGTCTTTGATGCACTATAGGAAGACGGGCTGTCTGGGGCACTCAAATTGAACATGGGGTTGTGACTTATTGTTATTTAGCTACAATTTGTGAATACTTTGATTACCCGCCTATAACCTGAACATTGGGCTTTGATAGTTAATGCAATTCCATCAAATTTAATTTGTCAAAATAGGTTAATATAACAAGACTGTATTACTCATTGAAGCTACACGTTTCTCCACATATTCATTTGATATTTAACAAGTTGCGCCTTCAATCAACAGTGCTTCAGTGCGTCTAGTAAGATTTAGTGAATTTCTCTTAGATAGAAATGTATATAGCAAAATGTATGCAGGACCCTCCAGTCGGTTATACCAGCGGCAAACGGATTGCACACAAAGGGGACACAAGAATATCGGATATATTGTAAATGTGAATAGAAATAGGGATTTAGTTAACGAGGTTGATCGCGTTATGTTTCCTCCTCCTGTTTTGTCCAAGTTTGTACTGATATACAAACTTCTCATCTGATGAAGGATACATTGTGGAGACTGACATTAGCATTTGTATTTTGTATTATTCTTGTAATGTTTTATTTATTCATAATATTGATTTTAATACATTTGTAATTATCATTATGTATCACAGCCTTAACATTTTCAACAGATTCTGAGTTGAGGCCACGTTCGGGATCTACATCAAAATATTGTTGTAGGGCATGACTACAGTAACTGACCTGCCTTGTGCGAGTATTGGAGACATTACGACCGTAGTAATTTACTACCTAAATCACCGGTATGAAAGTGTGTTGGCAGTGGAACACAGTGTGATATGAAATTGTATATTGTTATTCAATTTTCACCAAATGAATTGAATAGGGATTTATATGTTTGTATCGAATAAAATGTACTTATTTCAACAAAAATGTTTCTTTATTTTTGATCAGGAAACGGGCCTGACTCACCCTATGCCTATGTATCACATAATACTGATTCAACGTAGTGGTGTAATCAGATGTAAATAGTATAAGACGTCTTGAATTAACAGGTACTTCTGGAACTATTCATCGTTCCTGGTGTATTCCTTTGATATTGCCAACAAAGTAAATCGATAGATACTATACTAACCTCTGCTTCTTGAATATTTGTCCTGTGTTCCTCAATAGCCTTGTCGTTTGGAGGATTTTTGTTTGAAAAACTAGATTCAAAGAATCTTATCGCCTCTGACAAACCATCGTGTTTACTTCGAATCTTATGATGCAGAGCAATACTTTTGAGCTTGTCATCTACTCTGACATCTCGCCCACGTCTTGCTTTCATTTCTGTATCACCTGGTATTGGGAAGTCCTGCCGTTCCATATGTTCACTATATACTCGAAGAATTGACATATTGCTATGCTTGGACTTTTTCAGATAGTCTATGAAACAATTATACCATTGTGTTTAGTTATTATCCAAAATAGTTTAAATACGATTGATTTTCACAAGAAGCATATTTGTGATCTACAATAAAGAGTATATTATGGAATATCATACATTTGACAGTAAATGAAGGTGGAGTTATCGTTTTTAATTTGAAATCATGTATTTACTTTTCAAAAGCTCACAGTGATGTTTTATTTGCCTATATTAAAGGTTAATGCACATTCAACATAGGTCTTAAATAATAGCGTTAAGGGTTAGAACATTCTAACAATGTTCATAAAATTACGACAACAAATGTCACATGACCTTACCTGCTATGACGTCTACCGACTTGTTTGAAGGTCCGCAGTATAATACCTGGGCTGTTTTACCTTTCCTACTTTTCCGGGCATTCAACGTCAAGTTAATCTGATAAAAGAAATGCACCAGATACGCTCCTGTCACCGTCTTTCCGGTTCCTGAAATGCAAATGAAAGATTTATTTTTTAAAGTTTTTGACTATATTATATCGTTTTATTCACGTTAGACTATCATTGTATCATTGTTAAAATCGGTTTCAGCAAATGTGTCAAGGTTGACTTGATGGGGGATATGTTGCAAATTGTTATTTGCCATGTTAATACCCAGTTAATCTTCTTAAATATTGAAGTCTAATATGCAGGAATGGCATACCGTAATAAACCAGAGCTTAACGACAGCATTAATCGATTTAAATCATGTTACCAAAGGTATAAGATAGACGGCGAAATGGCCAAAAAGTTTGGTGATGACATTTGCGTCTGTCCCCTATCATTTTGATTTAAACCCAGAAGAACTAATATAGGCTCAAATTAAACATCATGTTGCAAAGCACAACAAGACTTTCAACATCAATTACGTTAAAAAAATATTCAATAAGGCATTGGAAAAAGTGTCCCCATCAGGAAAAATACATGTCGTCACGTCAGAGAAATAAAAATTCGTATCAGCGAAAGTTATCTCGCTCGTTGCATAACATTTTTATCGTCTGTTAGTAATATAGGCAAGTTTTGCCCTGTACTTACTTAGATTTAAAACTTGTGTATGTAGGCACAGGTCAGTTGACCTACCAGCAGCCCGTGCTACTGATGAGACTCACGGAGAGTCGAAACGCGTCTAGCTACTCTGCATGCCGTCACCATTGTTTTATCTTAAACATGGTGGGCCTTTACTCTATAGGACATTCTCAACTTATTTGTCTCCTCCCTAGTAGTTTAAACTCAAGGGAGAGGACATTTTAAGTTAGGAATGTTAAGAAGACATATACAAAGCTCATTGTATATAAGTCACTCTAAGTCTAGAATGGCATTTGGTTTTCCGTATTAGTCCATTGGATTAATTTTGTTCTTTCCCAGAGTCATCTTAGTTACGAAAGCAAGCTAGCTTTCTTTTAGCAAACAGTTTCATAAACCTGAAGTTTCATAGTCATGAATTACCGGGTGAATTACAACAAGTCGCCTCCATCGATCATCTTTTAAAGAACGGCAAGACATGCCTTCTGTCATCGTTTTAAATAACTATCATTAAGCCAGTTCGCTTTTTGATTTATCGTAAGATAAATAGACCTACTGCCTTCTCATATAAGTTCAATATGAGCATACATGCCGCGTGTCTTTTAGTCCAATACGGAATAAAGCACATTAGGCCTACACAACATTCAGCTAGACATTTAATTGTCAGATTTTAATAAGATATACTTTCCTAGTTTGGAAATTTATCATTCTAAATGTCGGAGAAAGAGCCAGCGTTTATCATGTTTCATTCGGAAGCTTTTACCGTGTGACATAGAATCATATATATTTTGTGAGATAAGACAAAATAGGAATTTCAAGTCTAGAAATTCAGTGTTGTTTGTTTTAACAACACATCTAATAAGTTTTGCCACGACAAAGATTTTGTCGGACACGTTGCCTTCAGTTGATTTTCTTTTAAATCATCTTCATCAAAGTTTTCTGTTTTGGAATGCTACTTATTTTAGATTTTCTAGTTTGAATTTCTATTGTAGCATTTTACAATCGGTGGTTTTAAAAGAGTTAGTTTGGTCGTCCGAAAGCAGGTACCCTTGTTACCCTCCCACCCCCTTTGTAAAAAAAGATCACATCTGTGCATATTGACATTTCCTAAATGATCATCAAATTATCTGAGGATTCAGACCACGACGCAGATTCATAGAACTCAAGCGATGTCGAAGACAACTAAGTATTTGGTAAGTGAAAACTGATGATAAGCACCATAACAATATGTTTAATATTAGGCCTATTAAATTTAAAGTGCGCGTGTAACCATGGTACGTCCCCGTCAACGGTACGGTGTAACATACAGTTCTTCCTTTCTGGCCTGTTTCAGGATCGAAGTTGTATAGATTTATTCGGGAAACAGTTCTCGACCTCTTCCAATGTGTGGACAGGTCCAAAACTTTTAATGAGGCCCAAAAAAAAGAGTTGACTTGCCCTTTCCGACCGACCCGAATTTTCGGAAATCTAGGGTCGCTAAAAAAAAAAAAAAAAATTGAAAGAAGCACATAACAATAAAGAAAGATGAAAACGTGTTTTTGAGTAGTCTGAGGTGACATATTTGCAGAAACCGGTTATAGCAACTTAGACATTAATTGCATGTGGCGGATGAGATATTGGTCATACGAGAGCCAAACGCACCAGTAATACCGTAAAGTGAGACGTACACCATTATCGACAGCAATAGATGACAATATTTAACTTATAAGTCAGAAAAGATGTTCTAGAAAACTATGCGCCCGTCTACATGACAATTAACAATAGGCTTAGAAATACTACAACCAGCAATTTAGGATGGCCAAAAAGATAAGCCTCGTGAGTAGAGTTAAAGGAGGTGTCTCGCAAGCATAAAAGTGTGCATTATATGTTAGAAAAATAACTATTGAGCCCAACTTTTGTAATTATATAGAACAGAACACCACACTAATGACAAAAATAAATAAAAAACCGCAATCTCTCAACATGCACTTTTTAAAATTCGCGGCGATCGAAAGTCCCAGTGTCGATGATGTCATAGTTATACAATGCACATGCGCAAATTTGAGCACCGATACCCATGACGTCATCGACACCGAGACTTTTGATCGCCGCGAATTTTAAAAATTGCATGTTGAGTGATGGCAGTTTTTATTCAGTTTTGTGACTAGTATGGTGTTTTGATCTATATAATTACGTCATTTCGGCTCGATAATTATTTTTCTAACAAATAATGCTCAATGTTGTGCTTGCGGGACCCTTCCTTTAAGAAGTTTGAAGCCTGTTTCGTTTCACGCAATCTCAAGATCAGAGCTAGATCCATCATCTTATGATCTGTCAGATGAATGCTATAAGTAGTCTATTAAACATTTTGATCGATGAGAACAGCGGTTTATAATTCAAGCCACACTTTGCGCGATATGATACGTTTACCAAGTGGGTTGCCAGCCGGCAAAATAAAAGCGCAGACGATGTTTGCAACAATCAAAATATTACAATCGACACGAAATACTGGGAGATCGTAACTGGACCGTTATGTATGCCCGGACATTTATCAGGATGTTAAGTAAGTAAAAATAAAGGCATATATATATATCGTCTTCACATTTTTAAGAAATCAGATGACGTTAATCGATGTATGAGGTATACGTACCCGGGGGTCCTTGGATAATTGTGAATGGCTGCGTAAGAGACTTTCTCAGAGCTTTCTCCTGCGAGTCATTTAGTGGTCGAAGACCTAAGAAAGGGACATCAACACTCTTAATTTTAAACCCCTCTTCCTTCAATGCGCAGTCCATGTGTTCTGCAAATTATGAGTAACAATATAAATTAATTGAATTTCTAATCCAGCGAATTGGCAAGAAAATAGCAAAATAATCACACATCAGCTTACCCGCTGTGATAGGTGTACATAACACACACATCAATAAGTCACCCTAACAAAAATATGTAGTTTTAACACGTAATCAGCATCAGCAAACCGACTCACCGGGATTATCCGTCTCCAAAGGCTCACGAGTACAGATATTTCTAATCAGTGGATTCGCATGTGTAAGGTTGCGAATAGCCTGCTCGGCACGCCTTCGAAAATGAAATAAACATAATTCATACAATTTTAAAATTTTGATCGTGTGTGTTGATATTTATAATGTTAATATTAAAATATGTATATCTGTGAGCTGACCATATAGTAGAGTCATTATCTTGGATTCCGTGACCATTTTCTTGATACCTTAGTTTCTTAGTGAATTTGTCAACTAGAACCATTTTAAAAGAAAATGAGCTCCCATGCACCTCTCAAAAGTGATGGGAACGTTCTTTTATAGCGCAAATTCCAAAATGGCCGCCATACAGGGGCCCGAAAATTCAAATAGCTTCAATTAAGCTAAGAAGTATACCAAATTGTTAGGCCGAGCACAAGGATTCCGAAAAAGTATAGTTTGCCCTACTTCCGATATTTGGTTAACGAGTTATCAGGTAAAATGTAAAAAGGTCGTTGACCTTTGTATATGGGGTCAAAATTTAAACTTGCTCTCATATTGAAAAATGATATCTCAAATTGTTGGTCTGATTGCAAGGATTCCAGAAATGATAGTTTTTACCACCTAGAGTGTCTGTTGTACCTTATACAGTGGTCAAAAGGTCAGATTCTATATAGGTCAGTACACCCTCGACCTTTGATCGACACAGAATATTCCCGGTGGGAAAAAAACCCACTATTTCTGGAATCCTTGTGATCATACGAACAATATGAGATATTGTTTTTCAAAATCGGAGCAAGTTTAAATTTTGACCCCATATGCAAAGGTCAACGACCTTTTTACGTTTTACCCGATAACTCGTTAACCAAACATCGGAAGTAAGTAAGGCAAACTATACTTTTTCGGAATCCTTGTGCTCAGCCGAACAATTTGGTGTGCTTTTTAGCTTACTTAAAGCCATTTGAATTTTTGGGCCCCTGTATGGCGGCCATTTTGGAATTTGCGCTATAAAAGAACGTTCCCGTCACTTTTGAGAGGTGCATGGGAGCTCATTTTCTTTAAAAATAGTTCTAGTTGACAAATTCACTAAGAAACTAAGGTATCAAGAAAATGGTCACGGAATTCAAGATAATGACTCTACTAATATTTCCTGTTTCCAGACCAATCTCGTCATCAATATCAATATTGAAAAAGTGAAATGCTATTTTTGAGCTAAGGAGCACTTTACAAATCATAGAGCACTATAATACTTCATTACGCTATAGAGTATAATTATTAATACATATCCTATTTACCTGGACGTTGTTGTCTTTAGAATCAACTCAATAGTAGCTCTACTTGCGGATTCTGTAAACAACTCTACTGGGAACATTGTTGAACATTGGTTTACTTGGAAAAACACCGTCTTGTTGTCAAATATCTTATCTTCTTCACCGATAACATCTACGATATATGCATGAGCCACAAAAGTATGTTGTTCACACTTTTTGACCGGATTATCATGATGTTGAACTTCCCTCCTCAGATATGACGGTGACGCGCCGTTTTCTTTGATGACTTGATACCGTAAACAGAGGTAATGATGACGCATACCTACTAATTTAAGCGGTTGAAGCTTGATACGCCGAGTCTTACAAAATGTAGCAGGTAGTGTGAACGATCCACAAGGATGGGAATGTTCGTGTTGGTATTGCCACTCAATAGGTACGCCGTGAATCAATACCGTATCGTTGTTTTCTACCGCTTCTCGAGTCGACATCATCTCAATAATTGAGGTCCATGAAGATTGGTATTGCGCTATATCTGTAGTTACTGGCCGCGTGTCAACAATGTCACCGAAGCTGGAAACAGGATTTTCGAGATGTTCTGTGCAAAACTCCAAGGATGGTGTCATGTTTACTAATGCAATACCAGAAGAGAGTATGCCCTTTTTAAGTGATGCGTGTAGTTGTACTTGAACGACATCCTGGATAGCCAAATCGCGTGTAAATCGTATGGAGTGAACAACCCTCTGCCTGTTATCACCTTTACTATCCTTACTATCCTTCTCCGTACTGCTTGCATCATCAATATCACACGAAACATCTTGTACCAGTCGGGTATTTGTTGCCGTTGCGGTTTGACGTCTTGTAAATACACAACTGGGATTACTTTCTACCGGTGTAGATAGTATTTCTCGGTACAGACTACGCTGATCACCCACTGTGATATAGCGGAACATCTCAGCTAACCTTAAACTTGGTATTGAAGCGACAAAACGTGTTGTAGCCAAGTACAGAGTCACATTTTGTATCTCTTTCTTACTTCCTTGGACCATAAGCTCCTTATTTGGCTCTAGTTGATATATGCGTTCGTCCCATGATAGCCGTGCGCTTTTCTTTGACGTTTGATCCAACTCTGGTTTCCCGTGAGGTTTTAAGTATTTCAATTTGACAGTTTCCCCCCTGCAGGCTGTCATTACGTTGGGATCGAATTGGAAACCAAATGCTGCTTCGTCTTCAGTTACACGTTCCACCACAGCCGAGATCTTTAACGGTGTATTTTTAGTGTCCAATGCTAGTTGCAAGGCGTAAGCCTTGCGATGAAAGTCAGATGCTTTGTAAGAACGAATACTGCAGTGATGACAAATCTCTGAAACAACTTTAGATTCGTATGGGGCCTCCTGTGTGGTAAGTGCCGCCACAAGTAATCTATGTACCAGAATATCGATGTATCGTCTAAATGGTGATGTGAAATGGGTATATGCATTTGAATGAAGGCGTGTGTGCAATATTGTCTCAGGCGAATGAACATCTCCGGAATTGACGTATTCCCCCTTTCGCATCATGTTGTGGAACGCTGTGTAAGCTGGCGCAAACTGTGGATGATTTTGATCTGATCCAAGAATTAATGCGGGATAATCAATATCGGTATTCGTTGCATTTTCTATGTGTTCACGTAGCTTCTCCCATCTCTCCTCCAGGACAAGAATATTGTCATTTCCTGATTCACTTGGAAAGACCTTAGTGCTCGATTCCAAGACACGTCTCAACCAGTCCCGTTCGGCATTCATCTTCATGCTGTCATTGATTGCGCGTTCATGTTGAGCAACCCACTCTTCAAACTGTTTCTTCTCCGGCGGTAGTTGTCGTCGTAGTGGAGTACACTTAGGAAACCGCTCCAGAAGATAAGCTGCTATCGTTTGATTGGCTAAGATCATCATCTCCTCCACCAGCATATGCGCTTTGTAATTTGAGGCAATATCACTCTGCGCATACATTCCTTTGCCAAGCCGATTCCGTCGCAATCCCTGTGCAAGTGCATGTAATCTCCTGATAGATGGCTGTGTTGAGCTTGAATCAGGCCTAGATTTGCAAAGTAGTTGTTCAACATCTGCATACGAGAAATTGTGTTTGCAACGTACGACACTCCTACAGATCCTTGGTTTTGATTGTACAATGTCACCGTTCGCAGTCAAGCGAACTGTAACTGATACGGTGAGTCGATCGTATCCTTGTACAAGACTGGCTTTGTCTGTACAGATTAGTTGTGGAAGCATGTAAACAGGATCGCTGTTGACTGGATAGAACGTATTAGCACGCTCCTTTGCTTTTAAATCAATTTCCGATCCTTGTGGAACAAAATATGACACATCGGCTATGTGAATTCCAATATCAAACTCGTCATCTGAACAGGTATCAATGCTTAGGCCGCCATCAAAATCCTCGGTACCCTCTGGATCGATAGTGAAAACATCCTTTCGCCTAAAATCAAATGCAGAACGTCGCTTGATCTCTGCAAGTCGGTCCGGCAACCGATTTGTAATGGATATTGGTGCCTCTAACACATCATACACATGTTTCAAGATGTACAACCCATTGTCTTCATTTTCACCTGTTGGAATATCATCTACCACCATACCCAATGGGTAGTAGAAGTTATCGTGCCAAGATAGCCATCGAACTAAAAACAGTTTGTTGGGTCTATCTCTGTTTGAGACGGGTACAACTCGTTTGGCTTCACACTTTTTCCACTTGAAATGGCATATAGGGATTGTCAAGGAATCGTTGTGTTGTCTATGATTTCCTCTTTCTTCCTTTGGACGCAGTATGAATATCTTAGGTAGCTTACGATCGATTGGCACCATCAGGTTATCTGCATACTTATCAGGAATACATATCACCTCCCGATCTGTCATGTCAATAGCACGTTTCGTTACCTGTACAACTTGACCATATATCTGATTTTTGGCGTTTTCTTCAATCTCCGAGTGGTGGTCATCTTCTTTCTCCTCTTCCTCCTTTAAGATTTCAACTAGAACTTCATCGCCATCTAATGCTGTTTTACGCTGAGTATTGGTGCTTATATTTATTTCACTGCCGGCTAAATTAACGTCTAGTCGAGTGGCATATATCTTCCCGTTGAACGCTATACGCAATTTACAAAGAAGTCGTTCATCGGCAGTCTTTTGTTCCTGCTCTTCTTGTTCACCACCTTTCGCTATTGTTACACGATATTCTTCGTCCTGTATCATTCGATATTGATCTAACCTATGGTCCTCTTCATCAGAATCTATGTCACCGTATCTGCCAGCTTCACGATGCTCCCGTGCCATTTCACTCATAATGATGTCACTAGTGTACCCTTCTTCATCCGACTCGTCATCAGTATTATCAGTTGATGAAGTACGTGTTTCCTCATGATCCATTTGGTTGGTAACACCGGCCTTTTTAGTCAGAATCTGATGAATTGATTTGGAAACATCTGCCTCTGGAGTTGGAGGTAAATGTTGACTCATGGTTTGTGCAGGTGATGCCATAGCGCGATTACGATTTCTCTCACAGTGGATGTTGGCTGATCTTTGTGGTATTTGACTCTCTGCAGCCTGTTTGATATCGGAATATGTTAAATCTTTAGGGTACAGGCTTCCGTGCTGCATACATTCCTCGATGAAATGGTTCCACACAAGGCAACAGTCTCCAATGGAGGTCAACGCTAATGGATGTCCGACTACCACGATTAGTGACTGAGCCCTAGTAAAGGCGGTGTTAAGCTGACGACAGTCTGATAGAAAGTTGAGATTCTCACACTTTTCTATATTCACAGTATGGTGGGTTCGCACGGTGCTTATGATTATCACACGATACTCTTTACCTGTTGGATGTTAAAAATAATTTTTTTTTTTTAGAATTCGGCAAAATATTGTATGCTTGCTGCTCATTTATTCAACTAGAACTGGAGCAAGAGTACCCGTATTGATGAATACATTCATAGCCTATACTTCGGGTTCAAGTCCCACGACAGTTAGTATTGACTTCTTACACTAGTATATTTTTGACTAGCTGATTGAATCAGCTGTATCGTTTGAACACATTATTAGTAAACAATTATAATATTACCAAACGGAGAAGAAATAACCGTTATAGCTCCAAACCCCAATATACCATTTGAAAACCATGTGTCACCTCAGTCTATCTCAACGGGTGCTCACGGCGGATGGTGGACCGGTTCGAATCCCGTCACCAACAAATCCGGTTTTCCCCGCTTTATTTCGCCCATTTCCACCCAGGGTAGTTTTTCAACATTACCGTCCTAAAAGTGTTAGGGATAAGATACTCCAGGCAACCAATACATTTTGACATCTTGTAAAGGGGAATGAGTTGTAGTTAGAAAGTCAGTTTATCACAACTCGGTACACTCTTAATAGTTACAAACAAATCAGAATGCAGAAACTAAAATACGCGGAGTACATTTTGAGTGTCTATGCACTCCGCGTGTGATTTGTTTTTATGCGGCCGAATTTTACTGCGGTTGATGTAGAACTTGTTAACATACATTTATTCGTTAATTAAATATATTAAAAGTGTGCACGCAATAATACATTTTGATTTGTATTGTCGTGTATACATTAGATCAATGCATGCGTACGTTTCGTTTCTCAACGCACTCTCGCAAATGATGATATGCTCAATCAATATAGCAATCAAATTACACACGCGCGTTTATTGATATAATTATCGAACACATTATTTTACCTTGTACGTTTTGTACTCGTTCTACTGGTATATCACTCAAACCGCGTTTGCTCAAGTAATTTCGAATCTTCTTTACCTGTGTGTTCAATAAACAGATACAAATAAACAATATTGAATATGAAATGCAAAGAATAAGCTGAAATGACAGGCAATGACATGAGTCGTACGCTACCTATTGACGTTCCAGTGAATGAGACAATGGCCTTTGTCGTACGCTACCTATTGACGTTCCAATGAACAATTAACTGAGTCGTACGCTACCTATTGACGTTCCAATGAACGAGACGATGAACTGAGTCGTATGCTACCTTTTGATATTCCAGTGACCGATACAATGACCCAAGTCGTACGCTACCTATTGACGTTCCAGTGAACGAGACAATGACTCGAGTCGTACGCTACCTATCGACGTTCCAGTGAACGAGACAATGACCCGAGTCGTACGCTACCTATTGATATTCCAGTAAACAAGACAATGACTCGAGTCGTACGCTACCTATCGACGTTCCAGTAAACGAGACAATTACATTAGTCGTGCGCTACCTGTTGACGTTCCAGTAGGCGAGACAATGACGTGAGTCGTACGCTACCTATCGACGTTCCAATGACGTGAAGCGTACGCTACCTATCGACGTTCAAGTAAACGAGACAATTACCTTAGTCGTACGCTACCCGCAATGATCTTTGTCGTACGCTACCTATTGACGTTCCAATGAACGAGACAATGATCTGAGTCGTACGCTAGTGGAAGAGACAATGATCTGAGTCGTAACGCTAGTGGAAGAGACAAGGACCCGAGTCGCACGCTTCCTATTAACGGTCCAATGAACGAGGCAATGACCTTTGTCGTGCGCTTCCTATTGACGTTCCAGTGAACAAGACAATGACTTGAGTCGTACGCTACCTATCGACGTTCTAGTGGAAGAGGCAATGACCCGAGTCGTACGCTACCTATTGACATTCTAATGAATGAGGCAATGACCTTAGTCGCACGCTACATATTGAAGTGAACGAGGCAATGACCTGAATAAAGGGATTACGACGATTCCAAAATTGTCAGCTACGGAGCTCAAGAACAATGTCTCAAACAAGGATATAAATCATTAAAACATGATCGAGCCGAATATCAGTCTACATGAACATGCTACTAAAGGGGTCAAAAAAGTAAGCCAAAAAGTATGTTTGCATAACTCCACACACAAATGTACTTTTCGAAAAATTGAAACGTTTATCAAAGGAAAAACGCTCGGCTACCCATTGCAAATTTTCCTTTTTTCAATAGCATGTTTATTTCTTTCAAAACTGTCACATTTCCCCAAAATGATGTTTTCAGAAAAAGTGGCACTTTTCAAAATCTTATGCAAGAAAGTTACAAAAATGTCTCCAGTGCTTTTTTAAATTAATTTGAATTGTCTTTATTTTCAATTAAAAGAAAGTCTTTTCTTTCTTTAGCTGGTCCTTATTTGAAATTAAAAATAAAATGATTTTATTTCATTCATGACTAGCCTATTTTACGTTAATAACTTCCCTGTGTTGTTGAAAAGTGCCACTTTTCGGAAAACATCAGTTTGGAGAAATGTGACTGTTTTGGGAAAAGTAAAGATGGTATTGAAAAGGGGAAACTTTGTGTGGGTAGCCAAGGGTTTTCCGTTTCATAATTGTTTCAATTTTTCAAAACGCTTAACTGTGTGTGGATTTATGCACACAGACTCGTATAGAATCTTGAAAAGTGCCACTTTTTTTGAAAACATCATTTTTGTGAAATGTGACTATTTTGGGAAAAGTAATAATGATATTGAAATGGAGAAACTTTGTATGGGTAGCCAAGTGTTTTGGCTTTTTGTAAGTGATTCAATTTCTCAAAACGTCTAATTATGTGTAGATTTATGCAAACAAACGTGATCAAATTTTATGGGGGGGGGGCTTACTTTTTTGACCCTTTATGACATGTATAGTATGGTATGATTTTGAAAGTTTACCATAAACGAGTTGCTTATATAAGTTATAGCAACTCAGGGAGTGATCCTACATTTCGTGAACAAAGTTTAGAAACTACATCGATGCCTGACTTATCAAACAAATACTCTGAGAATACGCATACTACTCTCAATTGTTGAACGGGCACACTATTACATGACATCGGGACAATGGAATTGATATAAATAAACAACAGAATACAGCATCATACTTTTTTCTGCCTTAGTTAAGACAAAACGTACCTGCATAGTGTATGGCGTAAGGATGCCTATCTCACTTGGACGGAACGGACCCCATTCCTCATGAGGCCACTTTTCTTTCAGTTCAACCAGACGTTTCCCGATTTCTCGAATCTGTAAAATCATAACAATTATTAGTATAATGTAACTAGGTAATGTTTGATCGTTTGTTAGATCGTAATCGTCATCGTTGCCGTTGTCCCTTCGTCAACGTCGTCGTTGTAATCAAGTCTCTAGATTACAGTAAATAAAACATTGTTTTTTTATAAAAAAAATACTGTAACCTAGCTCTAACGCCTATGGTTGGATCAAAAATCGTATTATATTGTTCATCTGATGTTCCGTTTTCGAGTTATGAGAGAAAAAACAAATTCAGATGATTTTGTTTGCACTCAGACAATCCTGGAAAAAAAAATCTTAGAACGCTCACTCATTAACAACGGTAAACTACCCCCCGTTCAATATTGAGGAATGTTAATGTCTTCAGCAGTTGTTCAAGGTGTCACAACATTGATCGATGAGGTGCGGGGAAGGGAAAAATCGTTGTCTAACAGTTTTACTTAGTATACACAGAAAAAACAATATGTAAACGAAAAATATGTAAACTTTAATTTACACAAGACATGTAAAAATTTGTAACATAATATTTGTGTAAAAAATGTCAGTACTTATTTCTTATGTTAAATTGACTGTTTACCAAAGTTGTGTATGTTTTACACAATATATTTGCAAAAAAAACAAAAACATTAAAAGTGTGTAAGATTTACAATTTATAATGTTAATTGTACATGTTTGTTATGTAAAAAAAGCACAAGGTGCGCGTGACTGCGTAATTGTGATGTAAATTTTTCGCTTCATCATGTTTGTTATGTAAACGTACGCGGTGAACATATACCATGCAGTTTCAACATGGCCGATGCAGGAGCAGCTTGTATTGAAGAGGTCTCTGCAATTCTGCAGCGGTAGGGGCTGGAAAAGTACATCGAAAACTTTGAATGTAAGTAAATCACTGCACTGATAAACTTATAGTTGTTATTGATGCGTATATTTTAATTGTTGCCGATGGAAAATGCAGTTGATGTGTCTGTGTTCAGTCACGCACGCAAGTCCCGTGATTCAGTATGTAGGCCTACCGGTTGCCGTACATGTTGTATTAGCCGGGTATAGAGGCCGCCAGGCCGTGTATCTTTGTGGTTGAGAGTTAGTTCCCAGCAACAATTGAAATATACGCATCAATAACAACATCAGTGCAGTGATTTACTTACATTCAAAGTTTTCCAGCCCCCACCGCTGCAGAATTGCAGAGACTTCTTCAATACAAGCTTCTCCTGCATCTTATTTTACCAAATGTCAGTAAATGTGTT
Source organism: Ophiura sarsii (assembly GCA_035610835.1). NCBI lineage: Eukaryota > Metazoa > Echinodermata > Ophiuroidea > Amphilepidida > Ophiuridae > Ophiura > Ophiura sarsii. The sequence continues at coordinate 5,222,193 of CM069459.1, read as the reverse complement.
GATTTTTTACATAACAATTATGTTTTACTGAACATCAGAAATATGTTAAATTGTCCACAATAGTTGTGTATTGTTTACACAGTTTCCTAGTAAATTTTTTATTTTACATAAATAATTAGTAAATTTTACATAATAACTAAGTGTATTATTATTATGTTTTTATAACTGAACATAATTGTAATGTGTTTTTTACATAACAATTATGAAATTCTATCAAATGAACACAAGAAATATGTAAAATCGTTTAATTTTACATAAATAATTTGTAAAAAATTACATAACAATGACATGTTAATGTTTACATAACAATCATGCTCTTATTGTTTTACATAAGTTGTTGGTAAATTATTTGCATAACTTATATGTTAATTTTCTTACACATTAATTTAGTAATATTTTACATAACTAACAAGTTATATTTTACATAACACATGTTATGTAAATTTTTACATAGAAATGATAGTGTTCTGTGCGAACACAGGAAATATGTAAAATTTTACACAAGCTGTGTAAACTTTTTTCTCAGTGTAGATAGTGTAAATGAACAACACGTGGGTTATAATGCTAAACATGGCATATTTTAGACAACACTTATGCATGGTAAAGAGTTGGTAAACTGTGGTAAACTGTCGCAGTTTACACTTTTCATTTCCCGGTATTAAATACCGAAATAATGACGCCTATGATTCACATTCACGCATTTTGGTAACAGTTTACCATTTAAGAAATAGTTTAGAAAAATAGACATATTTGTTTTAACTCGGAATGGTAAAATGTTTCCAAAATGTGTGATTGCGACTAGTGCTTCAATATTTCGGTATTTAAAAAGTACTACTTCTAGTATTGACAATGTAAATAAACAGCACGATCCCTAAAACGCGGGTTATAATGCTAAAAATTGCGTATTTTGGACCAAATGTCCACATGATAAACTGATGGTAAACTGTTTATACTTTTCATTGTCCGATACAACTATGAAATACAAAACAAATCGATTGATTTTCGAGCTGAGGCGATATGGTCTAATGGATAGCCGTTGGATAATTGCTTTTAAGGGACGGCAATGGGTTCGAATCCTACTGGTTGCCTACTTTTGTAACAAATTTATCTATCAATACAAAATAAGTTAAGAAAGAAATATAATCTCAGCAACATGCATGCAGCTCCATGTCACGCGATTTAGAACATACTAACAAAATAGGTATACGGACGTCTACATGTACATTGCCATCCCAGCAAACACATTTTCACAACATTTGTCAAAGGTCATATAAATAGTTTAGAAACACATTTGTTTGCTAATGTTTGTTAAACATTTTTAAAACATTTTAAAATGTTTTTACAATGTTGCTGTAATGTTTGCATACAATGATTTTCTAAAGACTTTGCCTATTAAATGATAACTCTTCATCAAACATTTAGAGAATGTTTGACGCACATTTCTAAATAATATCGTAAACAATTATTTTATAAACTTTTTTTTAACATTAACTGTTATCTACTGCAAACATTTCAAAGATATTACTTTAAACCATTTCTGATGATATTGTTTTCCTAATGTTTTCAAAATATTGTGGAAATGTTATGAAAATCTGATATCGTAAGCAAACATTGACACGATATTGTCATGTCACATTGTGCAAATGTTCAAATAATATTTTCTGATGATATTGTTTTTATGTTTGTCAGACATTGTGCCAATGTCATTAAAAATGTGACCCACCTGGATTATATCAGGGCAATTCCACGCATGCGCACTGACCTTGATTATATTGGTTTTGTAACACTATGAATTTCATATTTATACATTTTGATAAATGATTCGATCCACATCTTGTCACTATTTCATAATTTTTATTTATTTATTTATTCATGGTATAAAAAATAGCCAGCAGGCAGCATGAGCTGAAAAAGCCGGCTTTACAATGCACAACAGCTTAATACAATAATATATATATATATATATATCTCGAAAATACAGGCATAAACATATTGCAACGAAATACAGACATCAGCAAAATACATTAATCATCCAAAACGCCATTGAGTTTTTTTATGCTGTAAGGGATGGTGGATTTTTGGTATTTATTGGTATTGCACAAGGGTTGGGGAAATATGTTGATGCGACGGAGGTTGTGGTTAATGGATCTCTTTTCTGGGTGGCGATGTCTTTCAGAGTTGAGGACCTGCTGACCAAACTTAACAGCAACATTATGGTTTATTCGGTCGAATGCTTTTGTGAAATCAACCGCGACCAAAGTAGCATAGTTAGAAGGTTTGTCAATACCTGAGATAACATTAGTCAACATGTCAACAAGATAATGGGTTGTACTTGTATCTTTGACATTACCATATTGCTTTGTGTCAAGAAATTTGACATTACTATTTGACATTGCCATATTACTTTGCGTCAAGAAATTGAATGGCAAGTACCCAGCAAACACAAAAATGTTTAATAAATGTTGTTTAAACATTGGCCAAAACATCATGAGAATGTTATTTGAAAATGTTTATATAACGTCAAAATGTATGGTTAGGATTTAGTCGGGAAAACATTTAAAAAAAAAAATTTTCAACATTTTGGTGAACATACTGAAAAAATGTTGGAAACACATTTTTAAAACATTGTTAAAAATGTTTTCTAAAATGTCTTCCCAACCAAATCCTAACCATACATTTTAAATAATAATAATAATAATAATAGTGGATATTTATATAGCGCCGGTATCCGCCGCAAGCGACGCTCATGGCGCTGTAGCCTATATGTATTATTACACTGTCGTTAGGAAATCGTCACAATTCATTTCGCTTTCATCTATCGTAGGCTGCCGGCTAGGCGCACATCAATATCAGCACTTAGATTGTAATATCACCCTTTTTAACAGCTCCCCAATTTCGCTTGGGTCGACGAGGCAATTGAGACTAAGTACCTTGCCCAAGGATACAAACATGTTGGACCTAGTGGGGCTCGAACTCACAACCTTTGCATCGTGAGACCGGCGTCTTATCCACTAGACCACACACGCTCATCATAAAGTCATATAAACATTTTCAAATAACCTTCTCATGATGTTTTGGCCAATGTTTAAACAACATTTATAAACATTTTTGTGTTTGCTGGGATAGGGATTGTTTAGTCTAAAGCCTACCTCAAACTCATTGATGTATGAAGCCCCACGGGCCTTATCTTCTCCCATGACTGCATGGAATTCCAATGGGTGCTTTGTTTGACTTGGATGTTTGCCCTTAGCTTGGATGCTTCCGGCATCATAAAACTCCTTTCAATTCGACAGAACAGAAAAACATGCATGGAATATAAATTAAGATTTACATGATTTTGGATTTATTTGTATTAATACATTTACTTTAAGTCATGAGCAAGAGTATGTTATATAATAATTATGAAGAGAAAACCTCTTTGCTCTTTTGTCTATACCATACAAATAGGAAGACATTTATTAATTAATATCTAAATTGTCAAATATATCCCTGAAAACGTCTAAGTGCATGCTGTTAAACGATTACAATTGAAAGGTCACACACTTTCTTCAGCATTAGACAGTTTCAATTATAATTTGTTTTATTTTAATAACGGTGACTTACCTTTGACAGGAACTGCAAGATTTCTGCACAAGTCCTGTAATTCCATCTCAACAAAACTTGTCGGTAGCACTTATGTTTTACACAGAAGTGAAACAAGCGCTCCAGCAATGATAACGTGAATCCCTTTATTTTCGCCCTCTCAGAGTACACCTATTCAATAAAAATGTGTTGTTTACTATTGTAATAGTAAGGTGTCACATACGTTATAGGCATGCATTCATCGTTCGTTGTATTTTAAATCAGTTAAAATATACCACACATGCAGGGTTAAAAGTGTTTTAAAATGATCGATTATACTTGGTTGAATATTTGATAATAGAGTAGTTCAATCACAAACAAGACACGTACATGTACATCTCGAATTACACACACATGCACATTCGAGGATTCAATGTCAGGAACTTTATACCATGAGCACGTACACAAATTGGAAACTTTGATTATAATCCGTCATGGGTGAATTCAATGTTAACCTACCGGTGACGCCATTTCCACCATCCTACTATATAGTTACAACGTTTATATACTTTGTAATGCTTTTTATTGAAAACATTTATACCTAATATAATTGGCAAGTATGATATCATCATGGTCTGTTGGGCTATTGAACTATAAATGCAGCTACAAGATCCAAGCATAGTCTATACTGGCTTAAAATTACAGATGTACCATAACAATATAGAAAGCATAAAGAGAAAACAAAAATTATATCAAACCCTCGGTCCCATTTGACGATGATCTCCTGCTAATACCACACGAGTTTCTGGTCCGGCCAACGCAAGTGGTATTATAGCTTCGGTTTCCAAAATCTGCGCAGCCTCGTCTATCAAAATGTGTGTGAAATGACCTTGTCGCAATCCAAAGAGACGTGCAGCAGTAGATGTGGTCGTTATGACGATGTTAGAAGATTTAATTTCCTCCATGTTAATCTTGGTGTTCCCACCCTCGTTATCAGTGTACTCCTTGATCTTTTTTCTGACTGTGCGCATATCGCGATTTGCAGCATAAACGCGGCGCATCTTTATCTTTCCTCCTTTCTTCTTCCCAATCGTTTCAATGAAACCAGCGAGATAGTGGATTATGTAAAGATCAGCGGCACTGCAATGTATATGAAAACGTATATTCAAAATAAGCAGGCCCGTAACCAGGATTATTTCTCGGTTGGGGCGAATTATGCCAAAAGTGTACCCTTTTCATAAATGTGCCCCTCCCCCTGGTTACGGGCCTGAAATCTGTTACATCATCACCAACATAACGCCTACAATTTGTTGTTGTTGGATTGCCTTTTCCAGACTGACCGTAAAAATCAAGAAAACACAGTCGCTTTTTTTTAAAACTTACCCTCCCCCCAAAAAAGAATCTGTTTATTTTTTATTTTTTAGAAATGACAAAATCGTCCCCTAAATGACTTCAATTGACCACTATGACCCCACTCTGAAATACTTATCCATGCCACCATACTTTGTCTTTTTAATATCAACATTTAGTTAAATTATAAACTTCAGTGTATTCCAGTGTGATTTGGTCATTCTTTGAAATCTAAAAAACACACACAAAAAAACCAAAACAATTTCTGATTTTAAATGTCTCTTTTTAGAAATTACAAATTCGTCACCTAAATGACCTCAATTGACCCCTATGTGACCCCACTCTGAAACATTTATCCATGCCACCAGAATTTGTCTTTTTAATATCAAAATGTAGTTAGATTATAAACCTGTGTATTCCAGCATGATTTGGTCATTCTTTGAAATCTAAAAAAAAGTTTAAAAAATAAAACAAAATCAACCTGTCGATCCCCCCCCAAAAAAAAAATGAGGTGAAAGGGCAATCAAGCAACATTTCTATTCAGAAACAAGACTTGATGGGCCCCGAGCACTGATGACGAGCCCATCTTTATCATTACGGAACTTATTATTTTGATGACAACTCTTACTACTGCTGTGTTTGAAGACTTCCGTCCGACTCAATAGTTCATAAGGCCTATGGCCAACTTCACGGCATGCACCAACTTTATCGTGTGGAACTTTTGATGCATTCATGCCGACGTAGCCGTTTCTGTTTTCTACTGTAACTTTATATATACTCTGCTACGACATCCGTTCTCACCTCTGTCGGGTTTGAACTTTTACATCTGTCTTCAAAATAATCTGTCTTCAGTTTTGGATTTACCAGTCTTTGCACCGCGCCGTTTAGCGTGATTACCAGTTAAAGCGTCCTGTATCCGCATCTGATGAGTTTGGGAGCGTGATATCTATGCAACGCGCAATTCTCCAACGCTGTTTACTTGGAACTGCTACTACATCATTTCTATATACATGGATTTTCACGCCGCAGAGTTTTGTATGCTCGGGAAATACGATAACATTTCTATTCAGAAACAAGACTTGATGGGCCCCGAGCACTCATGACGAGCCCATCTTTATCATTACGGAACTTATTATTTTGATGACAACTTTTACTACTGCTGTGTTTGAAGACTTTCGTCCGACTCAACAGTTTATTAGGCCTATGGCCAACTTCACGGCATGCACCAACTTTATCGAGTGGAACTTTTGATACAAGTTTAGGCCTAAGTATAATATAACATAAACAGTTATATTATATTCCTTTACCTGTTTGAATGAGTACATATCAATATGCGTTTGGAAGGATATTGTTCTTTCAATAGATGCATGACTGCATGTGCCAATGTGTAGGTCTTTCCAGTTCCGAATGGTCCGTAAAGGAGCATCAGCGGATGTTGGTCCTCACTTTTGGAACATATGAAGCGCAACGCTCTTTCTTGCATTGCATTGATTCCACGTATTGTCGATATTCGAGGGGAACTATGAGAGTAAAGAGTAAACACAACAATATGTGTGAGGTTGTTAATCAATACATAATAAGTTGAAGACAAAAAAACCCAGCATAGGTTACTTTCGATTCTCATTCTCAAGGACACACTTTCGCCAACGTGGAATCTGATGCACCGGTAATACATCTGGTATGCATATGAAATCAATAGGATACCTTACTCTCGCTGCTGCTCTAATACTTTTCCCTTGGTTTATTTATAAGCCGCCATACTATTCCGGGTGGAATATTGACGTTACATTATAGTATCAGTATCTCAATCATCACCTCTGAGACCAGATGCATTTTGAGGGAAAGTAGTGAAAATTGACATTTTGAACCCTAGTGACCCCAAATAAGAAAGAAAGAAAGAAAGAAAGAAAGAAAGAAAGAAAGAAAGAAAGAAAGAAAGAAAGAAAGAAAGAAAGAAAGAAAGAAAGAAAGAAAGAAAGAAAGAAGGAAAGAAAGAAAGAAAAAAGGAAAGAAAGAAAGAAAAAAGGAAAGAAAGAAAGAAAAAAGGAAAGAAAGAAAGAAAAAAGGAAAGAAAGAAAGAAAGAATGTGAGAAAGAAAGAAAGAAAGAAAGAAAGAAAGAAAGAAAGAAAGAAAGAAAGAAAGAAAGAAAGAAAGAAAGAAAGAAAGAAAGAAAGAAAGAAAGAAAGAAAGAAAACAATAAAATGGCAAATTATATTAAATTCACTTACATTAATGCAGGACTTGGATTGGGTTGAGGAAATAACATCTCTATGTTGCGTTTATTAAACTTGTCTATGGCATCGTGCATTCTTTGGAAGTGCTGGCGGTCAAATTTGAATTGCATTTGCACCATTTGTTTCTTTCCAAGAGATAATTCCATGTCTGCGACGCATTTGCTGCTTAATGTAACATAAAATACATCGTCCCGCTCTCTGTCTTCTAGTTCCTGTCTTTCAAATATCATAGCTTCATAGACTGTCTTTGCCTCGCTATCGAACGCCAAGTACACATAGTGTACATCTGTTGAAATGATGTTACTGGCGTTAGAATCATCCAAGTGTTTTTCTTTGAGCTTGAAGGAGCCATATTGCTGCCCATGTATCGCTTCGAAGTATATCACACGGTTGTGTGAATTGAGTGTAATCATATTCATCACCTCCATCTCTAATTCCATTTTATGACTGAAACGAAAAATGATAGAGGTTGGTAGCAGTTTGTCACGTTCAGTCAAATTCACGTTTGAATATATCAGCTATTAATCACGATAGAAATATTGAAACCATAAATAAAAATAAAAATCAACAACAAAAAAGATGTAAAATGCACCCTCGTTCGGCCTTACCTCTTTATTTGGTGAAGTCGTTCTGTCTCTTCCAACTTCAGCATTTCATGCATGAAATTGGTGTAGTTTTCAGGGTTCAAATCGCCCGGATCAGGTGAAAAGTCTGACGGTCTATACATTGGAGTGACAGATTCTTTCCAAGAAGCAGAAAATGGTATTATTGTTCGGTTGCTAGTATCCCAAGACTCTGACGCCACCGTCTCAGTAGATTTGAACTCAACATCTGAGTCATCATCTTCACCGATCCTAATATAAAGCTTCTTGACAACGACTGGGCGTTTTCCATGATCAAAGACGACCCATTGCTCGAAGCTTCCTAGCATACTACTTCGAAAATGCACGGTTATCGTTTTGATTTCTTCATCAGGCTGAATGTGATCTCTGTAGCAGACCTGTGGTTTGTCCTTATCTTCAGGGCTTGATAACCAAAAATGCGTTCGAAATGCATCATGGAGCAAACCAATACGCTTCAAAGGTTGTTGCTGAAAGAAGGCAATGGTAATAATTATGAATTAGTGGAAACGTGACAATGACTAATACAGTACAATTGAAGGTCCCTGGGTATCTTGCAGCGCATATCACTTAAAAGTTTTTCTTTTTCTCCTCACTGGCAGATTATTTGCTTTGTGATTCAAGAAGATCCAATAGGTACTTAGCGGAAAATATGACGTTGTTTTAACGCTGTTTCAACGTTGAATTTCAATCTTTAAAATATTGTTGAACAAACATTGTATTTGTAATTTGACATCAATCATACATTTCAACGTTGATTTAACGTCGTATTTCAACATTGAGTCAATTTTGAATCAACGTTGTATAGTTTGGGTTGATATAAATCGGGGGTTGAGCGCCAGAAAGCCGTAACTCAACTTTTGGGCTAAATGAGATTTTGGTACCATAAATAATCCATATAACCCACAGATTTTAAGAACCATAAATACTTGCTCATAAACACTCTCAACAATTGATAATGGCCAATTCTACATAGCCCTAGCTCAATGTAACAGGTTGGGTCCCAAATATTCAAAATGAATTATCTCAAAATAGCCTTTTTTTAGTTAAGGCCTTCTTGCGCTCAACCCTCGATATATTTAAAATGTGTTGAATTTTACCTAAAACACGAGATTGGTGAAGATTTAACGCATTATAATTTTCTTGGCAGCCAGGGAAGACCTTCGCAAGTGGCGGCGTGGCCCATTTGATGAACGTGCTTATGCACATCGTACGTATATTTTTAAATATACATGCAGGTTCAAATTAAAATTTGTGAACCTGCCAAAAATAGTGACGTCTTAAAACCAAGAGAAATATGCCTGTCTAAAAAAAACCAATAATATCAAATCCATGTTGCTAATTATTTTATGCATCGACCAATTAAATTGACATAGTATCAACAATATATATGGTTTGACCTTTACGAAGAGAAGGTGCTTGGACAAGAAAAAAACTATTATTGGTCAGTGTAATACACATACCAGTTGTATGACGCACTATACGACCCCGGGAATGGCGCGTCACTTTTACCGAAGTGCATAACTTTCTCATGAACCATGACAAACCCCTGTATCACAATGTGACAGACCTTTGCCTTTGCCATATAATAAGTGTACCCTGAGTCAATTTAGTGACACACCATTGATTGATTCTGACCGACCGTCATACATCATTGTTGACTGAACTGGATTGCACTATATCGAGGGCTCAGAAAAACAAGGCCTTCATCTCGATTTTTCAAAAATGAGATTTTGGTATCAAAATGTTCAGAAAGAAATTATCTTTCTAGTAACACGGCCTTATCTCCATTCTCTTTCTAGTAACACAGCCTTATCCCCATAACACAACCCTTTCAAAGTTATAAGCCAGTATCACAAGGCCTTATCTCCATCTCCCCATAGTGTTCAAAATCTTCAATAGTCAAATCTTCTCAAAATGACAAAAATGGAGATAAGGCCTTGTGTTTCTGAGCTCTCGATATATGAAAATACTTTTTAAAAAGTGTAAATTGTTTTCTTCAATAGCGGCACATACCAGACCTATTATATACGAGAGAACCATTCCCAGGTATTTCCGGCATGGGTATTTAAAAGGTCATAATTGCGATCGGGTGATTTTACGCATGCAATTGTTGCACTGAACACGCGGTCTGAGTATTGGAATTGTGATGTTTGCACTTCTGGAGTTGCATATCTACAACATAAAGCTAGGTTGGTGGTGAGTAGGGCCTACATATAAAATACAATGTTCGTATTTTGTTGTACGCATGATGACGGACTTTAGGGGGCTGTCATTTTCTTCGGGAGGGGGGGGGGCCACAAATATGGTGGGGGAGGTCATAATTTTGTAAAATCTAAAATAGGGGGGTTATAGTTTTGTGTAGCAATTCAGATTCTAAAATTTCAAAACGGCAATTTTTTTCGCGCTTCGCGCGCATTAATCTAAGCATATCCCTTATAAATGTACATATTTACAACGCCTTTCCTGTTTATTTTTCATTATTTGCTATTTTAGTCATTACAAAATCTAACTTCGATAGGCCGGGGGGTGGGGGGGGGGGGTCATAAAATTATTTTGTATCGGATAGGGGGGTTTATAAATTTATTAACAACGGCCATTGACATATTTGTGACCCCCCCCCCTCCCGAAGAAAATGATAGCCCCCTTATGACGCACCCTGGTAAAGTGACTGATATTAACGCACACATTCCTCAATATTGTGATGGACCAAAGGTTGCCCATGACGTATCCTGCGTTAAGAATATGGTGGTAAATGTCGCACCTCTCTCGTCATACAACTGCTATGTGCATAAGGGCTCATTGTACTACTGCAATTATGTTAATGAGCTAATCTACGTATTTTACTTGGCCTTATATTAAATATAATACGACCAAGTAAAATATCCAAATTAGCTCATTCAAAAAAATGGCAAGACTGAATATTGGACACATGCAGTTTTGCAACTCCATATCAATGTTGAATCAACGTCAATGTTGAACGTTACTTCAACAAAAACAACATTAAATCAGTTATTCAACAACTAAACCGTATTTCATCGTTGATTCAGTGCTGCGTTGAAATATAATTGAGAGCCGGCTGTGAAAGGTTTATAACTGGGTTTATCGACTGTGGATAAATCAACGAATTATGTATATAATTTTGTATTCATATGTTATGAAATTGTGCCAAATTAGAAGACATCACTACAAATTAAAACAGGTGTTACCTTTGCATCATCGATGGAAAATGTCCACTTAAACTCCAAAGGTAAATTGATACCTCCGTCACAGTTGTAGAGTTGTTTCAACCCTTGATCACAAGTGATTGAGATTGTGCCAGGTTCGTTCTCGGTCATCTGAAATGACATTAACAAAGAAGACTTGAAATAACAAACAAGAACACACAAAAACAAGAACACAACGACGACGACAACAAAAAATTAAAAACAACAACAAACTTATAAAACAATGATATTAGATGACGACAACAACGACGATGATGACAACAACGCCTACAACAACGCAACACCCAACATAATACAGCAACAGCAACATCTATATCAGCAACAGCAATTATAACAGTAACAACAAGTACATACTTGGGTAAAAATAAATACGATATCACATAGTCGTCCGTTAAGAATATAGACAATACATCCCCTAAGTAAATCGTTACATCAATATATATTTGATCTTCATGGTATCAAAATGCTAAAACTATTGTGCAAAAGGTATCATAGGCTTTATGATATTGGTCGTGATGGGTATGGTTAAGCTAAATTGACGAAACAATAAACAGTTCGCTCGCGTGTGTCTCTCGATGTGATTTACAATTACAATGCTTACCACATCAATTTGGTTCGAATATAAATTGTAGTCAACTACCAAGTCGTCCAAAAATGAATACATATTGCTTTCTCCAGCTTTTGCAATCTTCATCTTTCGGAACTCATGTCTTTCTTTCCACTCTTGCAATTCATCATCACTGTGCGCCCGTGGACACGAGTTCTTCTTGGGATCTGTGTTGGAAAATGGACACTCTCCTTGCTTGTTTCTAAATGAGGAAAACACACAAAATAAGCTTCTTGTGCTATTGGGTCAGCAAAATTAAGCAGGACAACACAAAAATACGCACATTGCATGGAAACGGGATGTCTGTGGGTTCCCTCTGGTCTTGGTGGTGAAAACTGACCAATTCTGACTTTCATAAAATCAATTTTCAAATAATGTTGCACTAGGTTCAAAATGAAGTATCCACGAAGTTGTTTCAAATATTCTGCGATGAAAAAAAAAGATACAAACTAAACAACCCAAAAAACACACACACCGAAATCATCAATCTACTTCATATACGAGGGTCTTTCAATAAGTTCTACCTCCTCCCTCATAACATTGCTAATATGAATGTGAGCCTGCCTCATGACATTTGTCATGATTATAGCTGTTAATCATAGATTCACATGTATAGCAAATGATAATTGATATCTGTTTTACTTTTGATAGTATGTGGTCAAAGCCGGAGAGAGATTTTGGACAACGGAAACGGAAAATTACCTTAAAAATAAATGCATGTTTTGGTTTTTTTTCCGTGTTATATGGTTAGATATAAGCGCATGATTTTAATACTTGCTTGCAAATAGTGTAATATCAGCCAAAATGTATTGCTATGGCATACCGGAATACTAATAATCGTCTAATTTGTGTTGTTACAACTCAAGCCACAGTGGTGCCTCGTATGTTAAATCTTTAACATAATAGTCACTGTATGAGTTTTCATTATGTGCAACCTTCAGAATAGTCAATCAGGTAGCCAATGATAGAACATTATCTCTTTGGGGAGGGGTAAACTTATGGTTGTCCTGATCTGGTTCTGGTTAATCATAGGGCGTAATATTTCAAAAGAAATCCAGTCACCTTCAGTGTTTATGGTCTGTTGAAGATATATCTTACATTTAGAACGGTTATAATTGACCGATAGGGATGTTCTGCCTCTTACAATAGGCCGAATGAATAACACTTCGACGATATTTTGCTGTTTATCATCCGTTACACTAATGTAAGTTTGGTTTTCACTGCATCTCCAGAAAAGTACAACCAGTACTCAGATTAATTTACAATGAATTTGTTGCTGAGGTTCCTAGCTACAATTGTGTGATATTTCAAAAAACTGGCTTATATAATAATAACGTTAAAAGGTAGGAGGTAGAACTTATTGAATGACCCTCGTAGCATCATTATTGAAATTACCTCTCACAAATGCTGTAATTTCCGTTGATGACATTAGGCGGAGGTGTTCGCCATTTCCAAGGCGGTTTTTTGTCATCTGAGTTGAGGTTACGTCTATGTTCAGGTGTGTTTATATGTTGCTCGCGCTCCACATCATTGACAAAGGGTTCCGTGTTCTTGCAATAGTCACAGCCTACACAGGTATCCGTTTCAGATTCACTAGTTGATCTCATGTCAGAACCAAGACCAGATTCTGATTCTGAAACTAGTTCAACTCTGGATTTGACTGGTCCTCGTGCACGTGCACGTCTGCTTCGCGTTTGCTTGCAACCTTATGATGGAGAGAGAGTTGATATTAATTGGTGGCCTGCTGTCTGTGATTTTCACTTAGGGAGAGGACCATATTCAAACTTAATCCCGAAGGAACTGACAAAACATCAATGTCATATGGGTTTAAAAACGTGAAGGAATTATGTTTTAAATGTTAAATGGCAAGTTAATTGCATTACTTACGCGCTCCTCGGCTTCCATCTTGTATCGAGCTTCCTGTTGCGTGTGTCCTCTCTTTAAGCTTGCTTTTAGTTCGTGCTTGCTTCTTCTGTGTCTGAGAACGTTAAGAGTGAAATCCCTAATTATCGAGAAGCCAATTTAAGCGGTAAAAATCTTATCAAGTTAATTTTATGTTAGGTATCTGTGTCACCGAAGTTTCTTTGTTCACCGTTATTAAACTGAAATGTTAATTGAGCGTCTATAAATTGATATTTGTATTTTAAGTAGTCCGATTATCTAATGAACACAGTAACAGTTCCGGGTTTCCTTTATATGTTTCCAATATCCATATACAGTCCTAGTTTTGTCGAGGAGAGCATCTTAGTATTCAATGGGGTATTTTGTTGCCTGGTTTTGATCATGGTATTGATATTCTGCAATGCCAATATAATACCTCGGTTATTTGTGTTATGACGCCAGCGTCACTTCCAATCCCTGTGTCTGTATCTGTGTCAGGGATCTTTGGAGAAAAGATTATTTCCAGAGCTTTTTTTCTTTCCGCAATCTCGGGACGGGCCTGAACCTGTTAATTTTAAAGCAGAAAACTTGTTAAACAATTGATTCAATTACACATAATCAGTGATGATACACCATTTATACATGAGTTAGGATTCTAATTCGGATATGTAAGCAGTAAAGTAAACTATATTACCACGCATGGCATCAGACTCACTACCAGAAAACATACACTTTATGGCCCCCATTGTCTTAAGGCAGTGGAACATAAAGCAAAACAGATCATTGGTTTTAGTTTTATTTTACTTGCATAAAAGTATCTATAACCTCATCTAACGTTAGCGTCGTTAAAGTATTATACTAATATTAATTTGGTAATTAACATAAGATTACCTCATGGGGTAGATTATTAATGTGCATGAGTAATAACTCCAAAGCAGACGTCCTACTTTCTGAATCTTTTTCAAGATCCAAAAGTTCGCGAGTTGCGGCTATAAATAGCTCAATTGCACTGTTGTCAGAAGGGTCACGTTCCATAACTAGAAAAAGAAGAAAAAATCATAATCATGCACGTACTTCAATATTACTGGTAAGTGAATTGCATTGTTGTCAGGAGGGTTTCGTTTCATAATTATATAATGCAAAATAAGCCATTTACACATGAAAGCACGTACTTCAATAATGATCCGGTAGGAGTATTGCATAATTTGAACAATTTTCTCAAATACTCAGGTTTCCTTGACGCAGTGTAGGTCATTTGGAAAACATTTGAGATTTGACCCAAAACAGATAATATCAGTTGACTAACAGTTTATTTTTGACCATGTTACTTCAATGATCAGTATCATTTCGTCAAGGCTTATATCAATTTGCTAACAGTTATGCCTTAAACCCAGATGATGACATTCTACCTCAGATGAGCCCAATCTATTTGTCGGTGTTAAGGATCATTAATTTGGATTTCAAGAAAGGAAACTTTTGAGGTTATGACCCCAATTTTCCTTGACCTTGAATAAACTCCAATTACTAATTTTAACACATATATAGTCCGTCAATGCTGAGGGTGTAAAATTGTGTGGAATGGCCGTAGCCAATAATATATTATGCAATTAGCGAGAGGTTACTGAGCTAATCTATTGTCTTTCGTCAGAACGAAGAAGAAAGCAGGTGCGTAACCAGATGGTTGAGGAGGAGGGGGTGGGGGTGGGGGTGACCCCTTGTCAGAAGGATCGTTTCCTGATGCCCTTAAAATAGAATGACACACTCTATGTATATTAACAAACATTGTCGGTTATGCCCTCCCCCTGATCACAGGTTTGGCCCCAGGTATAACGTTGTAATCATCCGCTTGGACGAAACCCGGATTGTAGGGTACTTTTTGGGACCAAAACGCGTTAAGGGCATCCAAATTGACAATTTCAAAGAATAAGAAAGTATTTTTCAACCAGAATCCGCGCTAATGGTAGCGTGGGCCGCCAGTGGTCTTGTATCATATCATTGTACAAATGACCCAAAATAATTAAGCCTTAAGTACAATTTACTAACAAGGAATCACAATTACTTCATACGTTCGTTTTAGTCTAAACTCCGTCTAGAGGACTCCATAATTCGTATATAAAGGGTTTAACCAAAGAAAGTATACCACTTTGTTGATGTCATTTTGAGTAACATTTCATTTTTTTTGACTAAACAGGCTAGATAGGCATTTAGATGAATCTTTTAGGCATCATTTGATACCAAATTTGCCCCCTAACAACAAAGATAAACCATGATTAGCACCATTTAAAGAAAATTAGTCACTTTTCAAAAGTCACATTTTCAATACACATACGCGGGAAGAAAAGACCACATGTTACCTGTTCATAATCAAATAGCCCGCTCGCTCAGGCACAACCCAACGTAGTTGCACTGTGTGATCAATATCCATTTCACTCCCGGCCATTCAAAGTGCCACGCACAGCATTTTCTCGCGGCTTGCGTGCATTTTTTGCAAAACACGGGAGGAAATGGTTTATTAAAACAAACTACTTGCACTTATTCAAATGTTTTATGTATTATGTTGAAGAGGGTCATCCACTTCATTGAAATTTATAAAATGTTGGTGGGTGTGGTTTGTTACTAAAAAAAGACACAGTTAAATATTTGCGTCACGGACGGACAAGATAGAAATAGGATTCTCTACTTTTATGTAGTCTTTCGTCATTTCTATCTAAACCATTAGTTACTCCCAAATGTGTGACAGGGCCTTTAAGGACCTGTCACACCATAGCGTATCGCCTGAACGTATGCCAACGTATGCACAAATATCGGAAATACGTTGGTGTACGTTGGTGTACGCTGATATAAGTTAGGGGTAAGTTGGGGATACGTCGTTTACGTTAAGAGCACGCTGTGATACGCTGTGAAAATTTAGAACACGTCGAGCCCGCGAAAAATTATTGAGCAGGTTCAACATTTCTCGGCGTACTCAACGTGAATTTAATACGTTCTGCATGAGTTCCCGGTACATTCGTGGTACGTTAGACATACGTTGACATACGCTGACATACATTAGAGGTACGTTACTCGTAAGTTGGTATACGTTGATGTACGTCGGCTGAAAATAGCTATCTAGCATCGATAAAAACAAAATATTGCAATTCGTTGGGAAGTTGGACGTTCTTGGACTCTGACAATTTTGGAGCTATTTTGTGTTAACGTCGGAATACGTTCAGGCGATACGCCATGGTGTGACAGGCCCATATGCAATTCGTTGGGAAGTTGGACGTTCTTGGACTCTGACAATTTTCGAGCTATTTTGTGTATACGTCGGCAAACGTTTAGGTCATACGCCATGGTGTGACAGGGCCTTTAGTAAGGCCTACAAAAAAAAAGTTTGATTGGCCTATCCCGACCGACCATCGCCGACCTGAATATTTTTTATAATTTTGATGGAGGAAAAAATAAAAATAATAAACAAAAAAGAAGAAAAAATAAAAAATCGAACAAAGTATTTAAGTTTCTGACTGTTTGCTTTCATTTTGGGCTATTTTAAGTCCCCAAAGTAGGTGATTTAAAAATAAAAATAATAAACAATTAAAAAAAATCCCGACCGACCTACCCTATATGTTTTTGTCATGTTAGGCCAATCAAACCATTTTTTAGGCCTAACTAAAGAATAACAATGTGAACACTGAGCAAAATATTGAGATACATTGTATCCTGCAAAGGATAGCTCTTTGTTATTTCAAAACATTCTCACCACTTCTAGTCGGGGATCTACGGAGGGTTAGTGTGCACCCCCCTCCCAAGACGCCCCCAAACCAACTTTTCTTACTTCCTATTATGATCCTAAGACATAATCAGGATGTTACCAAATATATTTTCATATTGCTAAGGGGTTATGCAAGATGGCGTCCAAAATGGCCGCCATAACTGGTCAAATCTCATAAAATGACATATAGCAATCAAATTGTATGGTGAAAGTATAGTTTTAATAGTGGGATGTATGTATTAGACCACTAGACACTCATATCCAGAACTTTTGCTCTGTTAACACACTTAAATCCAAGATGGCCGCCAAAATGGCCGCCAAAATTGGTAAAATTCCATATATTGGCATATATAAACCAACGAGTATGATCAGAGTATAGTTTTAACAATGGGATGTATGTGTTAGACCACCAGAAACTCAAATCTAGTATTTTTGCTTTGTAAACATACCTTAAAACCAAAATGGCCGCCAAATTAATGGCCAAAAATGGTCAAAAGTGGTCAAAATTCCATAAAATAGCATAATATCAACCGAAATGTATGATAACAATATAATTGTAATGATGGGATGTATGTGTTAGACCACAAGTAACTCATATCCAGTATCTGTGCTCTGTTATCATAGTTCAAAATCCAAAATGGCTGCCAAAATGGTTCCTAAAGTGGTTGCAAAATTGTCAAATTCCATGAAATGGGATAATATCAACCTAAATGTATGATGAAAATATAGTTTTAATGATGGGATGTATGTATTAGACCACTAGTAACTCATATCTAGTATTTTTGCTTTGTTAACATACTTAGAAATCCAAAATGGCCCCCAAAATGGGTCCCGAAATGACTGAACAAATTGTCGAAATTCCATAAAATGGTATAATATCAACCAAAATGTATGATGAAAGTATAGTTTTAACATTAGGATGTATGTATTAGACCACTAGTAACCCATATCCAGTATATTTGCATTGTAATAACATACTTTAAATCCAAGATGGCCACCAAAATGGCCGCTGTAAATATACAAATAGTCTACATGAGTGTATGATAATCCACAATAGATATTGTAAGAGTGTATATTACATCACATTCACCAAATAGTAGTATGTTTGAAACTGCTAAGATATTGCTTTTAGATATAGGGCCCACCTCTGTGACAATTTTGACTCTGTATCACTTTCCAAAATGGCTTCCAGAGTGGTTAAGTTGATGTTAAATGACCTAAAACAATTGTTTTGTATTGTAAATGACCATACTATGTAATACAAATACCCCCAAATATAATAAGACAGCATTCGATATATGACTGTCTATGATAAAGCCTAGGGGCTGTAGATCTAGTTTGAGTATTTTGAAATATCCAAGATGGCTGCAAAAGGTTAAAATAACTGAAAAACAGTATTAGATTTATTGTTAGTGTTACATTAGATATGAACAATATTGGGGTATTGCCCAACACTAATATTATATAGTAATAAAGTATCGCCCAAGACGAGGGGTCGAAATGGCGGGTACACAAGAAGATCTATGTGTCTTGACTGCTCATTAATGTCTATAAAGACACACTTTATACTATTGTAACAAACAAAAGATTATATCTGTAGATTTTAATCCACCAGTAAACGTATCTGTATGTGACAAGGTATGATTGAATGGCATAGACTCCATATTTTGATCAATTGGTGGCTTCCTGTGGTAATTATTTAGACCATTTGGAGGTTATCATACACTCATGTAGACTATTTTTACATTTACAGCGGCCATTTTGGTGGCCATCTTGGTTTTAAAGTATGTTATTACAATGCAAATATACTGGATATGAGTTACTAGTGGTCTAATACATACACCCAAATGTTAAATCTATACTTTCAACATACATTTTGTTTGATATTATCCCATTTTATGGAATTCCAACAATTTGTTCAGTCATTTTGGGACCCATTTTGGATTTCTAAGTATGTTAACAAAGCACAAATACTAGATGAGAGTTACTAGTGGTCTAATACATACATCCCATCATTTAAACTATATTTTCATCATACATTTAGGTTGATATTATCCCATTTTATGGAATTTGACAATTTTTGCAGCCACTTCGGGAACCATTTTGGGAGCCATTTTGGCAACAATTTTGGATTTTGAACTATGTTAACAGAGCAAAAATACTGGATATGAGTTTCTTATGGTCTAACACATACATTTCATCGTTAAAACTATATTTTTATCATACATTTCGGTTGATATTATGCTATTTTATGGAATTTTGACCACTTTTGACCATTTTTGGCCATTAAGTTGGCGGCCATTTTGGTTTTAAAGTATGTTAACAAAGAAAAAATACTAGATATGAGTTTCTAGTGTTCTAACACATACATCCCATTGTTAAAACTATACTCTGATCATACATGTTGGTTTAGATATGCCAATAATAGAATTTTACCAATTTTGGCGGCCATTTTGGCGACCATCTTGGATTTAGGTGTGTTAACAAAGCAAAAGTTCTGGATATGAGTGTCTAGTGGTCTAATACATACATCCCACTATTAAAACTATACTTTCACTATACAATTTGATTGCTATATGTCATTTTATGAGATTTGACCAGTTATGGCGGCCATTTTGGACGCCATCTTGCATAATAACCCCTTAGCAATATGAAAATATTTTTGGTAACATCCTGATTATGTCTTAGGATCATAATAGGAAATAATAAAAAAAAGTTGGTTTGGGGGAGTCCTGGGGGGGGGGGGGGGGGGTGCACACTAACCCTCCGTAGATCCCCGACTATTCCAGTAGTATCCACATTAAGATAATGCCTGTAATGGTCATACAAATTCTAAAACAAATTATCATGTAACACTTCTGTTCCTTTGCAGTTTAATTAACATACATGCATGTACTGCCAATAATTCGCTTTATAACTTGTAACATCTGAGTCTGAACAGGTTCATACACATGTGTGTAAAATGCACTAGCTTTAAGTATTTTAATGCCGTACAAGTAGAAACCAAACTTGAAGAACTGTAGAGTTCCCATTGTGGAAAACAAATGAGGCTGATCAGTTTGTCACGGACGGACATTTACACGGGAGGAATGGATTATTAACACAAACTACTTGCATTTATTCAAATGTTTTAGGTATTGAGTGTCATCAACTTCATTGAAATTTATTAAAATGTTGGTGGGTGTGGTTTGTTACTAAAAAGAGATACAGTTAAATATTTGCGTCACGGACGGACAATATAGAAATAGTGTTCTCTACTTATACGTAGTCTTTCGTCATTTCTATCTAAACCATTAGTAACTTCCCAATGTTTTCTGGGCTAAGCACACTCACAATGGACAAGTCCATTTTTTTTTAGTAAGAGGGGTGGGCTTCAACTATGCAAAATACTCACAGGCTTGAATAGTGTCCGTCCGTGACAAAATTTGTGTCCGTCCGTGACAAGTTTCGTACTTGATTTTACTTATTTGATGGTGCCATTGTTAGATAAAATTCTTGCATGAGAAAGGGGGTATACAGGGGAGATAGCTCACAATGTTTTTAGTTTTCTTCTCTATCCTAAAAATGTCCCTCATCGAAATGTTAACTCAAGGGTAATATGTAACTACTTCCAAGAACTTTTTCCACACATTTTTTTATTATTTAATAGATACATGTCTCATCTATCAACATAACTTTAAAAAAACCTGAGAATTATTCATTAACATAAAAATATGGTAAGGTCATCTTCTACTTATAATGTCCGCTCGGACACAGTTTGTTTTCACCCCCTTGGCAATAATGGACCGCTCCAAAAAATAAAGCGAATTTTTCGTTTTAAAAAATACAGTTTCAGTTAGCCAAGATGTTATTCAACATAATAAGGTACAATTCAATTTCAATATCAGAATTTTAACTCAAAATATATTGTGTCAATTTTTGTCATACTAGTTTTATTATATTCTTAATACAATTCCCTAGAAACCGGTTTTTGTTGTTGAAAATCTGTATCATTTTTTGAATTATCGACCAAAAAGTGCAAACAAAATGTGATTTTTTACCTCCAAAATCATGAAAATCACATTTTTGGCACTTTATGGTCAATAATTCCAAAAATAATGAAGATTTTCACCATTAAAAGAAAAAAATCCTGGGGAGTTATATTAGGAATTTAATAAAACTAGTATGACAAAATTTGACGAAATATATTTTGAGTTATCTTTGCTTAACCTAAAAATGGGTCAAAAAACGTGTATTTTAATTTTCTCCAAAATGGTTAATTTCATGATTTTGGTTGAATTCATTGAACCCTTTTATTCCAAAAATATATACTTTTATATAGATTAAATGAATAATGAAGAAGTTACGTCAGTTTTACGGAGGCTATACCTGAGGATTAACAGCCCCCTTAACCCCAGTGACGAAATATCTTTGAATATCGTGATGGAAAATGTCAATTTGCGGAGTTGGTAAAATTACCCGTAAAGCTCCTTGTATGTTGTGTTAACTGAAAGTATGCTCATTCACTCTGTTAGGAAGTGACAAGAGAGCGAGCCAAATTTAACTTAAATCATTATTAATTGAGGAATCAACAAAATTATCAATGATATCCTTTACGGAGCCAACTCTAACTTGTATATTATTATGTTGGTAAAAGTTCCTCCAATTCGCTGGGCGGAGGCGACGTTACAAGATTGTGCACAAATCTTTTTGTTCGCGTTGGAACAATTATATATATAACTGTGAACTACTATTAATTTGTAATGGAAAAACTTGGTCCTTTTGCATTTATATCATAGCGTCGTACCGAGTACACAAAATTGGGTGACAGGGTAAACATCACTTCATTTTATTACGTCATGGGGTTTATTGGTTGGGCATGCGGAGACTCGGGTGCGTAGCGTGTCATGAAGCTTTTGTCCAAAATAAACACGTAATAAATGCCCTTTTAAGTCCAGAGTCTTATAGATATGAAATGAAACAGAGAAACAGAAAAAAATACTAAAATCACTAAAACATAGCAAGCACTAGGGATGAACAAATGACTTCGTCGATTCTCGTTGGCCTTTAGGTTGGTATTGTAAGTCTGTTGCTTCTACCAATTGAGCTTAACCTCTTGCGCCAATTGGTAGGCCTGTCTATACGAATACAACGGATCGGTTCTCACGATATCAACCACTAACTTTTGCGTACTAGAGTTGTTATAAACATCAAGATATGGCGCACTTTTCATATAATTGGCTCTCTTAAGCGCCCGCGTACCATGTCAGTGCTTGATATCGAATAGCTACGGTATGTATATTGGATTGTAATTTCAATTAGCATACACAACTGGTTATATATTAGGAACTGTGATAATTCAATTGTTAGCACCATCCTCATTTTCCAATAAAATCATTCAAAACCTTTTATCTTATGTGATTATAGTCTAAAATGCTATTCCCATTTACGACCAATACTAAGATACTGGTTTATTGAATACGTGCGGATATAAAAAATGAACTCATATATATTTCGAATAGACCTATTGCCAAAAAATAGGTTGTTCAACTTACCGCTCACGCAGTCGTTGAATCCCAATATTAAATCCTTCTTGCTTTCATTTCTTATCCCCTGTGTTATAATAAGAAGGATAAAGAAAAATATTGTATTTACTAAAGTCCTAAAATATATCGATATTCATATTTAAGGGAAACAATTATTTTCTATAGATCTAATATCTTAAGATCCAATTTGTAGAGTCGGAATCGAGTGAGGTGTCAACATATGAAATGTATTCGTTCCGCCATCTTAACATTTACATCTTATTTTTGCAACAAGTGTCCAAAGGATATGTCACGCCTATATATGTTGATGAACTTTAAGCGGAAAACCAGATAATCCGAATACAGGTCCTCTGGTAGAAGCAATAAAGTAGTTGTCAATCCGTTGACCAAAAAATTGTATTCTGTGTGTTTAATCCAACTCAATATAAACTATTACTAGTACCCCAGTTCTGACGGTCATCACAAGCATTTTGAGGGAAACAAGTGAACATTGACATTTTGACCCTAGTGACCGCTTAAACTTTTGACCTTGTTATGATGATTGACTCTTCTTGTCTCATTAAACCAAACAAGGTGAAATAATTATAGTTCAAGTCGGAGCATGTCTTGAGTTTTACCACCAAAGTTCAATGATCCCTAGTGACCCAATCATACATGTTAATGCTAATCGCTGAAGTACCTATATGAACATGGAATCAAGAATTTCTGTGACCAATTCTGACGTTCATTAGTCATTTCTTCTGCGACAAGAAGCATTTTGAGTGACCAGAATGAACATTTTCAATTGGACCCTAGTGTATATTTCTTGACCTTGACCTGGTTATGATGATTGACCTTTTCTTGTTTCACCAAACTAAACATGATGAAACAAGTCCGGTCTCAATCGGAGCATGTCTTGAGTTTCACAACTGGTCACATTTCTTAAGTTGGGACCCTAAAAAGGGTGGATTTGTCACATTTTTTTCGCTTATTTGCCATTCAAATGCTTATATTTTTCACACCATACATCACAATTGAGTATATTTAGTCTCATTTGGAAGATAATGTATTGCTTTAATAGTATCTATAAGAAAAATGTATAAATCAAGTTGAGATTAATTACTATAACTCGTTAATTACAATTAGTCAGGGTGGAGGCGAGTGAGGATGCATGCGTGTAAGGATGCATGCTATGTATTTCCAATGGGATGGACAAAATAAATGATTAAACCTTGTGTATATTAGTTCATTGAATTATTATTTTGTGTGATTAGTATCATTATTGTAATTACCAAACCTTAATTAGTGTTAATTACATCCCCAATTAATTAATATTACTAATTAATTACATACAACAAATACCATCTGAAAATGTATCAACAGCAGATTATTACCCATTTCAAATGGTCTGCAGTGTTTTAATGAAGTTGGACTTAATGTTGAATGTTCCTTAATATTTTAGATAATCTTTATTGATACTAATTACCTAGGAAGTGCTTATTTTATCCACCAAATCCGCACTATAATATCACTTTTTAGTGTTTAGGATTAACATGTCCATCGCCGTCACCCTACTAGTATATCATTTTCAAATTGTTCAATATCCAATGCTGATTTCTATAGATCAACAGTTTTAACTATGTATGTTAGCAAGATGTCAGTGCAATTAATGCCAGGCATAACGTTGTAATCAATTCATAATACAGAAATTAGGTTGTAAGTAATCAGCCGAATTTGTTTTCTTCATTTTTGGACACCCTGTATAATAACATTTGAATGAATTGTACCTTCCTACCAGAAAGGTATGTTCATAAACTTCATTTAAGTGTTTCTTTTGAACAAACAACATTTATATACATTTTGGTCATACTGTCCACACAGAATATAGGCCTATAGCTTTTTATGTGAAAATTGACACATTTTGATCACCCTGTATTTTTGCTTGACAATTAATTAACCCTTACAAATAATATAAGACCGGAAGGGCCTTGCCTCTGGCTTCTCAAATCTGGGGTTCAATATTTATTTTAATGCACTATGTTTAAATTAGGAAGCATACAGTAAATTACATTTCATAGTAATATTTCTTTTGTTACACCCTATATATTTCCTGTATACTTAAACAAACACTAGATATTCACAATTGCTGATATCTCAGCTTTCTAACAATGTATAATTTTGCACACTTTGGATTTATACTTTTTGAGTTATTAGGCTTAGAGCATTATCACATGTAATTTTTGTCAAATGTGTGAATGTGACGCAAAGGGTCCCAACTAAATAAATGTGACCAACTGTAAAGTTCAATGATCTCTAGTGACCTTATTTTAAGAGTACGGAATGAACATTTACATTTTGACCCCTAGTGACCCTTTCTTGACCTTTGATCTGTTAACGATCCTTGACTTTTTCTTGTCTTATCAAACCTAGCAAAATGAAACCGGTTCACTTCGGAGCATGTCTTGAGTGTTATCTCTGTAAAGTTCAATGACCCCTAGTGACCCAAACGGACTATACCAGTATCATCCGATACTGGAACAGACAGTATCGCTCGATAATGGTACAAAGTCAATGTTCCATTATCGGACGATACTGGCACATATAAAATGTACCAGTATCGAGCGATACTGGAACACAATTATGTACCAGTATCGCTCAATACGGGGACAAATCACTACTGGTAGCATAGCATGTGTACTAGTATCGCCCTATACTGGAATATAAAAACACAATTTGGTGTACCACTATCGACCGATACATTCTTCTGTGACAAGTAGCATTGTCAGTGAAACAAGTGGCAATTAAAATTTTGACCCCTTCTCCAAATATGTGTCGGTTTACAAAACCGGATTATTATTAATGCGGACGTTGATCATGAATATGATGACCGATTCTGACGTTCCTGGGTCGATTCGTTACAATACAGGAGCGTTTTAAGTGATGATCACGTTTTGACTCCTAGTGACCCCTGTATGACCTTTGACTCCAAACTGAGAAGTTTCTAGTATAAAGGTCAGGTGGGGGTCCTACTGACCAAGTCTGGTGATTGTAGCATGTAATCTGTAAAAGACAAAAGCATTTTGAAGACGGGTCTGCAAGAAAGAAAGAAGAAGATGAAGAAAAAACCCGCCGGAATACATGACACAACCAAGGTAAGCATTTAAAAAAGGTATTGATTGATTAATATTTAGCGATGTTAAATCTTCCCTCTTACCGAATCAATCAGGCACTCGGCACACAAGAGTTGCAATCTCCTATTTAAAGCGTTGTTTGAGGAGTATTTTGAGGAGAATTTTTCCATGTGTCCGTAAATGCGAATTGCTTCTCTGCATAACACAATTGAACTGTCCAAATACCCATGCCGTTGTAATTTAACAGCTTCTTGCTTCATATCCATCTGCAGTTTCTTTACGAAATTCTTGAACTGTAATGAATGAACGAAACGTGATTTATTAAGCGCATTTCCTAAAACACTATCAATGCGCTTTACAGGAAATACATATACAAGAAAAAATGACATTAAAATAGGTTAGAAGATAATTAAGATGTATTAATATACAGATACAATTTAAGCATTAAACAGCATGGATTTAAAACACACTCAATTTTTAAAAAGGGTGCATTGCATCCGAAAGTTTTCAGCATATTTCTAAAAGATTTGACACTGCATGGAGTATGGAGTGGTAGATCATTCCACAGCCTTGGACCAATGAACGAGAAAGATTTTTCAGCCAAGGTATGTTTGTTGACAGGTACAACAAGGCGGGAAGTGTCGTTGGAAGATCTTAAACCAGCTCTTGGACAGGCATACTGCATCAAAATCTGAGATAAATAGGTAGGCCCTAGATTATTGACACCATTGTACACATGCAGCAAGATCTTGAAGTCAATTCTCTGCTTAACAGGCAACCAATGATGCTCCCGCAAGAGTGATGCAGCACTTGTGCGTCTATAAACACAAAAGACGAGACGCGAACATTAAACTGAGAAATACCACCCAAAAGAGAGTTGCCATAATCCAGCCGAGAGAGGACTAACAATCCACCGCATGTGCACAAGTATCGAGAAACCTGCAGATCCATTTTAAGAAAGGTGTCAAATGTAACTCCTAAATTTCCTGATGGAGGGGAGAGGTCAATCACAGATTCACCGATCTTCAAGTTAACTTCAGACAACAAATTTACCTGTCGAGGTGAGGAAATGAGGATAAACTCTTTTTAGTGTTATTCATCTTGAGCTTGTTTGCCAACATCCATTTCCCCATCTCGGCAATACATACATACAGGGTGAGTCAAAAAAAAGTTTACCCTAATTGAAAAAAAATTGAAAAAAATTATTTCTGACCACAATGATATACATTGAATGAGCAAATTTCTTTTCATTGAAATCGCCATAACTTTAAAAGTATCCATTCGATTCTGTTGAATGAGGTATCAAACTGCGGAGACGAAATTTGCTCATTCAATGTATATCTCAGATTTTTGGTACCGATTATCTATTTTGAATTAGCTAACCTCAAAGCACCTGGTCAGGGACTTTATGTGCTAGGTGTATATAGGAAACCCCTTTATACACCATCGAGACTGAATGGAATTATAATCATGATAATATGCAATCTAACACATTTCACAGTATACTTACGGCTTTAGCTGGGTATCTTATGTTCCTGGAGCTGGAACGACAGAAAAATAATCCATTATCCCAATACTGTCTTTTAGAGAGAGAGAGGAGTAAGTACTACAATTTCATTGGTTAAAACGTATACAATCTGATCCATATCGTGAAAACAAGAAAGTTAAACCACACGATATATTCCATATCGTCGTTTAACTGCGTTACCAGCATTTGCGCGGTACGATGGGTAAGGTATTACGTGTAAAACGATTGGTTTGCGTCTGTGTAATACTAGTAGTTGCTTAAAATAAAACACGTAAATAATAAACAAATAAAATGGTGAATGATTTAAATGTAACCGAGTCGATTTTTGTTACATTCTGAGGCCAAAATAGACTGCAAAATGGTCTAATCCACGCCGACAAATAAATGATCTGCAAACAACATAACCGGTCGTGTTTTTCGCGCTGATTTTATGGACAGAGGTGGTGGCGCAGAGCCTGTTAACTTAACGGGGGTAGGAAGGGAAGGACTTTGGCTCCTTGTTTGGAGGAAGTTTCGTTGCGAGTGTTTAAATACCATTTTTCTTCTTTTGTGGCCTTTGGACTAAACGATTTTGTGATGTGTATGGATTGTGATGTGTATGTTATATCACATGAGGCCGTATGACATGCCAAACCATAAGTATTTTCCGTATTGTGTGAACATGCAGGGGATAACTAATAAAATAGTTTTAATATTATATCCAGTGACATATTATTTAATTTCACACTGAGTGAACACACCGAATTCTTCCTTTCGAATAAGCGGTTTTTTTGGTTTTATTAATCTCCCTTTCAAATAAATGGGTTTTTTTTTGGTTACTATGCAATTTTCTTGAAATGATACGTGTTGTAACTGTACGATTAACTTCTATTATCTCATAAAATGTATTAAATTGAGTAATTAACGTTATATTTGATGTATTCCTTCGAAAATGTTTCATGATTGCGTTATCATTTATATGGTATGCTTATTAAAATGTGCATTTCCCCGATAACAGTTACGGTATTTTGATCAATAAAGTAGCTTGTATACTCACTCTAGGTTATTAATCCGATTTACAATATCTTTCAGTTGTGCCTGACTTTCCTTTCCAGAAGGGTCTGTTGTAATGTTGTATAGGGCGTGCAATCCCCCATATTTGACTATTTCGAAGGCAGGATCTAAGGATTATAGTAATGTATAAGCAAAACATCTTATGGAGTGTAATTTAAAAATACCTAGGTCCATAGATTTACAATGGGGGGGGGGGGGGGGGAGAAAATTAGGTCATGCTGTCATGTTATCGCCCAAAAGGTGGTCATGTGACAAGCGGAGGGAAGTAAACACTTCGCTGAATGAAGGGGTCGTGATGACCTCGAAAGCTACGGAGCTCAAACACAATGGTTCGAAAAAGGTATCTAAATTATTCCTAAAATCATGATCGAACCCAATATCAGTCTACATGCTTCTATCTGTAGGTTAATTATAATAATTCTGTCCGTTACAGATGTATTTTTTTTTAATTGATACTTGCCAATTTCATTTGAGACCGGGCAAATATCAATGTAGGGAAACCCCTCTATGTGTACACCAACTACATTGTGCTGCAGCAGCCATTGTATATTTGCATTTACAATATGTTGCAGACGGTCTGCCACACGTATCACTCCATGCTTAGATATCCACTTTTGGGGTAGTTGAAATATCAAGATGACACTGCCTTCTCCAATTGCAATCAAACTGATGGTACGAGAAGGCAGAGGGGCACTTGTTTCGATGAATTGACGAAATTCTTCAACATCTTTGAAGGTAAAGTCTTCGGGTATTCCCTTCAAGACCCATTCTGATTGAACAGTTACTGTGTCTGCAATGTTGTGTAAAACAAGAGGTGGGTTATAATTGTAGAAACTGTAATGTTGTAATTTTTATTGCGTTCACTTTAAAAATTGACGTTAACATGTTAACCCTAACCCCCCTGCTAAAAAGTGCTAAAATATGCTAATCCAAAGTCCCTCTCCAAACGCATGCGCCGTCGGTTTTCGATGACGTAGTCAACCGAGCCTATATAGTGAGCGCGGTATACTGCGCGAATGTGTAGCTGAGGGCCGTGGCTTAGTGGTTGGGACTTGGGGCTTGAGAACGGAGGGTCCCCGGATCGAATCCCGGCAGGTTCCCGGAGATTTAGTTGGTGTCTCGAAAATTATGATCCCGGTCAAAAACCCTAAACCGGGGTTAGGGTTGTGGTAACATTTTTGTTGTTGTTGTTGTTCTATTAACCCTAACCCCCATGAGTGCTAAAAAATGCTAATCCAAAGTCCCTCTCCAAACGCAAGGGCCGTCGGTTTTCGATGACGTAGTCAACCGAGCCTGGAGACACGTAGAAGAAATGCGCGCGAATTTGGCAAACGTTTTCATTTTTTTAACTAAGACGGTCCAGAAAAAAACGTTCATGAGGCGATCTTGTGTGATAAATTGACTTAATTCAAGCTTAAACTGATGAAACCTAGATACTAATTCGCGGTAAAATGGTCAAATATGAAGTTAAAACATGTCGCTTGTAATTATTTCGGCGGTGTTCCCGTCATGAAATTCTAGGTGATGGTGTTAGGCGTCCTCATAATGGAACTTTAGGGGGTTAGGGGCGTTCCTCCCGCTTTCGCCACCTGTTTTGGGAAACAATTAACATGAGTTAAGGTTATAGAATAAATGATATATTATAAGGAAGAAAAACATTAAAACGTTAAGGATTTGATTGTTACCTACTTATTATTGAACTGTTTTGCGGTAGACAGTGAAGCCGCAGTTTCTTTTGACGCTCAATGTACGTCTTAAACTTGTCAATCAGATGTGGCACTTCAACGTATTCTAATAGATATAACAGGTAGAAGGTATGGTATCGCCCTAAAAGTAGACATTCCTCTAGGCAATCAATAAATTCTATTGGTGTTTTGATTCCATCAGCAGTTTTACGAGGAATTCCACATCCCGTTTGATAATCTGTTATAAATGGAACCAACCAATAATGTAGATGTTTCAATAAGAACTGCTTACGATGAAAAATCTGAATCCGCACAAAATATATTAACAAAGATATTACATACATAATTGGAAGATGAGCTACAATGGTTAAAGAATGTTTTGAGTAGGAAGTAAAATGAGAAATTGGAAGCAATCCGAAGTACAAAATGACCATTTACTGTTATCTAAATTATAAGTTAATTTATAAACCGTCGTCGTCGTCGTAGTCGTAGTCGTTGTCGTTGTCGTTGTCATAGTCATAATCGTCATCGTCATTGTCATTTTCGTCGTCGCGTCGTCGTCGTCCTCATCGACATCGTATTTGTCGTCATCGCTACATGTATCGTATAGAAATATTACATAGCATCCGGGGCATCCGCCACAATACATAGCATCCGCTACCCAATAGAACCACGTACCTGCTCTTGCTAAGTAAACTAAATCTTGAAGCTCTGATTCCCTTTGATCGTAGTATTTAATAACATCTAAGCATATGCGTTTGTACGGTACATAGGCAACTGCCTCCCGTCCTGTCGGTTTCAAAGGAGGGTCTTGTTGGAAGCACACACTGGTTCGATCTGTCGAAGTTAAAGACAAAACGCATCAGGTGTTAATTATGGACATCGAAAGTCCAGAAATATGGCTTAATTGTGTTTGTATGTTTTGTTTATTTGTTTTGTTTGGAAAACCTAAACATTAACCCTCGTCCTTCTAAAGTGGGTGAGGTGGGGGTGATACCAACCCACCCCAAGAATTTGCCCCGGTGCGAAACGCAAAAGACAGTGACTAGTATGACGTCTAGGTGATCTCATTTATAAGCTTTCCGCTCATTTTTACGAACAAAAATTGAGGGTACCACTTCACCCGTGAAATGGTAATCCGTCAAAGTCAGAGAGTGGGGGTGTGGGTCTGTGTGCGGGTGGAGGGGTACATTTGGTGTTGCCGGCTTACAATATTTAAAAGTTGCCATTTTGAAGAGAACAAAATCTTATTAGTACCATGGCTTATAGCTATGTTAGAAACATCAATTCCCTCACTTATGAGTGCACTTCACTAAATAGGGTATCCCCTACCCTTAATTAGTATTGCTTAAAGGTATATTATGTGATCTTCCAGGGAACGCCCTCAACATCGAAAAAAAAATTGAAAGAAGATTTTCTTGCAGATTTACATTTCTGATCATAAATCGTACATACATTCCAAGTTACAGGGCGATACGATTCTTAATTACTTCAAAATCATGATTTTAGAGTGAAAATAAACCGACAGTTTATATTTTCACTCTTAAATTCACTCTAAAACCATGATTTTGAGGTAATTAGGAATCGTATCGCTCTGTAACTTGGAATGTATGTTTGATTTATGATCAGAAATATAAATCTGCAAGAAAATCTACTTTCTAAAAAAAAAAATGAATAGAGGGCGCTCTCTGGAAAAGATCACATGCTATGCCTTTAACAAGAATCGGAAAGTATGCATGACAAAATTGTCAATTTGAATGACTGAACAGTAAATGCCTATAATTTTGTATAAATTATGATAATTGGCACATCACCTTTATGCAATAAAAAATAAAATAAAATGTGAATATAATATAGGTACATTTTGAGAGTTTGTGTTTTTTACAGGAAACATTGGTGATTACGGTGACATTTTTAAGCTCGTGAGAGATATAGTTTCTCCATGGTCCAATTTCGATCAGTATTTGTGTACATATCCCTATGGAGCTCTAATTAGTAGTGTGCCCCTTAACCCTAAGGCACCTTTTCCAAAGATTTCTTTTCGCGGCCAAAAAGCGAGGGGGAAAGGGCCCCACGCCCCTAAGGCCCCACGCCCCTGAGTAATTTGGAGTACTCAAGAGGGTTAGGGTTAAGCAATTTGGCGAGATCTAAATCTAATTAGTTCAGATATCAGTTGTTTTCCCCTATGACCCTACGTATTAGTTTCTCAATGCATGCTTACCTGCCAAGAGACAGCGTTCAGGAGTATGGTTACCGTTCGTAGAAGGTGCTAATGAAAAAATGCACATCATAAATTATTATCGTTATAATAGTTGTTTTAATATCTTGATAAGAAATCTAGACCAAATAGGCTATACCATAAGATATTTTAAACAAATTAACAAACACGTAAAATCATAAAAAGACAAGTCTTTTCTTCCGAGTGCGTGATAAAGAATACAAAGCCCAATAGTGAGTTCAAACGTAATTATCTGATATAAATCAAATATTAACCCTCCTAGGGGGCGGGGGGAGCACACACCGCTGTTCGTCTGGGGTAAAGTAGTTACATGCAGTGCGTACGCGCAAATATGCTACGCCGGGAAAAGTCCGACATAAACTCTACACGGGCGGCCACGGCTCTCTTTGAGGCTAGCGTAAAGGTCTCGAGACCGATCTCTCTGATTTTGTTATATTATGCGTTTATGAGATGGAGAATCATTATACACAAGTTCTATAGTAGGAAAAAGATATTTTTATAAATATTTGGAATGAATTGAATTTTGCAATTATTACGCTCATTCATCTGTAACAACAACTCTTCTTTTCTTTTTCTTTTTAGCTATTTTTTATGAGTTTTCTGTAATTAAACACTACTTGATAACACAAAATATATGAATGACCTGGTAATATCCCAAGTTTGTAAATTTCTCTGTGCAAACGGTTATGATTTTGAAGTATATTGAGTAAGAATCTGCATCAGCACGGTGTCACTACCTCTATAACCGTTAGCAGACGGCAAATTATTGTGCATTGAGTGTTTTACAGCCTACTTGTCCGTGCATGTCCTGCATTGCAGTAAGCCTAAAAATGATAAATCATTCCCCATTCTACGAGCATCTACCATACACTGCCGGCATAAACTGGTTCAGATTTGATCTTTACATAATTATGATTTTTATTTGAACTACAGCCTACCTAGAATATGTATTCACAATTAAATATGTCTACAATTTTGTTACTAAAATCTTTTCTTTGAGCCACTCCCGGGAGCAACTCTTAACGGTGATCTCGGCCATGTCGATCTCTACAGCGCAAAACAAATTCAGCGTTCCTGGTAGGCTATCAATTCACTCTGTAAACGAGCGGTGTTTTAGTATCACTCTGAAGCGAGGAACGTCACTCTGATGTGAAAGTGAATAACCGGAACGTTAATTAGAAAAAGACTTGTCCCTATACATGTATAGCCACTGCATGAGATAGTTAGGTTTTTTGGCAAGACCAATATCAGATAGATGAAAAAATTACATTTTTTCCAAGCTGACAGTTTCGCTGGACCAGCTTTCTCAAAAGCTACTGATCGGCTGTTGTTGTTTTGCCGAGAAAATGACCGGAAGTGCTCAGTATAAAAAAACTATAAAAATACTCACTCATCATGTTCATGTTCCAAATTTTTTTCAGTTTTACTAATGATGCTCTACAATCTGGAACCTTCTCCATAGCCTCTATCAATACACCCCTTGTAGCTTCTTCTCCATTTCTATTACGCCAACTATTAAGTAGCTTGATTGCTTGTTGCTTAGGAGTAAGAGTTCCATCAAGTTTGACATCTAATCGGGTTTTTTCTCCAAGACCAAGTCGTATGCACACATAATCTAAGTTGATGAGATTGAAAGTCTCTACGATATCTAAAACATCCACTTCTAACACTTCTGTGTGAATCAAAAGAATGGATGTAACGTAAATATACTTATTTAGAACACTAGGTTTAACTCCGCCTGTTTGTTTGAAATGACATTAAAAGGGTATTGAGAGATTCCCGAGAAAAAAAGAAATTCGGGGGGAAAATGAATTGTTTAAACCAGTCTAGTGGTTTTTAACCTTTTTGGCCCCACAAACACATAAGACATTCTTGGTCAGTACCGTGACCCCAATCTTTTTTTAAAAAAACAGCCCGATTTATTAGAACTGAAATTGCTGAGTTATATGATGCGAGCGTCATGAGCGTAGCCAGCAGGAAATTGTGCACATTTGAGCGTTTCTTTTGGGTTTTATAAACCCGAAATATCATAATGGTTCCCCTAAAAGCTATATTTATGACCCCTTCATGAATGACCCCCTGGAAAACCCCAAACGAATCACAGGTTAAGAACCGCTAGTTTAAATAAGTAAGGTACGTAGGAACCCTGACGTGTAATAATTTATGGGAAACCGGTTGAATGATAGCGCTAGATAGACATTTGGTAATCAATTGTTTCAATAGATAAGATACGAAGGAACCCTGACGTGTGATATTTTATGGTTGAAGCAATTAATAAGGTTAGTGCTGATCATTTCGATGTAATTTACAACGAAATTACCAAATCGCGACATTTTACACGATTATAGATAGTATATTCCCAAGTATTACGTATAGGTGCAAACAACCTGATTTCCAGGAATATGGAGGGCGCACTCCTATGAATATCTCTCAGTGCCCCTTTAAGGCGAGAAAAAATATATTTCGACGAAAAAACAAACAATGGAATTTCCCCTTGATCCACTATTATAATCTATTGCAATTGCTCTACTCATATAACGTTTAAAATAATTATAATCTGTATACCCAAATACGCAGGAATTAGGAATTCTTTTTTAAAATAGCATAATAACATTTAGGGTGAAGACTTCAGCAATAATTTATTTTGTTTTTAAGCAAAGCACATTAAAGTTTTGAATTTTTAAAATGACATTTTTGAAGTTAATGACTCCACTAAACCTCAATGTAAACACTAGTTTTACTTAAATTAATTAATGTTTAACCTTACTGGAAATTAAAGTATTTATTTTTTGAAATTTTTGAAATGTTAACGCCTATGGCGCCAATTTCGGAATTTCAGACCATACGGAGGCCATTTTTAGTTTTATTAAATGCATTCATTCATTCATTAGATTTATTTACACAATCCAACAACATAAATTATATATATAACAATATAACAAAATATAACATCAAGAAAAAAAGAAAAAAATCTGGAATGGTATGGTATCATGAAAGAGTTAAATCTAGACAATATATAGTGACAAGAATGATACAAAGAATAAGCTAATAATGTATGTAAAATTTTAGGCGATGAGAGTTGTCCAGAATGGTGATGTTGGAAAGTGTGCGGAGAAGCCATTACGCCTAGAAGGCTTTAAGTTTGGCTCTACCGCTGTAAATATCAAGAATTAAAAAAACAACGTATACTACTGCTACTATAGGAGGTTGTTATGATAAGTAGGGAGATGGTTTAATGAAGTGAAAAGAGCACAATGACAGTAGGCCGGGAATGTAGGTAACGACATAACAAAATATGAACAATATGTAACAAACTCAGAGATCAATATCTATTTTTGAAGCGGTTTATTTGTGTACAACTAGTTTGTCGATTTTTGTCATATCCGTGCTCGACCACGGGCTTAGGGATATATGTTTGGATAGAGTAATTTATAGTAAATGATAAATGATATCTGTTTTACTTTTGTTATGATGCAATCAAAGCCAGTGAGAGGTTTTGGACAACGGACACGGAAAATTACACTAAAGACAAATATATGTTTTTTAGTTTTTCTCTTTGTATTGTTTGATTAGATATAACAGCCCGATTTAAATACTGAAAATAGAAAACAATGGATGATTTCTGAATATAATACTGTATTATCTTGTATATATTCGATGGTTGGCAATATTATCCTTTGTAGGCTTGCAAATAGTATAATATCAAATCGAATGTATTCAGTCAAATGTTCGTTGTTACAAGTCAAGCCACAGTGATGCCTTAATCTTAACATGATAGTCACTTTTTGAGTTTTCGTTATATGTAACCATTATAAATGTCAATCAGGTAGTCAGTGGTAGAAAATTATCACTGAGAGTTTCTTGTAATCCCTCCATTTAGTCCTGTATATTGAAGATCTCTTAGTTCTTATGAAAGCAAATAATGACTTTTGCAGCTGTTCTCTGGGCTAGGGTTAAAACTAATGACTGTTCTGGACTGGTTCTGGCTAATTAGAGGGCATTTCTTCTCAAAAATATCAGTGACTTTTATTGTTTATAGTCTGTTATATATCTGTAATTTATAACGGTTTTAATTGACCTATAGGTACGTTTTGTCTCTTAGAATTGGCCAAATGAATAGCACTTAGGAGAAATTTGGCTATTTTGTATCCGTTTCCGTCGCAATAAATGGACCATTAGTTTTCACTGCATCTCCGGAAAAGTACAATCAGTACTCAAACCAATGTACTATGAATTTGTAGCTGAGATTCAAACCTACAATTGTGGAATATTTC
The DNA here is from genome assembly GCA_035610835.1 of Ophiura sarsii. NCBI lineage: Eukaryota > Metazoa > Echinodermata > Ophiuroidea > Amphilepidida > Ophiuridae > Ophiura > Ophiura sarsii. The sequence goes on along the minus strand of CM069459.1, from coordinate 5,185,547 downwards.
ATACGACTGGGTTTTATAATAGCAAAGTTATGAGGTAGGAGGTAGAACTTATTGAATGACCCTCGTACATGTATTAGCGGTGTGAAGTTTCCAGTTTAGATGTTTATCAATGATAACGCCGAGGAATTTGGTATGGTTAACAGATGAAAGAATCAATAGAAATGGTAGCAGAATGTGTGTAGGTATGCCGATTAGAGCCGAATAGAATATAATTGGTTTTGCTAACGTTAAGGGAAGTTTATTAGCCTTGAACCAGTTCGACACATTTTGTAGCTCATCATTAAAGGTAGAAATTAAAGTAGTAAAGTCAGGGTGTGACATAAAAATGTTGGTGTCATCAGTAAAGAGAACATAGGATCATTTCTTTGAAGCATTTGGAATGTCATTCACATAGATAAGGAATAGAAGGGGTCCGAGGATAGATCCTTGGGGTACGCCACATTAAACAGGTAGGAAATTTGAAGAGTGCGAGTTAAAGGACGTAAACTGCTTACGATTATGAAGATAGTTAGAGAGCAAGAAAGGCGTACCTCGGACACCGTAGTGATTTAGTTTAGCGAGAAGGATTGAGTGGTGAATAGTGTTGAAAGCCTTTGACAGGTCTAGAAATAGGCCAATCGTGTGATGATTTTTGGAGAGAGCAGAAGAAAGTTTGTTATAAATGTCAACGAGTGCAAGATCAGTTGAGTGGTTCTTCCTGAATCCATACTGGTTGTCGTGAAGGAGATCGTATGAAGAAAGAAAATCATAAAGACGGTTGTCTAGATTAGGCGTTCAAGATTTTTTGAGAAGCATGGAAGTACTGAGATGAGTCGATAGTTGGAAAATGTATGCGGGTCGTCTTTTTTTGTAGATAGGAATATCTTTGGCGATCTTGAGAGCAGATGGAAACATACCAGTTATGATGGAAAGGTTAAAGATATGGGCCAGGGGGCCGAGCGATAAAAGGGGCTATTTGTTTGATGATGCCGGGTCAATGTCATCAAAGCCAGAACTTTCGCCGTTCTTAAAAGTACCAGTGATCTTCAGAATCTCCTTATCTGGAACAGGATTTAGAAAAATTGACTTATCAGAAGGAGTTGAAAGGAAGTCCGAATAGGGACGCTGGCAATTAATCTTGCGAGCCAAATTAGGACCGATTTCAGAAAGAATTTGTTGAATTTATTCGCAATATCAGCCTTGTTGGAAATTTTGGAATCGCCATCGAAGAAGTAGTTTGAGGGTTTTTTCATATTATTTTTACCAATTATTTCATTAAAAGTACGCCAAGTGTTAGTATTATTTGTATAGCTATAGAATTTCTTTTTATAATATTTAGTGCGTGAAGTACGGATAAGATGAGTGATTTTATTTCTATATTTAACATAAGAATTCTTGTTATATTCATTGGGCCTTTTCATGAAAGTTGTATAACGCTTGTTCCTGATATTAATTGATCTGATAATACCTTTAGTAATCCATGGTTTATTTTGTTTACGTTTGTTTATTTTAGTGGTTTGATTAGGCAGAGATTTATTGAAATTTGATGAAAATGTATCTATGAAGGTATCGTAAGCAATCTCCGCATCGTTCTGATTGTGCACTTCTTTCCAGTTTGATTGATTAAGAGCAATGCCCAGTGAAGCAATTGACTTTTTATTGATCAGATGTTTAGTAATAAATACTTGTTTTACTTCTGCTAGTACTATTTGGGGATTTAAGTACTTGGAAGATCGGAAAGTGGTCACTGATGTCTGAGAAGAGGATGCCTGGTGTTATATTAAGGTATAGCACATTAGTGAAGATATTATCAATAAGAGTGTCTGATTTTGTCGTAACGCGTGTTGGCTGGTCAATAAGCGGATAAAAGGAAGATGAGTAAATAACATCCAAGAAATCGTTAGTCGCACCATGGGTTTTGTAATTCATGAGATCAACATTAAAGTCGCCACAAATGAATGTGTTCTTATTTTCTTTGTCGATCAGGTCAAGACAAGTCAAGAGGTTTTGTTGAAATTGGTGAGTGACTCTAGCAGGTGCTCTGTATATGGTACCAACGATGGTATTTTGATGTTCAGAATCAATTTCAATAAATAAAGATTCGTAGTTGGTATTATGTAGTAGATCAAGATCCTTCCTAATTGAGTAATTAATATCGTCAGATATATACATTGCGACTTCGCCAACTCTCTTGTGTAAACGATCTGAATGCACAGTTGAATAGCCATTAATAGGTGGAGGCAGATGATTGAAAATGAATGGTTTAGAGTGTGAAGGTACTCCGAAATTGTATTACAGTTTTTATTAAGACTACGTGAATTAATAGGAAGAATTATAAACTTGCCATCGTCTAGCTTGGTCGTGTCATTAAAAGTATCACTAATATAAAGGGTTCAACAAAAGAAAGTATACCACTTTGTTTATGTCATTTTGAGTAACATTCAATTCATTTTCAACGCACGCAAGCCGCGAGAAAATGCTGTACGTGGCACTTTGAATGGCCGGGAATGAAATGGATATTGATCACACAGTGTGGGTGCGTTGGGTTGTGCCTGAGCGAGCGGGCTATTTGATTATGAACAGGTAACCTGTGGTCTTTTCTTCCCGCGTATGTGTATTGAAAATGTGACCTTTGAAAAGTGACTAATTTTCTTTAAATGGTGCTAATCATGGTTTATCTTTGTTGTTAGGGGGCAAATTTGGTATCAAATTATGCCTAAAAGATTCATCTAAATGCCTATCTAGCCTGTTTGGTCCAAAAAAATTGAATGTTACTCAAAATGACATAAACAAAGTTGTATACTCTCTTTTGTTGAACCTTTTAGTATTTGCATGTATCATTATTATTATAAGTATTGAGGTTGTTTGTGTTAGGTTCGTTATCATCATCAATGTCGTTTATATCGAAGGGGTTTATCTTAAGTGATTGAAGTCTAACTTATTTTATAACCATTTGATTGATCTCATGCGTAAACTCGTCGTCGTCGTCAATAATATGATTGAAAGGAAGAATTGAACCAATGCAGTATCTGCAATACCAGTTGTTAACATTGTCATTGATTTCAGTGTCGTTAAGTAGGGAACATTTACTATGAATACTCTGATTACATATTAAGCAGGTTAAACCATTCACCCTTATACATTTGTTACAATAGATACATGACACAACTGTGCCAATAGTAGCAGTAGTACCTTTATAAAGATATTGTAGATACAATGAGATACACACAACAATACATCTATAGCTGATTAGGCCGGAGGAGGAGAGATGATCACCGTAAGATATCGTATAAACAGTGAAGTAGAACTGATCATTAATAATAATAGCCAGGTGAAAAAGCAACAGTTGTGAAAGGAGATAAGATATGGAATAGATTGGTCGCGTAGTCATGAGTATGATTAATAGAGTATCTATAATCGGCTGTAACGTAACTGAGAATCTGGGTCGGACAACAATTAGGTGAATCGAGCGTGTCAAGCCAAAGCTCAAGTGCGGGGGCTAGCTGATCAATGAATTAATGTGATCAGTAATGCAAGTAATTGACGCCAGTCGCACCAGTATACCAAAATATACACTAATGACATACATTCAAAAGTCATCATCAAAATATAACAGGAGAATTACCGAATTGATCCATCCATCGAGCATGTAAATAAAGCATTTGGACAATAATTATGGCGACTATAGGCATGTTCAGACAGGCATAAATGATCGGCGTAAATTTAGACCCTACAGCAATTAAAATTCCACAATTAATCCCTCTACTCCGGACAGTTGTCCACACGGTACTAAATACAACGTTACTCTTAATTTTTCCGACAAAGTTAACACGACCATCGCAGGGGGCTCACGAGTAAATATCGGAAGTACACCCTTTGGCCTTTGACCGATGACAACCGCGCGAGTTGTGATTATTTCGAATCCCGTTTTCGGCAGCCTGGTGCTAAGCGTTGGTGTCCAGTTTACATACGATTTATTCCGTTATTTCCAAATTGTCGGTTCCTTTATTCGATTATCTCGCTTGAACATGATTTCAAGATCGAAATTTCTCTTTTTGTTACTAATTTTTCGCCTTTTAACGGATGGTGGTTTACAAGATGTAAGGACTAGTAAAAAAAGTTCCATGTTTCCCGTCCCCGCAAAAACAAAACAAAAAGATTTTTTTTGTCATTTTAATTTTTAAATTGTCAGAGCTTTATTTAATTGGTCACCTAAACAGCATCGATTGACCCCTACCTTACTCCTCGAGTGACCTATATCATGCCCAAGCATACTATTATCTTGGTTATGTTGAAATAATTTTAAAATCCTTTCATTAATTCAAGACACATACAGTTCTGAATTATTTTTAACATTTGAAAAATATCTAAATTCAGTAAATAATCATTAAATAGGGGAAGAGAAGTGTTCACTGTAACATAATAAAACACTGATTTGTAAATGTTTGTCTATATTTATTTCATTTTTTGTTTATTTTTGAAATTGAGTAAAACAAATTATAACTGCTGTTATGCATGTTATTTAAAAAATAGCATTCAAAATATATTTGTCATTTTATCCATCATTCATAAATGAAACATCTTTCTTTACCAGATCACAGACGTGCATAGGCTACAAACAACAATATAATTTTATTTGACCCAAATTGAAGAGAAAAAAATATATATGCAAATATTTAGTTACAAATCTTTACAGTGTTACCGTATATCATTTTACAGGCAATACGTCTATTGCACAAATAATAAACAAAATGTACTGAATTTAGATGTTTTTTTTGTTTCTCTGGCAAGTATAGTGGAAAATCTGTTTAGGAGTGTCCCCGACACAGTCAGTTGGTCACTTTCGACTTGTCGGCCATCTTGGAAAAAATACCAAAAAATGGGAAAATAGTAAATAGTAAGACCCTCCCTCCTCTTTTTTTGAAATGTCCGGACGGGAAACATGTTATTTATTTTACTATGCCTTTATACATCGAAAGGTCGCATTTACACCAGAGACCGTGTTAAGTGCATCCACACGGGCGTGCTAATCCGAATTGCAGCTCGTGTTAAGCTCGTTACTCCTGAGAAATCTCAGGATTAAATCGGTTCGGAGTAAGGTCGGATTAGTTAACACGGGTGCCGTCCACACGGTCACTACTCGCAAGTTTAACATGGACAATCGTTAATCCGCTCTTACTATATGGTCATGTGTTTTAAGCTCGCATCCTTTCGCGTTACACACGGATTTTGGCTTTCACGACATGATTTTAACTTTACACATTTATATTTGCTTGTATACCCCCCTGAGGTAGTAAAAGTATACATTTTCTGTTATAGTCATTTTTTATAAATCCGGTAAATTGAGGCTGATTATTCATGTTTACTGTGTAGCGAATAGGAAGAAAGCTGATGTTCATGGCCTTATCCATAATTAATTAGTTGTTACAAATAGTTGACAAGTCTGTTGAACCACATACTTAAAGACTACTAATTATCCTTTAAAATGGGACCAGAATGGTGTTTGTAACATTAGGAGATGACTAGTTATTGTAAAAAGAACAAAACATGGGATTATCCCCATTGAGTTTGTACAGGCGGCACCCCTTCCACATAGATTAGAAGTATAAATTGTGCCCCCTGCCCTCTATCGCCCTTAAAAAGTGAATGGGAGTTTCCAACATATTGTATTGACCCCAATGTTATATAATCAGTGATAACCACTTGCCAACACTGCTAGCAACCGTATGTTAATGAGTTGCTGACGGAGGTATTGATTTTGATAGATTATGTACATGCTAAACAGTCAGTCGTTAGCACACACAAAAAGCGTTCACTGTGAAATGAAATATGCACGATTTCTTGCGGAAGACACGCACTCCGATTGGATGTGCATATAATTAGTTTAGGAGCGGCTTATTTCAAACCCTTCTCATTTCGTCATGGTATTGTCTAATAGGCTAAAATTTGAACTGTGGTTTAGAAAACCCATGAACTCCAGGTAATAAAAAGGATAATGGATATAACAATATATTTCTCATATAATAACAGTATTTCCTACCTTTCGATAAACCGGCACAATTACCACATATTATCATCGCGTTTGATAGCAAATTTCTCCCAAAGAAAAAATAACCCATTTGAAAAAGGTTATAAGGTTCCCGACATTAACATGTGAAACATCTTGGAAATAATGCAGTAATATACTCTGGAGGTAGACGATTACATCCATGAATGAAAATTTGCGGAGTAAAAATATACGCCATTTTCCAATACACAGACCAAATCACTTATTGTAACAAAATTTCGTCAGACAGGATTCGAACCGGCGCGGGGAGAATCCAATAGATTTATAGTCTATAGCCTTAACCGCTCGGCCATGACTACTCATTGAAACGACCGTCGTGTTCAATAGATAATAAGCCAGTGGTGAACTATCGATTTAATCGACCAAAAATGAGTTATTTGGGGGAATTTTGGGGACTCATGTTATTTGAAATAAAAATAAAAATAATGATCGAGCATCTAATGTAACAAACAGAATGTAACTACGAGAATCTACGGGATCCTCATAACAGAAAGAGCTCATCTCTCCCCTTAGTGATCGCGCTAACGACTGACTGTCATCTAACTAAAAAAAGTGATGTTTTGAAGAACTCAGGATTATTATTATTATTATTAATTTTTTTTTGGGGGGGGGCTATTTTGCAAAAAGGTGGGGGGTTAGGACATATTTTAGTCCAAAACGGTCCGAAAAAATGCTTTGAAAGGAGGATTTTTGAAAAATAGGGGGGGGGGGGGGGTGGAGGTGGGGCGTTTTCACAAAAAAAGGAACATTAGTACAACAAAAAGTACATTGGTACAAAAAAAGGTACATGCCCCCCCCCCCCCCCCCCCCCCCCCCCTCCAGCCCCGCCCCACCTGGTTACGGGCCTGGAGAACTTGTTTATGAATTAAAGTATAACATTTGTTTCTCAATTCATGTTAAATATAAACACATTACCATGAACTTTGTTATCATAATAAAGGGTTTAACAAAAGAAAGTATACCACTTTGTTTATGTCATTTTGAATATGAGTGGTTAAATAGTGAATACGGGAAGGATTTACTCTACATATAACCACCGCAATGAACTGTGGATAATATTGTGACGAACGCGAAAAGGAAATACCATTGTGCGATCGATTTCGGGTTGTGCCCGTTGGACAAAAGGACCCGTAACTCACCAAGGACATAGTTAGTTGAATTTATTCATCCACAACATTTGTTTAGCACAATCAGGGCATTGACCATATACAATATGTCATTGTGCCCTATGTTACTTTAGTAAGGTCACGTCACGTACCAATGTTCATACACAGAGTGAACAAAGTTTGTGGAGGACAAATAAAACGAACCCGCGAAATTCAACAGACTTATGCATAACATGTAAAGCAATAGGCGACTGGTCTCTATACTAGAATTTAAATAACAATCATGTTAAAGATCGGCAATGTGATTAGTGCTTTAATCATGGATCATCCCTTCTGTAGGCTACTATTCCTATGGTACATGCTATATTATAATGTAGCAAAGAAAGAATGCATGGAAAAGTACATGTACCTATAAGATTACTATGAGACTGTACATTGCTGTACATCCCTTACTAAAGGTCAAATCTAAAGGTATACCTTTCTTTGCTTTTTTAACACATTATTTGGCTGGTAAATACCACATATTTGATATCAATGGAAAGCTTGAAACACATTTTATCAGCTACCTTGACTTATTCTGTGATTAAAACTACTCTCTTTGAGAAATGCCATCTGCAAGTACGAAGTTTCACGTATTTCGCATGACATCGGTGTTCCCCACCTTACTGACCTTTTAAAAGGTATGCTATCCCCAAAGTATGCTTTTTTTTTATATGTGACCCTTCAGACATCTTTAAAAAGTCACTGTGCAAAGTCACACATTTCTCCCACTTTTTATTACCTGTCCACAGACCACCATTGTAGAGATCTTCAGATTGACCGCCATTGATTAATCCTCAGATTGCCTCAGATTGCGTTATTCCCAAAACAGCAATAAATGGTTTAAAGTGATGACAAAAAGGGGTCAAAGGTTATGTAGGGGTCACTAGAGGTCAATCTGTGTATACCCCTTGCTACCCATAAGATTATTGTCACCAAGCTGGTTTGTAATAGATGACAGATGACATACATTGTCTAGTTAGTACAAAGAATGATTGAGAAGCCAAGCGAGCCTATGAGAGGAATATCCAAATTAAGGAACCATGTATACATAGTATGAACAAATATACATCAAAGCGTGTAACGGCACGTAAAGGATGATTTCACCTACTGTACAGAGTAGTGGAATATGTCACTGGAGACAGTGAATGGAAGATTGTCATGTGCAGTTGTATATCCAGTATTACTGTACAGGGTGTATCAAAAAAAAAACCCGCAACACCTTTTGCCGAGAGCTGTGTACAGCAAATCACATATCGCCCTAAAACTTAAATATTCTGTTAGGACTACTTCTTGGCTATCACATACAGCGATAACAATTACAAATTCGCTGAGTTATTAAAAATATAAGTAGACAAGTGCAAAACACGATTTACATCGTTCGTCATATAAACAGAGTTGTTGGTCTTGGACATGCGACGGAGTGGCCTGCTCGCTCTATAGACCTTACACAATTAGCCTTTTTCTTTTGGGGGTTATGTTCAGTCTCAAGTCTCTCAGACACCACCAACTAATCTCCAAGATCTTAGGAACTGCACCACCAACGCTGTTTAGGGAATAAGGCGCACACGGATGACACGTCGAGTAGTGCTTCTCATGCGGGAATGTGCGTCTTGAAACAAGGACAGCATTTTGATGGTCGAGCTGCACCATAATGTCACCATCACAAACTAACAATGAATGATTCATACAAAACAATTCCTACCTTTACTGGACTACTTCATTTGTTCATCTTTGTGAATATTCTCACATTTAAGAGAGAAAGAGGGGAGGGGATTTGCATCAACAGACTTTGTAATATGGATTTTCAAGCTGTGTCATTAATATCCCTGTCACACATACGGCGATCAGGCCTTGCGCTCTTGTTGTGCTGAAAAAAAAGCCATGCAAAACACAGTAAGGTCTCTAAGAACTGAATGGGGACGCAGTGGACACCATCTAGAGCGGGATAGGGTCCCCATGATCGCCCTTTAGGCGGCCCATACAAAGCGCCGCGCTTGTTTATGCTCTGCTGCGATCAAATTGCGCTTATAAGTCGCTGTCTGCGTTACTAGTACCTTCCCAATACGTTTTCAAATTATATACAGTCCTCAAAATAAGTTACTACCTAGGTTATACATATACAACACATACATATAACACATATCGGCCGAGTGCACCACTTTATAGGGAGGTAAGCTACTTCCCTAGCAGCCCTAACTGTAGCGTAACTTACTAACGATGTAATTCTGAGAGCAAAACTGGCGAGTAACACCAGAATAGTAACTAGCGAGGTAAATGTCCACATTATTCAGTATCGTCCCCTAAAAGATGAAACTAAGCATCCAGTATGGGTTTCACCCTAAAGCTAAGCAAATGCCGCTCGCTCTCCCTATGCAGCGGAAACCAACTGTAATTGACTTTAATATTGGAGAGAACAGTGTAAAAATTGTTGATCAGGACCCAACGTTTCCTTGGTTCGCTGATAACATTCAATGGTAAAGAAAAAGATGTGCATGACATGATTGTGGGACAAACAATAAATTGTACAATATTGAGCAATCACTGGTTCGCAATGAATTCAAATTTGCTTTATACACCCGTTAATGTCTTCCTTCCTTAAGATTTTGCCTCACTGTTCATGATCTAACCAAAACCAGCCTCCAATATCGCGACTCGCAAGTTACTAGCCTAGCAGCTCACCCCGGTTTGGTGCTCTCAAATGTTTTGGTTACGCCTCAGTTACTAGCGAGGTAGCGCTATTCTTTAGCTACTCGCCATTGGTGCACTCGGCCGATAGTGTTGAGTTGAAAACATATTACCTGGTCAGTTACTTATTTTGAAGACTGTACATTATACTCCTTGTAGTAGATACAGAAGGAATAACAATGACCCACGTTTAAAGCTTTAATCACATTGATTGTTATTTTAATTCTATTTAGCTTAGCGTAATGCGATAATGCTACTTTTGTATAGCCATGACAATCTGTTGGCGGGAGTTTAAACAGGTGTTTTGATTAATCTGAATACATTAACATGATATAACAGTGATAATATCATAATGTGTTTGTCTCCTGACAGCAAATGTTTGTTCACACTAAAACGTTATTTACTGTGCGGTGCGGTACGTTATTGCAATGGAGTTAAAACATATTTAACTGCCATTGCGGCAGTCTGCGACGCATGCGTTGACGCTGACGCTCTCATATTTTGCCAAACGGCACTGAATGCCATCGTATGCGGTGACCTGCGTTGACCCGGCGTGACCCGCGACGAATTACCGTACATTGCGGTGGAAGTACGGCTACCGCATCGCATCGCACGGCAAACATCGCCTAGTGTTAACGAACCTTTACTGCAGTCGCAGAGGACAAGTAGTTCGTATGCGTCCTTGCTACGTCGACGGGACGCTCACTTTTCGCTGCTACTGAGTCATTATAGCGCTCTGAACAGAACGCGGAACCACCACGCTTGTTTTGTGCATGCACAAAACAAGCGTGGTGCACTGGCGCTCAAGGGCGACCATGGGGACCCTCTCACGACCCTCTGAAGTCCCAGCCAGTTCCCACTGCGTCACTGAGGGGTATGTGGAGATCTTGATGCGTTTGGCTTGGCGTTTTGATAATGTTTCAGCGTAATCCAAGCGCCGGTCTGATCGCAGCAGTTTGTGAAAGGGTTTTGGTGACATTGATTTAAAAATGGACAGTTTTCCGCGCTATCACTGCGTGTTATACACTTTTTATAGCGCAGTGCGATCGCTGGCCTGATCGCCGTATGTGTGACAGGGCCTTAAGGGCGATCATGGGGACCCTACCCCGCTCTAGAAGGTGTCCACTGCGTCCCCATTCAGTTCTTAGAGACCTTACTGTGTTTTGCATGGCTTTTTTCAGCGCAACGAGAGCGCAAGGCCTGATCGCCGTATGTGTGACAGGGGTATTAACTATCAACTAATTTATTGCAAATGTGCTTAATTTTTATATGATATGATACTGAAATAGCAGTTGTAGCCATATTTTATCTTTAACATGACATATTATTCTCAGAATGATGATTTTTTTTCCCATTATTTAAGTACAATGGGTTACTAAAGTGTCTTGCTTATATTGACCTGACAAGAAAATCGGGAATACAGGATAAACGATGTAAAACGTGTTTTGCACTTCCCTACTTATATCCTGAGTATCTCAGCCAATTCATAATCGATATTGCTGTAATTTGACTATTTGATAGCCAATAAGTAGTTTTAGTAGAATATCTAAGTTTCAGAGCGATATGTGATTTGCTGTAATCGCGCACTGCTCTTGGCAAAAAGTGCTACGTTTTTTTATACACCCTGTATTATGCATTATGGTACATGGAAAGGATAACTCAAAAACATAATAAAGCGAGACAATTTACCAAGTATACAGTAATTAGCGATCAAAGGGTACGTTAATCATGATAGAGTGTATAGTGATCAGAGCAGATAGGCATGATTAGTTAAGTATGAAAAGAGTTGAATGACAATGCGAATAGAAGAATCAATGATCACTGGTTTGTAAAAACCAAATAAGCTAGTTAAACCAAGCAGGCGTGAGGAGTTAAAGTTTTGAATCACGCGGGTTGACAGATTGCATAAACCGAAATACGCAGAGGCTGAAGCTGCGTTCAGACAGGCGTAAATTTGTATAGAGTAAGATCGGATTAACGATTGTCCAGGTTAAACTTGCGAGTAGTGACCGTGTGGACGGCACCCGAATTTAGGTATTTTTCAAACGTTAAAAATAATTCAAAACTGTATGTGTCTTGAATTAATGAAAGGATTTCTAAATTATTTCAACAAACCAAGATAATATTATACTTGGGCATGATATAGGTCACTCGATGAGTCAGGTAGGGGTCAATCGATGATGTTTAGGTGACCAATTAAATAAAGCTCTGGAAATTTATTATTTTATTTTTTTGCGGGGACGGGAATCATGGAACTTTTTTTACTAGGCCTTAAATCTTGTAAACCACCTACAGAAAAAGGCGAACAATTAGTAACAAAAAGAGAAATTTCGATCTTGAATTTATGTTCAAGCGAGATAATCGAATAAAGGAACCAACAATTTGGAAATAACGGAATAAATCGTATGTAAACTGGACACCAATGCTTAGCACCAGACTGCCGAAAACGGGATTCGAAATGATCACAACTCGCGCGGTTGTCATCGGTCAAAGGTCAAAGGGTGTACTTCCGATATTTACTCGTGAGCCCCCTGCGATGGTCGTGTTAACTTTGTCGGAAAACTTAGAAGTAACGTTGTATTTAGTACCGTGTGGACAACTGTCCGGAGTAGAGGGATTAATTGTGGAATTTTAATTGCTGTAGGGTTTAAATTTACGCCGATCATTTATGCCCGTCTGAACATGCCTTGAGTCAAAAGACGAGAAAAAGATTAGATAAAGATATTTGGTATAATCTGATAATGAAAGGCTTATACGTAATACATAGAATATCAATATTAAAAAGGAGACTATAGGCATGTTCAGACAGGCATAAATGATCGGCGTAAATTTAGACCCTACAGCAATTAAAATTCCACAATTAATCCCTCTACTCCGGACAGTTGTCCACACGGTACTAAATACAACGTTACTCTTAAGTTTTCCGACAAAGTTAACATTTTGAATTAGCCAACCTCTCCTGTTCAGGGACTTTTGTTGCTAGGTGTATATACAGCTACCATCATTAATGAGAAGAGGTGAGAGAGTTGCCAAAACTCGCAAATGGGGTAGGTCGCAAACTAATGATACAAGCTCGGGGAAAGTATAAGCATCAACGTAGGAGCCAAGAGTGAGTACTTGGTAATATATATAGTATGAATTATTAAAATGGTTACTTAATAACAAGTAATTAAAAAAGAGTTCAACAGTCGACAGTTTGGCTACCTCAGTCTTGTCCTCGATGGTGATGACAGTGTTAGATCTGTTTTTAGTAGCGAAAAAGTGTCCATCCCAAGAGCAGACATTGGTTATGTTGAGTTTTCCTTGACAGACTTCAAGAGATGTAGGTTTGTCACAGTCAAGTCTTCTTTGATGAATGTACGCGACCCTTTTAGTTTGCGTCGAGGCCTCAGGATCGTGGACTTGGTGTCATGGCGGGCAAATTTTACAATGATGGCTCGCGGGTTGACACAATTGATCTTACCGACTCTGTGTGATCTGTCCAAGTCTTCATTGGTCAGTTTGATATCCAGTTTATTGGCAGCTAGTTGGATTATTTTGACATTGGTGTCTTTTCTGGATGACTCCTCAATGCTGAACACTCGGATGCTATTCCGTCTGGTGTATTGTTCAAGGTCATTCAGTGTATTCGTTGTAGCTTGCTTCACCTCTGTAATGTCCGACTGATTAATGTTTACTTGTTTAGTAATTTTAGCCAGGCTCTTTTCTATCTGCCGTTGTAGGTTTAAGAAATTCGTCATTAGCGAGGACGCTACTACCTCTTTGATGAGATCTGTCATTGAGATGGAATCGATGGCATCATCACCATTGCTGGACTTGGACTTGGATCTTGGTTTCGGCATCATAGAGAATCGAGTGAGCGAATTCAAAGTATGTAGCGAATTTGGTATACTGGGTGACGAATTTGGTACCCGGGTGACGAATTTGGCACCTTGGTGACAAAGGAGTACAACCGCCAAAATGTTAGGGTAATAATCCAATGAAATTCACCAAATGTAGATGATGAACTGTTCACGAAAGTGTTAAATCACCTGGAGTTTGTTATAAAGTTAGATCACAGAGTCATCCCTCGACGTCATCGGCCCGTTAGAGCTATTCTGTGTATTTTTTAGAGGAGCATGTCAAACACACGTCCTCGTATCGCAATTTTGCTGAGGTCAATACAATTACGCATTTCAATCTATTGACCATCAAAAATATATATATTATAGGCACCATTCTCACTTTCATAGGATATGTCATAATTATACCTCAGTTATCCGACACCTTTTATCCGGATATTAACCCTGTTATCCGGCTGTGATCATAAAGGAAAATAAACTTGTTACACCTAATCACCTTATTTTCATACTCTAATGCTGTGGATGCATTTGAAGGCCATCGTTTGATGTTGGCAGTGCTCTTTAGTGTTTCAATACTAGATCATCACTGTAAATACCTCTCATTCAGTACCCGTCTATTGGCCGAATTTGAGCACTTCAGGAATCAGGACAGTCAATTCTGAATGACACACATAATTCATTTATCCAGACTATGTCGGATAACTGGGGTTGCGCATGGTAAAAAGTGACCCTACCCAACAGGGACAAGGGAGCAGTTTGGCACTGTTGGGCACTAGCTCTGATTTGTCGGCGCATAGCATCGTATTAAGCGGAACATTCTAGCAACACTTTATATAAAATAAGGCGAACACATTTTTTTAATTTATTTCAGCGTGATTGTGAGAATGACTACATAATTATAAGTAAACAAATTGCAAGCAGAGCATTTCATGTGGCAATTTCTTTGCTGGCTAGAGGAGGAGTGTATACATGGATCTGACAAATAGCTGTCTTTAAAGAGCAGTTTAAAGAGCGTTTCTGCCACGTTTATTTCCTAATCTAATGTACAACGCGACCATTTAAAGGGGCACTGAGAGATTTTTCTTCCAAATTTGGGGTTTTCACATACACAAAGCACAACAAGTCCCTGACCAGGTGCTTTGATGTTGGCTTATCCAACATTAATAATCGATACGAAAAATATGAGATATACATGTCATGAGCAAATTTCGTTTCCGTAGTTTGATACCTCATTAATACAAATCGAGTGGATATTGTTGATGTTATGATTGTTTAATCGACCACCGCTACCAAAATAATTATGGCACTAAAATTGGGTTTCAATTGGATATCCTTGTTTAGTGTGTGATTAATGCGTGTGTACCGACTCCCTGTCGATACCCATTAATCCCATTAATACACTCTTTTAGTGTCGAACCAATCAGAAAGCAAGAAACTAAATACGCGGAGAGCATTGAAAGTGTCTTATGAACTCCGCGTGTGCGCCGTTCACTGCTTTGTTTTGACTCGTTATTCAGGAATTGCGGGTTCACCGATTTTCACTGTGGGTGATAGTCAACTTGTTAACATGTTTTAATTCGTTTTTACATAGATCAATATTATGCTCAAATTGTGAATCGAGATGTGTATAGTGTCGTGTATGAATAAGGGCAATGCGTGTGTTTTGTTTCTCGAAAATTAGATAATAATCAATGCACTTGCGAAATGTTGATATGCTCACAAAGCACTCCCCCTTCTGGGTCGTGTTATTATCCACACATCAAAATCGGCGCGCGTGCATTGATTTGTCTAATTTTTCTCGAAACCACACATTTATTGACCTATAATTCCTGACTGGTTGAGATAGCACATATTGGACAATACAAATCAATGATATTCCAAAGGAAACCAATTCTAGTGCAACTTTGTTGTCGTTACTTGTGGTTATTGAAATCATTCATCATTACTTCAAAGGTATCCTTTCGATCTTTATAAAGGAGGTATCAAACTACAGAAAAGAGAGTTGCCCATTAAATGTACATCTCAGATTTTTGGTACCGATTATTGACTTTGGATTAGCTAACATCAAAGCGCCTGGTCAGGGACTTTTTGGGCTAAGTGTATTCGTAATACTTACAAATGTAAAGCTGATGTGTTCATCTTTACAATGATAACTCATTCGTTACTGCTTAGCCACCTCCTTGCGAATATTGGGAGGTCTCATTCGAAATGTACAAAATTTACTACTATTTCGAGATCAAAAGAACAAATCAATGATGATGAAATGAGGTGATCCAAAACAGGTGCACGTTTCGGCAAACGCTGTTGCATCAACAGAGACAGAGTGTTATCATGTTTGATTGTGGTAAGCTATTTACTATCACTGACACTAGAGGGAGTTTTCGTAGCGGCTGGCTAGGAGTTGCCAGTACAATGTTTGACTCTAGACAGTAAAAGTATAACATGTTTTGAGAAAGGCAACAGCGTCTTCCGAAACGTACACAATGAGTACATCGAAAAAGCGTACTTTAGTACTGTGCTCTTATCGCCCAATACTGGAACACCCTATATCGTTCGATACTGGTGCAAAGTCAGTGTTCCAGTAACGGCTGATACCGGTATATATGAAATGTTTTTACATAATTATGTTATGCAATACTGGGACACATCTCACTGGTATCACGAGTACCAGTATCGATCGATACTTGAACAGTAAAATTGTACCAATATCGACCGATACTGGCAACATTAATGTTCCAGTACTGGTATACCAGTACATTTTCTCCAGTATATCCTTTGGATCATTTCATAAGAACCTCATTTCAGCATCTATACTAATCCTGATGAATCTATTTAACAATAAAGTATTGTATTGACAGCTACATTGTAAAAACACAGTGTAAAACCTTTAAACTAACGGCGTTATGATTAATTAAGCAACACTTGGTTGCGTAGGGTACTTTAAATAATCAATTACATTTTTCTTTTGTTGTAGAGAGATGCTCTATTGACTTTAGAGGACTAAATAGTGATGATTTTGGCATTCAAATTGAGATCTCCCTATCGCAAGCAGCTCTTACCGTTTTTGTAATCCATGTTCTGGGATTTTGTTAAAGAGCGTTTTGGGTTCTAACACTGTGAAAGAGAAAATCGATAAAAACAGACTTTAGTTTATTGCCAAAAGACATGCTGTCTCCAAATGATAAGTACCCAACGATTCCCAACTTTCATTGTTTTCATCATAAAAATATATAAAGTCTGTTATTTCCATCACCCTCGAGATGCTGTTAATTCATTATAAATATCAGATTGACAAAATTGAAGATCTCCATCCTGTAAGCTTCACCGTTTCGCCAACATGTGTGTATTAAACTTGTTTGAGGGAAACAAATACTCGTCTCATCTACTAATCTAATCGTTTCTTCCCTTCGACTATTAACTATGACGATTGCTTTATTGGCCTGAATAATTTAGGCGTCCACATAAATGACCCGTGCTGTATAAGGCCAAAAAAAAAAGGTGTTTGTTTGTCCATAGAGGGTCCTCAAAAGGTAGGGTCGGTAGGTCGGATTTTTTTTATTTTTTTTAATATTTTTTAATACGGATATTGTATTTGGGAATATAAATTCGGCATGAATACTGTGAATTAAAGTCCAAACACACACCAGAACACCTCACTTTTCATAAGCTTGCGACATTGTTGCTTTACTCTTCACACTGCTGATTTTGATCTCTTTCTCCTGCTGGGGATGGGCAGATTGTCAATTTAAAGTTCCAATATTGTCGCATTGGTTGCAACACTACAAACTCGATCAAATATTATTTTTGTACTGAGTTTGCAATGCGCAGATACCGTAGGACGTCGCCATTGTGATTGAATGTTGCACAAAGTGAAATAACGTTGTGTTGAAGTTTTGCTAGAAATATATACGTGAAAGTATTGCTAAACCTATTTTCCCCGCACTAACTACCCCCAAAGATTGTTTTATACTATGTTGAAATTAATATTCATGCCGTTGAGCAACATTTTGGGAACAAATATTAACTGTAACTAGATTTTTCATATTTTCTCACACTGCGTTTTTAGTATAAAAATGACATCACTTGCACGTGCGATCACTGATTTTCATTTAGTCCTTTTAATAGTCCCGCGGGTGCCAAGTTCATGCATTAAACATCGTGTTTACACGGGATTGCGCATTGGGTGGGGATGGTGTTGCAAATACCAGAATGACGATATTATACGAAATAAGGAATAAAAACGGTCCGTTTGGCCATTCAAATTGCTCAAAAAGTTGTTTTAAAAAAATTATCGAAAATAAAAAGTAATACGGTCGGCACCTAGGTACACGGTCGGTCGGACGTGGACAAACAAACAACTTTTTTGTTGTTGGCCTAAGTGTAGACGGGATCTATGTGTCATGTGATGTCATTCACGGTACATGGCGCAAGCGAGTGCTAAACCATGCTCCGACCTCAGCTCAGTTGAGCACTTTCTGGCTAGTCAAACCAATTTCCACCAGAATCGGCATACAGGCTCAGCTTTGAGCAATAAATACCATGGATTGTGAATAACATAATCAGTCTATAATAACGTAATGTGGTTCAAACTTCATGATTTTATTAAAATTCCAATATATCGGCCATAGGACTTTACTATCAAGGTAGAAATAAGTAACAGAGGAACGCGGGGCAATTTCGGGCGAGATCGCGTGCGTATGTGCGGAATACGAAAACGCGGCAAAAGCGGATGAGAACGCGAGCGTGTATGAAGAAAACGAAAACGAAGAAAATGCGGGCCGGGCAAAACGCTTACCAAGTCACATCAGAATCCATTGACGTATTCAGTCTATCAGACTAGATTAAGAGACCAGGTTGACATTGCATGGGTTTGCGATTTAAACCTAATTACCACCATCTTGTCGCCTATATTAGGAGGGGACAATAGCTAATTTACATACGGGGCGAGGCGAGGTTTCTTTTGTTCTCTGACGGGTGATTTTCCCGAACCACGATGCTTCTCCAAATCTTCCTTTTCAACCTGCAATTCTGTGCCACGCTTTAGTATGTCAATGTAGGTTAGGGCTGGTCTACAACGCTTCTTACTCCATGTTTTGGAATCCAATGTACCATGTATGAGTTTGGAGACAAGCTCATTGGACCCTTTGAAGCAATGTCCTGCAAATCTTGCTCTACGTTCTCTGATTTTATCCGAGAATTTGGGCATATCACAGTACAGGTCCTCATTAGTCACATACTGTCTCCAGTTGATGTTGAGCACGGTTCTTGGCCTTCTAGTGTAACATCCGTCCAGCTGTTTACTAATCTTTGGGGTGATTGTCCATGCCTCACATCCATAGAGAGGAAGACTGATTCTACTGTAGCTTTCTGGATAGCGTTCCAGAACTGACAAAGTTCTCCACAGGCTCTCCATGCAGCTGTTGAGCTTTGTGTTTATAACAGAGACCTAATACCCTTTGAGTTTATCCAAGAAACAAAATGGGTCAACTCGGCGCTTACGTACCACGCGATCTGAAGTCACATGATCCAATTTAAGGGAAATTGCATAGCCGGGTACATATGGGGGGTTACTGTGCACCCCAGGACTCCCTAAACCAACTTTTTCTAAAACTTCCTTTCATTGTCCTAAAACATATTCAGTATGTTACCAAAAATAATTTCGGTATGCTAAGGGGTTATTTTAAGAAGGCGTCGAAAATGGCCGCCAAAAAGTTAAATTTCCTGAAATGACATATCAATCAAAATCGGGATCAAAATGTATGGTGAAAGTATATTTTTAATAAAGTGACGTATGCATTAGACCAATAGACACTCATATCCAGTACGTTTGCTTTGTTAACATACCTTAATCCAAGATGGCCGCCAAATTTGCTTAAATTCCATAAATTTGGCATATATCAGCCCAACATGTATGCTCAGAGTATAGTTTTAACAATGGGATGTATGTGTTAAACCCCTAGAAGCTCATATGCAGCATGTTTGCTTTGCTTACAAATTTTAAATCCAAAATGGCCGCCAGAATGATGGCCAAAATTGGTCAAAATTCCATAAAATGACATATATAATTTGACCAAAATAAATGATGAAAATACAGTTTTTAACAATAGGATGTATGTATTATATCAGTAGTAACTCATATCCAGTTTGTTTTGTTTTGTTAACATGCTTAGAATCTAAAATGGCTGCCAACATTATGGGTTTATGGGTTTTAATAACGTTTTCCGTGTAACGTTTTAAAAACGTTAATATAACCATTTTTAATTAATTGTTCTAGTAAGATGTTTCAAAAAGTTTTAAAAACATTTTTAAAACGTTTCCCAAAAACGAAACCTAATTAAACCAAATTTAAAACGTTTTGAAAACTATATTAGGTAATTGATAATTGAATGGCAATTTCAAAGAACAATTCTTTTTATTAACATTCTCCTACAAAATTGTTCATGTGTATAAGAATCTTTTTACAAAATGTATTAAATATACAATCCATACTATTGCAAAAAACAATATAACTAAGCTAAATGCGCATGCGTGGAATTGCCCTCGTTTTAAAAACGTTTTTAAAACGTTATTACTTCTAAATCATGGTCATGACTGTCGGGGTCTGCCCAACAACTGATTTTCTGACAGTATTTTCGTTCATAAATATGATTGCATTGGTTGCATGTTTCCGTCTACGATCGTAACTGTACGCAAGTGAACAGAATAGTATGGATTGGTTTATGAGTATGATGCAAATCGAAACAAATCATTATGTTGAAAAAATCTTTAAATTGGAAGCAGATTTCAAATCTGGACACAGTAAAGCAATGAATAACCAATCATGGACGACGGTCGGAGATTACGATGGAACGCGGGCTGTCTTTTAGGAGTTACAATGGCGTTTGACAGTGTGTGGGTGTTGAATTCTGCATGTTTGGATGATGTACGAACCTGAGGTTATTTCTACCTCGGATTTATTAGGTCCGTAACAATATGCAGACATGCACTATGTAGGTACATGTATGACTTTCAATGTCATTATTTATACTCGCATAAGAACCAACATCAACATTTAGCCTCGATTCCAGGCATCAACAGCGGGATCAAAAGCCGCTTCAAGTACAAACACGCAAAAGCACATTTCCCATCAGTGCATGTCCAGCCTCTTGTAATAATTATGCAGATTTTATTCTGGTATAAAAAACCTGGGATAAATTGTTGTTTCCAAAATGATTAGGCATAGGCCATGGTTTTTATGTAAGGACACATGCCAAATGATATTCGTACGGGAAATGTGTTGATATTCAATTAATTTGGTTAGAAATTTAAGAGAAAATAAAAGAAAGGAAAACAATAAACAAATAAAGAGATTAAGAAGGGGAACAAAATAAAGGGGTATCCTGGACCAAAAGGAACCACTGTTAAAACAGTCATGTGTGTAAGTGGTGAAGCATTGTTAAACCTGTACGTGCTTATCATATTAGCGGCAAAATATACACCTAGCACATAAAGTCCCTGGCCAGGTGCTTTGAGGTTGGCTAATTCAAAATATATAATCGGTACCAAAAATCTGAGATATACATTAAATGAGCAAATTTCTTCGCCGTAGTTTGATACCGCATTCAACAAAGTTATGGCGATTTCAATGACCGCGCATAACAACAGCAATGTTGCACTAGGTATAGGAAATTATTGATTTGTGTGACAGTTATGACAGTAATCACACACAATTCAATGAATATCTAGTGCAACTTTGCTGTTGTTATACGCGGTCATTGAAATCGCCATAACTTTAAAAGTATCCATTCGATTTTGTTGAATGAGGTATCAAACTGCGGAGAAGAAATTTGCTCATTTAAAGTATATCTCAGATTTTTGGTACCGATTATATATTTTGAATTAGCCAACCTCAAAGCACCTGGTCAGGGACTTTATGTGTTAGGTGTATTGCTTTCTTCAGCACCCATATACGAGGGTCATTCAATAAGTTCTATATCCTCCTACCCCCGGGGGGGGGGGGGGGGGGTACTTTCGCCAAAATCGTACGTGGATGTGCCTACCGGACTTCGAAAATGTGACTTTCCCTATACCTATTTTTTGGCTAATTTCCCACCCATCAATATACCAATATAACAACAGCAAAGTTGCACTTTGTTAAACCTGTACGTGCTTATCACTTTGCTAAAAATATGCAAAGCTGTAAACACAATGCAAAATAAACCTGGAATGTTATGAAGTACACCCTCGGTCGTAAGAGTAAACCTAAACTTCCCAGCAAGTTCAACATTAATAACATCTCCACTTCAAACACGCAATCCAATTGCAAACCATTTAATTACCCTAAGTGATTATTTATTGACTCGATACAAGTGGTAATTGATAACCCTTGGTGACCATTGACTGTTTAATGACCCAATACGATCCTGTGAGATCATTTCATTACATCATTTGATGATGCAATTACCCTAAATGATAACGAAATGACCCCAAGCAATAATGTAATGACCTGGACGGTCGCTTAATTACGGCCTCCAGGTGATCATTCTATGACCACAAATGACCCTTTAATGATCCAAAAGGATCGTTTAATGACTCCGAGTGATCATTTAATTATCCCAGGTGCTCATATAAAGACCGCGATCAATTAAGTAAGTAAAGGATATCTGATTAATAAGGTCATTGATGAATTCATACAACTACCTATGTATACAGGGTGAGTCAGAAAGAAAAAGCGCCAAATATTAGACCTGCCTATTCAAAACCCAACTATAGTGTTACAATGAATACATATTTGGCTTTCAGAGATGCTGATCAATGAGACTAGTGAAAAAAACCTGAAAAGGCACATGAATGTTGGATACAATATCTTAAAATGACTAAAAATAAAACAGATCTGTGTATTTATGAGTAATAAAAAGCCTGAAATCAAGAAGGAAAAGTAAAATGAGGTATATTTACTGATTAAGGAGGTAAACCCCATTCGAATTTAGGAAATGGCTTGATAATTCGACCTTTCCATGGATTTGCTTCAGATTCTGGGGCTTTACTCAAATTAGTGTAACGTGATAACGAAATGGTCAATATTTAAAATTCTTCTTTTGAACGAAAGCCAAATTGTGGGTCTTGAAAGCGCTACCATTGATTTTGGAATATGCATGCCTACATCTTTTGTAAGGTAATGTGACATTTAGTAACGTTCTCCGACGATGGTGGCCATTCTGAATTTGTCGGGCATCTTAGAATTTGGGGAGGAATCATTTATGGCCACATATCCAGGTTTGTTTAGAACATGAAAAGCAACACGTGCCTATTTCCATGTTTATGTAGGTTGTGAATGTGAAAATGAGTGAAAGCATCTTGACGATGGTGGCCATTTTGAATTTGTCGGCCATCTTGGAACTTGAGGAGGATATATTTATGGGTACATAATCCAAGTTTGTTCAGAATATGAGAACCAACATTTGTGAAAGCTCTTTGACTGCTCTTTGACTATGGCGGCCATTTTGAATTTATCGGCCATCTTGGAATTTGAGGAGGAAATATTTATGGCTACATATCCAGGTTTGTTCAGAATATGAGAACCAACATTTGTGCCTATTTCCTTGTAATTCTAAGGTTGTAGATGTGAAAATATGTGAAAACTCTTTGACTGCTCTTTGACTATGGCGGCCATTTTGAATTTGGCTGCCATCTTGGAATTTGGGGAGGAAATAATTTTAACCCCATATCCAGATAGGTTCAGCACATGAAAAGTTACATTTTTGCCAAATGTAATGCTTTTCACCCAAATTGAACAATACTTTCCGCCCATATGCAGGGTTATAGCATGATTAGAGGTTATGGTCTTAGATCGGGGTTCGAGTCCCAGTCTCGCTGAATTTCTTTAGTATTTATATATATTTTCACCACAGATTTTCTGTGGTTTCTTGGCATTATTTTGGTAATTGATTCCCGCATTAACAATTTGAGTAGATGCTTAGATTGACAGTATCAATTTGATTCTAGATTTTATTACTTGTGTAGTGTAGCATTTTATTACTTGTGTAGTTTAGCATTTTACATGTTGGTGTTTTTTTATTAGCTAACTGCTAATGTTGTTTCGCGAATAAATGAACACGTATGTGACCTAATAACCGTTGTAGTCATGGTATTCATAGAATAAATAACACGAATGCGACAGAAATAAAACGTTGAATGAAAATGATGAATACAGGAAATGGGGGCACCTGTGTAAGTGTAACCCACATTTCTTACAACAAAACAAAAAAGTTTACATTTCTTGACATTTTATCAGTGATTTCTAGTTTACATGAAAGGTCATCCTAAAATTGTTGCATTCCAAAGTTTGAGTTGCATAACTCCAATGGTTCTTTTTTTAGAAGCGCAAGGTCAAAAGACATGTGCCCATTGAGTAGTACACAGACTGATTGTTGGTTAACCACCTTTGGCAGTAATTCACCACATTTTAGCCTATAATTTCCAAATGAAACATTTCTGGCCCCTAATATTTTACAGACATAAATGAGAAAAATATGGGGATTCTTCTGATATACCTTTAATGCACTGTATGCGACGGAAATAAAACGTTGAATGCAAATAATGAATGGAGGAAATGGTGCACCTGTCTGAGATATAGCTGGTTTTAGTGATGGCACGGATAGTCAAAACCATCTATATGTGGTGATGGATAGCTAGATTTGAAACAAATCAGATACAAGTAGCCCTACATACCTTTAAAATTGTGCACACATTTAATTTGTTGTTTTTAAATATGGCACAAAATTATTGTTGAAAATACCAGGAGGCAATATTAACACATTTGACAAAAAAGAAACAAACCCACCCGTTTAAAGAACAGGGAGGTGTATTATTTTGTAAAACCTACATTTCAAACATGATGCCATGTAAAGAGCTTGACCGAGTCTATTCATTCACATCTGCATTTGTTCCATCAGCACATGGTACATTGAAGGCTATTTTGATGACAACTGTTGATTGCTCAATGAGGACTGTGGAATGTACACGCACTGGTTAAGACCACCATGTGAAGTACCCAAAACATTCTACAGTAGCCTACTGAATGCATAACCATCATCATTTATATGCGCAATTTTGAAATAGAGTTACCGTAAGTTTTGCAAAATTCTGGTTCAAATACATTTTCATAGGACGAAATAAAGTTGTAGTTTGAAATCAGATCAACAACATGACATGAACAACTTGGATTTTCTCCTTTGGATTATCAGTTCGTCATGATTTTCAGATTTCAGTGCATTACTCTGTTAGGTCATTTGGTGGTGGGAGGGGTGGGGATTACAACGGAAGGAGGCGGTCCGGATGCTTGGCATCTGCTGATTTGAATGCCTCCCTCCCAGCAAGAAGCGTATCACTCGCTTTTATTCCCACTCTACGGTGCATTTAATACTGTGCATTACAGTCTGTTTAGGTCATTTGGTATATTGGACTATGACTCCATTTTAATAATAAACTCGCACTGGGATTCCTCACTGTTCTGTCAATTCTGTCTTTTTCAGTTTCGGTCGTTTCTTTCGTTTTAGTTTGTTTTTTATACCTGCCGGTTTACGAAAGTGACATTTTTGCAGTATTTGTATGAGGATAAAGGAGTATTGAGACTCGTGGGATTGCCCCGATAAAATCGCGGATTATTTTTGCGAGTTCCTTACGCCCTCGTGTCCAGAGTCACTCTCCGATGGGAATAGCCCGCGGGTTGGAACAGCTTGGTAGTCGGCAAATATAGAGTCGGGGATATGCCGCTAATTAGAACAGCTTTGGTTGACCCATTTGAGCAGGTATTGTGCATGGTTGATATACACAGAATAGTCAACGTGGTTTTGACTATATTACTACATGTACGTGTTTAGATCTAAATTTAGATCCTCGGTTTACCACAATTACGAAGCTAGCATACCCCATCTCTGATTGCCCCAATCCAGTGTCCATCGAGTGAGCGGAGCGAGATCCTCGGTTTACCCCAATTATGAAGCTAGCATACCCCATCTTTGATTGCCCCAATCCAGTGTCCATCGAGTGAGCGGAGCGAGCGAGGGATCTAATAAATAGGCCCCATTGGGATCTTATATTCTTGTATCATCCGAAAATAAGACATTCAATATTATTATTATTTATATAACAGACTGTTTTGATAAAAAACTAAATAAGTTAGCCCAAACTGACCTTCTCTGCGCATATGTACTCACGCGCACATCTTCTGCGCCGCACAAAAAATCTTGGATTCAAAGTGTGTTAACAATGCAAACGTGCTGAATGTGAGTTTAATATACATCCTATAGTTAAAACTATACTTTCATCATACATTTTGGCTGATGTATGTTCTTTTATGAAAATTTGACCCTTTTGGCGGCCATTTTGGATGCCATTTTGAATAACTTCGTAGCATTAAATTAATTTTGGTAACACCCTGAATATGTTTTAGGACCATAAAAAGAAGTTCAAGAAGGTTTGGAGGAGTCCTGGGAGTGCAAGGAAGACACTCCAAGGAAGACACTCCCTTCAATACACCTCTAATTCACTATAACGATTCTATACCTTCATGTTAAATAACCCTTGAAATTCCTTGAATACCCCTTTAATGTTAAACGTTACCATATTTGTCATCATAAAACTATCTATAAAGGTCATAGACCAATATCAAACTAGTTGGCTGATTTATTCAAGCACCGCATGATACATTGAGCAACTAGCGAATTTAAGTGGGAAATAAAACTACAACCCTGAGAAAAGTGCACTTTTGTACTCCCTTGTGCCTTTATTTTCCTTAAATTTTAGCAGCTTTAAGTACGGATAATAATCCTTAAATAAACATTAAATCAGATCAAACTGATTACTGATAAATAGTACATAGTTCAAAGATATGAATTGCACCCAAAACACAAACAGTAGTTTTTGCCCAAAAACTTTTCATGCTGTAAATAGCCTAAAACTCTATTCTATTTTAGTCACCCCCTTCATTGAAAACCTTACTATCTAAGCACTTAATTTAGCCTAGATCTAGAGCTGTAACAAAAAATGCCGTGATTACATTTTTTTAAAGCACATTTATTGCCTTTGGATGTTCTACTGTATGGCTATTATCATGATTATGGAAGCATATGACACAATTATATCCAATCTAGACAACAAAAAACACACACTTGGTATCTTTCTGGACCTCTCGAAGGCTTTCGACACGATAAATCATGACATTCTCCTGTCTAAGCTCTCTCATTACGGTGTTCGTGGGTGTGCCTTCGATTGGTTCACTAGTTACCTCACAGCAGTTCGTTGTTTTTAATCGTCAAAAATCATATCATTTGAACTCCACTTGCGGAGTACTACAGGGATCCATTCAAGGACCCTTTCTATTTATTTTATACTTAAATGATATATATATATTGTGTTTTCAAGTAGATTATTCACATTTATAATGTATGCCGATGGCACTAATTTACCTGCTTCACATCATATTAACATCGATGATGTAATACAGGTTACCAATACCATTAATACTAAACGCATCAAAATCTCCTCTTGGCTTAACGTAAATAAACTCTCGCTTAATATATCCAAAACCACTACATTATTCAAAAACAGACATAATACACGTTTCATATATCCAATAAATATTTCAATTGCTATTGACAACACACCCATCATAAGGGTGTCCCACACGAAATGTGTTCGTGTTTTTCTGGATGATTCTCTGACATGGAATCAACACAACACTTATATCACTTATATTGTTTCAAAATACACTTTAATTCTTTTTAGACTAAAACCCACTCTATCTGGCTCAACGTTATATTCGCTTTATTCTAGTTTGGTTTTACCCCACATTCAATATTGTAATATAATTTGGGCTGACAAAAACAACTGCCACTTAAATTCTATTCATCTGAAACAAAAGAAAAGTATTCGTTTATGCACTCACACTACTTGCTCACACACATCCTCTGTTTAAGAAATTACAGTATATGATAGTCATAAGCACCAATTTGCTGTTAATTAAGCCTGTTATGTTCAAATTATAAAACGATTTTCTTCCTTATTATTTTCGGGTAACCAATCACATTCATTCTTATCGAACCAGGTCGGTTGATCTATATAGACCATTATACTTTTACTTCAGATCTGGCAAGAAACACAATTAAAACGCAGGGGCCTGTCTTATGGAACTCCATTGACATTACCATCAAAAATGCTTTAATAATAAGTAAATGCATTTTCTTATTTCACAATATGATTTGTGATCTGATTATTATGCATATCATTCTTTTATCCATACAAGGATTCTAGTTTCAATTATTTGTCAGTATTCTATATTTAATTTAATAATACTAATCTCTTCTTAGAAAATGCCATTGCCAACATACTGTCACTCTGGCTCACATGTCTTGTCCGGTCTTGTGTTTGCACCCTGTAGCCATTATGTATGATGCACGGGTGGCCAATCCTTTTTGAGCTCTGGTATTTTTTGGTCAACCCACCAATGTTGCTTTATGTATGATTTTTTACTGGTGAGTTAGTATAACATGAAACTTAAAACTTGGATACCAGAGACCCGTGATAATTGTCCTACATATTTGACATATTTTGTTAAAAATGTCGGTGAAAAAGTCCGAGTGGGTCGTAACCTCATACCACCCCCCCCCCCCCCCCCCCCCCCCCCCCCCCCATCCCACCTCACCCCACCTCCAGCCCTCGGGTTGCAGTATGTAAACATGTAGAGGGGACCATTGCACAATGTCAAAGTTGATGAGAATAATTAATACTATTAGTATACACATCATGTACATCCTTACCTGAAATTACTTCGGGAATAAATACATGTACATGTACGATACATTGCTATTCGGGATACAGGTGTGTGCGTGCCTGCTATGTCCTTGAACGTGGCGATATTCGCTTCCGAATCTGGTTCCTCTTTATCGTTTCACTATCATGTTCGTATTGATATGATAGCGACATGATATCAATACAGGAGCAGTTACACTATCAAGTTATGATGTATGTCGTCTCGGTTGCCTAGGTGACCTTGCTACTATACGAGGTTTTATGTTCAAATCGAGACGGTTTATTCAATGTGCACCACCTTTTCTAATGAATCAAGCGTTCATGTTTCACTGATGTGACGTCACCAAATGCAAGTAACCATGGACGATATAACATTATACGGTGATCAATTGTAAAGCTAGTGCCCCTGGAAGTACATAAACCAACAAAATAGGTCGCTAAAATCATCCCTCTGTTCATTCGAATGGGGTCTGAGCTATAATCAAATAAAAGGTATATTATTTGATCTTTCCAGAGGACGCCCACAATCCTCGAAAAAATACAATTAGTTTTTCGTTAATTATCATGAAGTCGCACATCGGCGCACATAATGTTAAAAATCAATGTATATATACAATATGTTTAACCTCCCTTAATAGCATAGATGGGACCGTATGGCACCGTATGGCCAAACTATGAATGAATTTGTATTCATATTCGAAAATAAACTCTGGAAGGCCGCTATGATCATATAAACTAGATTTGATCCCCACTTCCCTCTATCATGTCGTTATCGCCAGCATTTCAAAAAGAGCGCGTGTAAACAGTGAAGGCTGGAAGAATTTATCCTACTTATAAATCTCCAATGAAATATGGTAACGAACGCGAAAAGAACAAGCCACTCTCAGTCGGAAAGCCGCTTCGATTTGACCCCAAATTATTAGGTACGAGGGCGTCCTAATGTAAACACGAACAATTCAAATTTAGTCGATTACCTATTATAAATAACTAACACTTATTTAGGACGAATTATATACAAAAGGAGACCGCTGATCGTTTAACCACTAACCTACAATGAAAATGAAGCATACATCTATTTTACTTCATACTATTTATCGAATCAATATATTCAGTCACCAACGACCCGAAATGTGAGATTTCATGCTACTGCATCGGCGTAAAAATGAACTGGAAGAAATGGTAGCCAATTTTAAATGAAAACGTCCGTAAATCCCTTATTTTACAACGTCGTAAAAATCCATCTATACAGTGGCACATTATAATGAGTTGTTTGATATCCTTCGTGTTTGAAATAGTAATAGTGTAGACGATTTTTGCCGCATCATTTGAAGCCCGATGTGAAGCTCAATTGTAGTGACCAAAATTTGGCACTTGACAATAAAGTGTTTGAATCTCCCGGTTATAACTAATTTCCCTTGATAGCGTAGATGGTAAAGCGTTCGCTTGAAGAACGGGAGGTCCGGGGTTCGATCCTGCACAATGTCACGGATTTTTTTTTCTCTCATCAAAATTAATTTTGTTGGGTTTTTAATTTATTTATGATTGTTTTATGATGATTTATGATGACCATGTATCTTACCCGATATTCTTTCTGGGTGCGATTATGCTCAAGTTATCCCTTCACCCACTCAAATATTAGTTTCAAAAGACACATATACGCATGAGGAAAATCAGGTGTAAATGCAGCAAAACATTGTCATGAAAACCATCTTCTAAACGTCACATCATGGGCCGTCCGTGACTCCGTGTGTATATGAAAAAATACGTCGCGTCTTTTATACCGGGAAATACAATACAACTTTAAAGTCTCTCTGATCCCGAGCACTATGCCGAGGTTTGTTTGTTGCTATAAGTTGGGATTATTTATACTAGAATGGTGAGGATCTGTTAACTTATGAAAAAGAAATGAACCAAACATTCATAAAAAAAAATCACGCACAAAAAAATATTTTGACGAGAAAAAAATAAATCATATGACAATGTGCAGAGCAGAAGGATCGATTTCGAACCCCGGACCTCCCGCTCTCCAAGCGAACGCTTTACCATCTAAGCTATCAAGGGAAACTAGTTATATCCGTGAGATTTAAACACTTCATCAATTCTGTTTCTAGAGCCACATGATGCAAAAACATCATTTATTCTGTTCGATAAAAAGGATATCACAGTTATTTAGCTCATAAGTTTGAAAAATTTCCCTCAAAAGATGTCCCTCCTATGCACAAAGCCTGCAATCCGCACAAACATCAACATATAATGCGATCGCATATGAATGGACAATGGACAAAATGCCAATGATTCCAAATATTACTCTCTCTTACAATCTGTTTTTATCTACTTAAATGGTCACGTCGTGAAATCGATTTAGGAAATAATAATGACTAAAACCCTCATTTATCTGAATATGTGACAATTGTGTAATTTCGCTGTTTAAGACAGCTGTTTGTCTGATCAATGTAACGCTACTTTTGTACATTTCACTTTCGATATCGAAAAAATTGCAAACTTCCCATGTGAAATACTCTGCTTGTAAATGTCTGAGACTGGTTTTAATAAGTTAGTAAGACAGATTGTATTATTAGGAATATTCCAAGACATTAATCTCCAAAAAAGACTTACATTTGACCTCAAGATCACTCTTGAAATGATAGTTCAGATCCGCGGGAGTTTAACTCGGTTTTAGTACCGAAAGTGCGCGGTTCACAATTGCGAAGTTCGTTTCGGTAATAATTGACCTTTTAACGGTTATTCGGCTAAGCGGCGTTCCGACTGACTCTGTGATTGATATCGGGTCGACCAGAACCTCCAGTGGACAAACTAGGACAGAGTTAGTTGAATGGGTTCGATGCTTGTGCCTCCTCCAGTTTATTATAATAACTCTTGGTTTACCGGGCTTTTCAAACATGCTAGCCACACAATCTTTCAATAGAGATAATTCCGGGATATACTTTGAATTACCCCCTCCATTGATGATCTATGATGGAATGAATTTTAAACCGTGTTTAACGCGACGACTACAGGGATGCGACTTTTCAATTGACATACGCATAATGTTATAATTATATGCGTCGGTATGACGGCATCATGCATATTATTATAATCAGCAGGTCAAATTCCAGCTACGCATTGTCATACTTTTATTTATTTTTGTCTCGCGGTACGAGCGTTCGCCCGAGTGGTTATGGCAGGTTAATGGCAATATGGCAACAATATTGTCACACAATGCACACAATAGCACTGTCCGCTTGAATGAGCAGGGTAGATTCCCGTGAAACCTATAGCCTTGAAGCAAGACTCGTTCGTGGTTGTCAGCAATATTGATATACTTGTCTCACCTGTCACTATAATTGTTTAGGGGATTCTTTGATTTGCTTTTACTTACGTTTACATGTTTCTTTGTATAGATAGTCCATCTAGGGTCACGCGTTATTAGCTCGCCTCCGAATAGGGTGGTGCTGTTACACTTTTTAGTTTCATGCTGTCATATTCCTTTAATATTTTTAAAACCACAAAAGCAAATTTGGTATCATTTTAAAGCCCTAATAACAAGCTATCTGCCTGCAAAATGACATTGGTATAGCTAATACAGAAGAGGAGCTACAGCTGTTTGAAGTTTGGGGACCAGGGGTGGTGCCGAAAGATGGCCGCCAGCGATTATATAATTTTGGGGATCAGAAACTCCCAAGACAAAACTCCGATTCTCTTGACCTTAATAGTTTGTCGCAACTGGTCTAGGTGGCGCGCTATCATTTCCAAATAGTTGGGGGCTAAGGGGTTATTTGGTTCACATTCTTCTAAAAGCACCAAATTGGACCCATATGTTGCTCATACCATACTCTTTTGATTTTTGATGGATGCCAAAATTGGAGCCTTCTGGGACGGCCATATTGGCCAATTCCAATATGGCCGCCATACGTGCTGGGGGGGGGGGGGGATCAAAAATTCAAATTGCTTCAATTAAGCTGACAAGCATATCAAATTGTTTGTCTGAGGATTCTAAAAATGTACAGTTTGCTCCATTTCCGATGTGTGGTTACTGAGATATTGAGCAACACGTGAAAAGGTCGTTAAGTCTTTGCTTAGGGGTCAAAATTTGAACATGCTCCGATTTTGACAAACGATATCTCAAATTGTTCGTCAGATCACAAGATTTCAGAAATGGTAGTTGTTACCACCTGGAGTCGTTTTTGTGCCTTATACAAAAGGTCACAATCCCTATATACGCCTATACACGCCCAAAAGCAAAGGTCAACGACCTTTTCACGTTTTTGCTCAATATCTCAGTAACCACACATCGGAAGTGGGGCAAACTTTTCATTTTTAGAATCCTTATGACATGCTCAGACACACAATTTGATATGCTTGTCAGCTTAATTGAAGCAATTTTTGATCCCCCAGTATGGCGGCCATATTGGAATCGGCCAATATGGCCGTCCCAGAAGGCTCCAATTTTGGCATCCATCAAAAATCAAAAGAGTATGGTATGAGCAACATATGGGCCAAATTTGGTGCTTTTAGAAGAATGTGAACTAAACCTCCCTGTGATGCCCTAACAGCCCCAACTATGATTGCGTAACCCTAACTCTAACTCCCCTACTTTTTCAGAATTTTTCTTCAACGTGAAAAATCGACCAAAATATCCCCCCGATCCCCCCGGGATTTGATCCAGGGACCTCCAGCACATGGAGCTTACAATTCCCCACTACACCAAGGCTCCCAAGCATAGTTTGCGCAGTATATTGAGCGAACTACATGGCCTGGGTCCATTTTTTCATCAAAAAACTTCCACGCCGGATGGTACCAACGTGCCCAGTCGTGGTATATTGTGGTATAGGGTAGGTGTGGGTAATACGGGACCGTAGGTAATACGGGACCGCATCACTGAAATCTCATCTACAGCCGTCTGGCATTACTAGCACTTTAAATAGAGCCCTCTATAGATAGATCAAACCCTTAGTGAATTGCATGACTATTATCAAATCTACCGGAAGAATTACCAGCCAGAAAATCACCACAACCTGTCAATTTAAGGAAAAATGCACCCATATTTTTGGTCTAATATAAAAATAGTGTTTTCATAGAATATGATGGTAAAGAAAAGGAAAGGGGGCGTGACCTGAATTTTTGCATTATTAGGCATGTTTCAGGTGTTAGTCCAACATATATTGTGTGTGCGCTAGTACAGTGTACATTGGTATTATAATGCATTGAATGGGAGCCGTGGGTTCACAATTGGCGAAGGTACTATGGGACAGCCATCATGACGGTATGCAAATGTCTTAAAGGTCCCGTATTACCCACACCTACAGTACTTTTTTCTCCTTTTTTTGTAGCAATTTCCATTTTTTGTACCAATGTACTTCATGCATTATTATCTCTTAAATGGATTAGTGGACCATTATTTATGGTTTTTTAACAGTTACTCTTTAAATAAAAAATGTCAAATAACTTTTCATACCAAAACAATGTCCTCAAAACAATGTCCCGTATTACCTTCACGTGTAGGTAAGATGGGACATTTATGATGACGTCAGTATTTGATAATAACAGCCAAACCAAACATAGAATGACTCTGTTTTTGTATTACAATAAAGGTTTATAAAATGTAGATTACAAATAACAAACTTTGCTTAAATTTGAGTCAGTTATTTTGTATTTTAATTATGCAAATGTCTTAAAGGTCCCGTATTACCCACACCTACCCTATGGTAGGGTTAGGGTTATATTAACA
The DNA here is from genome assembly GCA_035610835.1 of Ophiura sarsii. Classification (NCBI taxonomy): domain Eukaryota; kingdom Metazoa; phylum Echinodermata; class Ophiuroidea; order Amphilepidida; family Ophiuridae; genus Ophiura; species Ophiura sarsii. Next base: position 5,151,308 of record CM069459.1, on the reverse strand, counting down.
AAACCTCGTAACCTGAGAAAAGAAATCACAAAATTGCTTCTTAACCCTAACTCTACCCCCAACTTTTTCAGAATTTTTTCTTCAACGTGGAAAATCGACCAAAATATCACCTCGATCCCCCTGGATTTGATCCAGCGACCTACAGCACGTGGAGCTTTGAAGCATAGTTTACGCAGTATATTGAGCAAACTATATGGACTGGGTCCATTTTTCATCGAAAAACTTCCACGCTGGGTGGTACCAACGTGCCCAGTCGTGGTATATTGTGGTATATGGTAGGGTTAGGGTCGCCTGTCGCAACTGTTATAGAGTGCGCTATGTTGCGGGCCAAATCTATATAAACAAGGCACAGATTGTGAGATTCAATCACCTGGTGCCGCCTGTACAAAGTCAATGGGGATAATCCCATGCTTTGTTCTTGTTACAATAACTAGTCATCCCTGATGTTACAAACACCATTCTGGTCCCATTTTAAAGGATATTTAGTAGTCTTTCAATATGTGGTTCAACAAAACTTGACAACTATTTGTAACAACTAATTAATTATGGATAAGACCAAGATCATCAGCTTTCTTCCTATTCGCTACACAGTCAACATGAATAATCAGCATCAATTTACCGGATTTATAGAATTGACTTTAACAGAAAAAGTTTTCAACCTATGATAGCAAAAGTATACATTTTTGGAAAGCTTGTAACTAGAGGAATTCAGAAATGCAGTTTAGATCAGGGAAGGGTACATCCTTAAAAAAATATTTCTGAAAATTCTCAAAAAGATTAAATAAAAATTGGAGATATTCACTAGTCGGTATAATTACCTTACCGACGTATTAACCTTTGACAATTATCTGATGGGTAATTTCATGAGAAATTTAAATATGTAAAGTAAATAATGATAGGGGAAGGTATAAAAAATATATGGATATCAAATTAAAAATTTAAAAATCTGCTATTTTTCCGAACATTGTGAATCATACCATTTTAGTCCTTGGTCGTATAATCTCCATGGCATATTTGGATTTCTCATGCAATTTCCCTTCAGAAAATATATACTTTACTACCTCAGGGGGGTATAAAAGCACATATAAATGTGTAAAGTTAAAATCATGTCGCGAAAGCCAAAATCCGTGTGTAACACGAAAGAAGGCGAGTTCAAAACACATTGCCCTAGATATTTTCATATTGTTGTTGCTGCTATTATTAGTTTCATTTCAATACAAAATATATTCCATCATATCTGAATACACGCATTCACCTGTCACAGACCAATAAGTGTGGGGGGGGGGGGGGGGGGGGGCATGTGGGGTCATCAAGGGGGGGGGCATATCCGACTTTTTTCTTAGTATACATAGGTATACATAGAGTTTGTCATTTCATTTGGGGGCATCAGGGGGAGGGGGACAAGCCTTATGGCAGGGGGAATGCCCCCACCCACCCTCTGGTTACGCCACTGGTGCAGACACATGTCAGAGCCGAATTGACATCCCTACACCGCAACAGGGGAATGGTTAGACGAGCTGTTCGCAACATGTTGGACATGTCTTCAACAAATTTGTGGCCATGTCAAAGGAAGGCTTCATTACAAAACTTAATATAAGCACAAATGAAAATTGATTAATATTTTAAATTGCAAGGAAGCTAACATGTTATCTTATGTCTTATAAAAAACCCTATAGGAAAAGACCATAACCCCGACCGTATCATATTTCTTAACCTATTACATGTATGGCAAATGTGAAAGACTTTTCAGTGCTATTATCAATAGAAGTGTCTTCAGAACATTTTATTTGTGCAATATTTTTAATATGTGAAGTATAATCATTGAACTATTTTTTTACAATGTTTCACAACCTTTAATATACCAAGAAACTGTAATTACAGGCACAAAACTGCCTTACTTGTAGACTCTAACTCCATATTATCATGCTGCAGTGATATTCATGTCTTAACTGGGTAAATCCCATTGGAACTTGGCGAGAAACGCGGACAGTTTACAAAACGTGTCTCAGTTTGCTTATCTTTCAGTCTATTACTTTCATTTTTGGGAAGATAACTAGATTAACAACGCCTTATACAGGGTGTCTTAAAAAAATGACAACGCACCATTAGGCGATCATAACATCCTCATTAAGTATCTTAATTTTACAATTCAAACGGTAAAATGAGGCAAAATGAGTTTTCTACAATTGGAAGAAAACAGCGTTTAATTTTGTTAAGTAATTATGGAGATATCTGTGATTACGTAAGAGTAGTCACGGAACACTTCCATCCAAGTTTGCATATTTTGACCGATTTTCACTTGCGCGGCTGGTTACTTACTCATTAATGTTCAATTAGCCAGCACTGTTTAATACTATGATAAAAAATTCAATTTGTGATCTAAGAATACTGAATAATCGATCATAACACTCATAACACCCAGAAAACCAAAAACAATACAACTCATTGTAAGGAGAGAGATATGACCTTACTCTTTTAATGTAAACAAAACATTTATTTTGTTTTCAATTGCGATATTAATAATTTGACCATCATGCGCAAAATTGGCGATAATTTTATAATACAGCGTGTCCCAAAAAACTGGGTCCAAAATCTGCAGAGCTTGTAACTTAAAAAGTTGAAAACGTAGCTGCTCCATATTTGAGGATATTAAGGTACATATACCTGACCTATTGGTTAAAATGTGAGACTAATCAAATGGCAACTCTCTGAAATACAAAGCTTTCAACAGAGCGTGGTTAGAACCCGTTTTTTCCCAATTTAGCAATAAACCACCTTATGCCTTGCATTTACGTTGTGTGCAAGTTTTCCCTACATCATGTGCATGGTGTTTATTCTGCCAAAATATCTCATGTTTGGTAGAAAAAAGGGTTAAATTGTAGGTATTTTGGATCAATATTCAGCATTATAAATACTCATTGCAGTAACCTTGTCGTTGAATATATACAAAAACAGAGCAACTGTTACCCTGATACCATACC
>CM069459.1:5140827-5143327 GCA_035610835.1 Ophiura sarsii | reverse complement strand
TCGTTCTTAAAAATCATGCACTGTGAATACCCCTGTGAAGGGTATAACAGAAGTTTTACTCTCTCTTATATGTCTTTTTATCTACTTAAGTCCCGTCATAAAATCGATTTAGGAAATAATATGACTAAAACCTTCATTTATTTGAATATGTGACAATTTGGTAATTTCACTGTTTTTTTCTTGCACCATTTCACTTTCGATAATCGACGAAGTTGCAACCTTCCCAAGCGAAATACTATACTTGTATATATTAGAGACTGGTTACTGGGTCTTGGAAGAGACCAGTAATAGTTTCAGCTCATCAATTCTTTAGAAAAAAACGCCAGGTATTACGAGGCCCACGAATGCAATGGCTAAACATATGGGTACCAAAATTGAGGAATTTGAAGAAGAAAAAAAATAAAAATCGGGTCATTTGCAATTCGCGATTGTGGTGGATTGCCTGCACCAATCTTAATAAACTTAAGCTTATTTTTTAATAAAAAAGAAATAATTTCCCCCATTATTTTTGAGGCAATAAAGATGCATTTTCAATGCGATCGAAACATCGTAATTTTACCTATTTTAAGTCTTCGTAGCAAACACTTTGTGCACAAGAAATTTTCCTACAGTGTTAAACTTGATCAAAACTATGTTTATTTGTAATGAATCTGTGGACAGCAGTCAGCGCCACGGCTTTTATTCACCTACTATTTTCAGAAAATCACGCAAACTAGAGATTGTCCGGATGACCTTGTTATGATATAACACGTGACAAAACAATGGCGATTCACGCTCTGTGATTGGCTCTCCGGGTCTGACCTCTGTTGTACAAGAATTGCTCCAAAAGGGAACATACCGGCACACGCTACAGCTCAGGATAGTTATACAGGCCAATGCGACTAAAAAATGATGATTGAGGTTGTGTGGTTAGGGACGGGGGCTAGTGGATGGGGGAAGGTGGGGGAACGCAGGGTACTACCAAAATAATACATTATTTAATATTTAGTATAATATTATCGGGTGGGGGGGGGGGGGGGGCGTGGGTATCGGGGTGTTAATAAAAGAGGTTGATACCAAAATATTTCATAAAATATAATTAATGTTGTAATTTTCGTGTGATTAAATTTTAGTATGATTAAATTTTCGCAGGATTAAAATGTACGGGTAGTTCAAATTTCGAGCGATTACATGTTCGCGCAATGAAACAATTGGCAGAGTTTATGAGGGGAAATATCGGGTACCAAAATATTTAATAACACTTTTCGTGTGATTTATTTTTCGGGCAATTACATTTTCGCGCGATTAAATCTTCGCGTGATGAAACAATTAGCAGGTTTTATGGGGGATGGGGGATCGGGGTGTTTAAAGAGATAGGTACAGTGTAGAAGTGCCAAAATATTTAATAACAAATAATACACATGTACTTTTTTTCGTGTGATTAATTTTCGCAGGATTAACATTTTCGGGCAATTACATATCGGGCGATGAAACAATTGACAGTTTTTATGAGGGGGGATATCGGGGGTAATATAAGAGATAGGTACCGGGCAGGGGTACCGAAATATTTGATAACATTTTTCGTGTGATTTAATTTTCGGGCAATTCAATTTTAAGAGATAGGTACCGGGCAGGAGTACCAAAATATTAAATAACATTTATCGTGTGATTTAATTTTCGGGCAATTCAATTTTCGCATGACGAAACAATTAGCAGGTTTTATAGGGGGTGGGTGGGGGGGGGGGGGGGGGGGGGGGGATCGGGGGTGTTTAAAGAAAGAGGTACAGGGCAGGGGTACCAACATATTTAATAACATATAATACATGTACTTCAACATATACATGTTGTAATTTTCGTGTGATTCAATTGTCGTGTGATTCAATTTTCGGGCAATTAAATCTTCGCGCAATTAAATCTTCGTGTGATGAAACAATTATCAGGTTTTATGGGGGTATCGGGGGTAATATAAGAGATATGTACCGGGCAGGGGTACCAAATTATTTAATAACATTTTTCGTGTGATTTAATTTTCGGGCAATTCAATTTTAAGATATAGGTACCGGGCAGGGGTGCCAAAACATTTAATAACATTTTTCGTGTGATTTAATTTTCGGGCAATTCAATTTTCGCATGACGAAACAATTAGCAGGATTTATAGGGGGTGGGTGGGGGGGGGGGGGGTGGGGGGGGGGGGGTATCGGGGGGTGTTTAAAGAAAGAGGTACAGGGCAGGGGTACCAACATATTTAATAACATATAATACATGTACTTCAACATATACATGTTGTAATTTTCGTGTGATTCAATTGTCGTGTGATTCAATTTTCGGGCAATTAAATCTTCGCGCAATTAAATCTTCGTGTGATGAAACAATTATCAGGTTTTATGGGGGTATCGGGGGTAATATAAGAGATATGTACCGGGCAGGGGTACCAAATTATTTAATAACATTTTTCGTGTGATTTAATTTTCGGGCAATTCAATTTTAAGATATAGGTACCGGGCAGGGGTGCCAAAACATT
>CM069459.1:5101572-5140727 GCA_035610835.1 Ophiura sarsii | reverse complement strand
GCTATTAACATATAATTTATACAATGTAAACAATGACAAATCTAAAAATACACGTTTTGGTCATGAAAGCAGACTTTAAATGTAACAGTTTTGGCCCAAAAATGGCCAAAAAGTGAGCAAAATTGAGTATTTTGGGTATATAGTAAAATCTATTTTGTGACATAATTCCAGTTAGGAGTAGAATTTGAATTTTTTGAGTGACACTTTTTCATGATGCTATATGATGATTCCAAAAATGCAAAAAAAATTATTTAGATTTTTGTTAAAGGGAGCACTGTACCAAATCAATGCGCAATTCGTGTAATCCTGTAATAGTTCCGGAAAAGCACGAAGACTAGGCTTGTAAATGTGAGGTTTTCGGGCAATTTGTTTCTCCGGGGATGATATGTTTGTATTTAAATGAACGAATGGGACATATCCGTTGCACCTACAATGATAAAATACGATATTTTTAATTTATCGACCTAAATAGTGCCCAGGGCGTAAGCACCTGCCTAAATGGTGAACAGGCATGCCAGAAAACATGAAAAAGTGAGGGCGCTATGTGCAGGTCCGTAGCGGAAAATGTAGGCTGATAACTCCTCATTAAACATGGCTTAAATTAAAGTTGAGATGTTACTGAAAATGGTCATAGGTGACAAGTATGCCATAAATGTAACCGGAGGGTAGAAAAGGTGTCTTGAAATATGGCACTTTTACACGTATTTCAATGAGAAAGATATTTGGTGTAGTGCTCCCATATATTATTGGTCCGTAGCAGATTGTTTTAAGCAGAAGACATCTTGATCTTCAATAAAAACAAGGATTTGAATGAACCCGTTTGCTCTATTATGCCCCACCGCGACAAAAGGAAGTTACTCCATTTTTATCAAAATTGAGTTATTTGCATGAATACACCAAAAATAACAGTATCTTTCAATATAATAAAGGTTTGGCCCAGTTAAGTCTTCACAACATTGAAAAAAATCCCGATAAGCATTTGCTTCCTAAAAATGTGTACACGCAAGTATAGGAAATCCTATAAAAAACCACCACAAAAGGAAGCAATGACCAAATTAGCGATCAATTATATTGATTTTTTCACATTCTATTGTTAACAAACTCAACACATTTACATGTTTTGAAAAAGTATGTGTTATTCATTTATCAAAACACATATTTAATCCAAATAAGTAAAGGTTTCACAGATAAATCAAGGATAATTCAGTTTTTGCCTCAAAAGCATCAAAATGGAGTTACTTCCTTTTGTCACGGTGGCCAGGTAAAAAGAATTAACACGAACTTGACCTCTTAACCACACAAAGCAATAGGAAACTGATTTGGTGGTGTGGGACCTTATATGTATCATTACCATCACACATGTAAGTTATTATTTCCCGTTCTTTTAGGTGATTTAAAATTGTTTCTTCTAGGTGATTTAAAATTGTTGTTTTGGTAAGTTTGAATCAGGAAAAGGCGCATGGTCTTTTTACGAATTTTCAAACAGCTTTTACTACATATTGTGAGGATTTTCAGCGCTTTAGGATCAGGTTTTTTCTCGATTGTGGAATTCAATCCCGAAATATTTACCTATTTTAGGTGAAATTTGTGAAAAGAATGGCCAATTTTACATACTTTCGAAAGTTTTAGCAATATTGAAAAAATTAAGCCCTTTTTTTGTAGTTACGCTTCCTGAAAAAATGTGGTCAAAAAACTTATTTTTTGGTTCATTTCTCAAAATATAGGATTTTTTTATGACACAATCAGATTTCCTGTGAATTTCTTTCTAGAAATGTATATTTTTATATACTTTTATTCAATATTTTCAAACTTGGAAGCAAAAATCGATCATTAAAATAAAATGTTGACACTTCCCTTAATACTGAAATGGATTCAAAAAGTTGTAAGCCAACCATGTGTAAGAGATTCCTCTATATTTGAAATCGTTATAATCATACCTCAAGCTAAAGCCTCAATCACAATGTTAAGGGAATCTATCGTAAAATATGTAAAATATGATAGAAATCAAATCTAAGGATCATTTCACCTGAGGTCTATTATAGCGCGGTAAAAAGAAAACCAAAAATAAAGGAAGAAATCGGGATTTATTTCCCCATGATTACATATTGGGAAGATTTCTACTGGCGTTTTACCAGGGATTCTATTAAATTTTGGATAGGAATGTCCTATACTGACGTACGTAGCTAAATAAACTGCGCCAATAAAGTATCTAAACACTTACAAATGGTCAGATTTACCGGAACTTGAAATAATATGCAAAAAAATAATTAATTCGATTCGATTCACAGTTATCTGTGCGCATTTTGACACCTCTTTTGTTGCGCTACGACGTTGTTTGGCAGATTTATGGGCACTTGAGTGGCTTAAGGTCGAATTCAAAAGTTGCAAAAGCCCCTATTCAAGCAAGGTACTGTGACGAATAAGATCAGCATTATTTTTGCCCGCCTTTTATATATGATTTGTTTGTCGCGTGTTGGATAAATCGATTGCGATGAACATCAGCATTAATTGTCAATAACAAAACAAAAGGGTCAGAGATGGGAGGCATAAATCAATAATTAATCAATCATTAATTGTCATGGTTAAGTAAACAGAACAAATTGGTGTCTTTTGTCTTGATTTTTTCTGTGTGTGATGCTTGTGTGAGTTCCCCTCTGGAATTGGGGTGAATAGGAGCGTTTGCAACTTTTCAATTCGACCTTAAGCCATCAAGTGCCCATAAATCCGCCAAACAAAATCGTAGCTCAACAAAAGAGGTGTCAAAATGCGCAGAAGATAACTGTGAATCGAATTAATTAATCATTTGTTTGCATACTATTTCAGGTTCCGATAAATCTGACCATTTGTAAGTGTTTAGATACTTGGCGCAGTTTAGGTCCCGTTTGCATAAATTAAAAAAAGGCAACAGCGCCACGTTATGATGATCACCGGAATTAAAGGAATTTATGGACTTGCAGCAAATCCGTAGGACACACACAACGACGGGATGGTGTAAAGTGAGCGAATTAATTCAAATACCTAAAATAAATAATGAAACGTGTCATATATTTCAGGCTTGTAAAAAACGTCCAGCACGTACGTTTTATCATTACTTTCAAAACCGTATAATTTCCAACAAATCCGTGTAAACTTCAATTAAGTCTATACCTAAAGCAAACGACACAAACAGCGCCACCAGCAATGTGACAATCACCAAAGTTAAACAAAAGTAGCTTCAGAACACTGCCGCCCATAAGTATTTCCCCCTCTGGAAGCTTGCAAGTTATCACTTCAGATAGACAAGAAAATTATGGGGCCAATGGGGGTAACGAGTCTGAAAATGGCGTCATAACAGCCTTAGGCTGAATCTGCTCAGTGTCCTAACATGACGTACGGACGCGATGCTGTGCTGTTGCCAACGCATGCGCACAAAAGATAACGAGGCCGACGTTGAGGGGACTGGCGGAGACAGTCTATAACAGCCTAAATAATAATATACGCTTTCACCTACCTGGTTCACCTTCACTAGATCCCCGACCTCGACCGGCTCGTGACCCGCTCTTTTTATCATACCTACATTATCAGATAAATACACCTAGCACATAAAGTCCCTGACCAGGTGTTTTGAGGTTGGCTAATTCAAAATAGATAATCGGTACCAAAAATCTGAGACATACATTGAATGAGCAAATTTCTTGATACCTCATTCAACAAAATCGAATGGATATTTTTAAAGTTATGGCGATTTCAATGACCGCGCATAACAACAGCAAAGTTGCACTAGGTATAGGAACTCATTGATTTGTGTGTGATTACGCACTGAAAAAAACTCACAGCTAATCAGCTAAGACTTTTATTCTTCACAGCCAGTCACATCCTTTGTCCCGCAAATTGCGGTTATCACTCCAGACCCATTCATCTGGCTCGTTCAGATAGCACACAGTTATGACAGTAATGTCTTGTCACTATTGGGTTTGTCCTGGCTCTTCAGCCTATTGTTATAAATAAATAAAACTAGAAACTCTGTGTCGGCAATGGGGAATTTGAAGTTGCCATCCAATTTTTACCACCAAAAGATACATTTGCACTTTAGCTTATGTGTGCACTAACTCGAGAATGTCAAAGTGTTTTCATATTATGCAAAATCTCAAATTCATAAAATGTGCACTCGATATATATACAGAATTATCCCTAAGCACCCAGAGCCCTTAGCAAAGTCCTCTAGGTGGGCCTATACTCTTCAAATTGAATCAAAATGAAGAATTATTGATGATTTGAAAAACCATATATAACACAACAACAATTTTCTAGGATATAGTCACTGCGCAAGGAGTTTAGACCGGTAGTGTATCTGCATAAGAATACAAGGGATTATCTTTACTTTAAAAAAATGTTTGCGAAACATAGCAAAATTGACAGAAAAATGAGGTTTACAGTTCCTGCTGTTAATGAAGAACGCCCCTGAACAATCGTTAGATTCGTTGGTCACGGTAGACGTGATTAAACATCCATGCGTGCATGAAAAAACAGACGACGGAGCCAAGATCCGGCAATTAAATTTTGAAATCGTATGCCTTGCTTGATCGTAGATATCAATTCATATACATAAATAGGCATTCCAGGGGTGTTCTAATCGGATTCCACCATTTTAATGACTGCACGTGTTGTTGATTCAGTCTGCGCAAATGTTCAACATTCCGCGCATCAATGATTCCTCGCTTGCGTGTATATTTTCCGAAACCTTTTCCAAAGCTTCTTGGTTTATAGGAAAGGAGGATCACCCTTTTAAACTTGATAGAAGTACTATATACCACTACCAGCTAATTTGATAATACATTGATAGAAACCCTTTCCTCCATATCACAGTAGAGTCTGCAGTAATTTGCGTATGTACAAATATGTATTTCCATCTAATTTGCATGAAATGTGTATACATTTTGGTTCAACATCTGAATTTGTATATTTTGTTATAAAATAAAATGTAGAATAGGCACGGATGCCAGATGTGGGCAAATATTTATAAAAACAATTTGCCAGACAGAAATACAAACATCTCGGCCATATGTATTAAAAGAATGAGTTTAATTAAGCATAATGTATGCACATTTTTAAATCTTGACAGTTTCACCTGTTTTCGTTTCATTCAAAACATCAATAAACCAATGCTGGAATCAAAATTCGCATGTTGTGCATAGGGAAAATTGTTCTGCTTCCATTGTGAACATTTGAACTCCTTAGCGAGATCGATATTATATATATATAGTGAATAGTAATTATACATGATTATACCAATATCTGTCTTTTTAATAACATGTCGCGATGTGGATCAAAAATACATTCGGTACCAATGCTAGTTTTACACGTGCTATATTGCGAGTCGCTATCGATTTTGTTGGTTACCGGTGTCTTTCAACCCGTCATTGAATCTGGGAAATGGCACTACATGTAGACTGGGCTTATCATTTCGGGTTTCTTGATTTACAGTTGGTTAATTACTTTTTTAAAACAATTACAATATTCTTGCATTTCGCAAATGAATAAGGATGGATTTAACCTTAAATTGGGGTGTGGGGGGGGGGGGGGGGGGGCGGGGGGGGTAACCAATATTGTTTTCTTCCAATTTCTATATTGCAATAAGGCTATGATTTTTCATTATTATTTCATTAGAATTAATTCATCATAATTTAGCTTATAATATTACACAAAATGACCTGCATTTTACATATTTTGCAGTAGCCTATGTATTACAAAGCATTGGATACATCGCATTGTGACTTGAGTGTAGCTATTTTTCTTTACCCCAAAAAACTACAGGAGATCAGGCCTCTTCACAGTAAAGTCAGCAGATGACTGCACGTGTACAAATGGTAATAATGTCCCCTAATTTCCATAACATACTCGTACATAAAGTTAGTGGCAGGCAACCGATTTTAATATATTTTACTAAATAAGGAAAATTGATATAGACATATGTTAATCTCGTTTTAACATATTGTACACAACATATCATGAAACAAAAACGTTTAAATTGGGGCTAAATTAGATTTTAAAACCTGTTAATTAACCTGTACATTATGCCAATAGTCATTCAAAGTATATAATGTGATCTTTTCCAGGGGACGCCCTCAATCCTCGAAAAAGAATTGGAAGCAGATTTTCTTGCATATTTACTTTTCTGATCATAAATCATAAATATATTCCAAGTTACAGAGCGATACGATTCCTAATAACCTCAAAATCATGGTTTTAGAGTGAATTTAGAGTAAACATTTGATAAATAGATTGTACCGCTCGGTACAATCTATTTTCAAACCGTGATTTTGAAGTAATTAGGAATCGTATCGATCTGTAACTTAGAAGATCTTATGATTTATGATCAAAAATGCAAATCTGCAAGAAAATCTGCTTTCATAGTAAAAATCAATGATAGAGGGCGCTACTTGGAAAAGATCACATAATATGCCTTTAACCGTTTAACAATAAACAAGCAAACAACATTACACAACCAAAACTAGAGATCATATAATCGACATCTAGGCTTAACCAAGAATGCCTCCACTCACTTCGCAATTTGTTGAAACGTCTTGATGTTGGCGAGAGGAAGCAAAAATAATTAGGGAGGAGGGGAGCGAGCTCAACTTTTTATAAAAATGAAACATATATGACACAAATGCACACGAACTGGGCAAGCATTTTCAGTTGTTAACGTTCATGAAATCAACTTGTGTGTAATTGATCTTTTATTGATGAATCAAATTTGCGCGAAGTCCGCAAAATTGGCGACTTTAACACAACAATGGTCCAGTATGACGTTAAAACGCATTACTACCTAATCAGTCCAGGCAAATGACCAAATCTGGAAATGTGCTATATATGGAAATCGATTGCCTGATCTGGAAATCAATGCTGTGCACTTTGTGATCAGATTCAAAAACTACATATTTGATTAGACATAGATTTCAGCAATTATCAGTACTTTTTGAATTTAAAAGTCAATAAGACATACCTACCAAATAATAAGAAAGCAAAAATAATTACCCGATGACAATTTATCCACTAATTAATGCTTGATTAAATTAATTAATTAATCAACTAATTACTTGTTTTTAAAATGCCCCGGTCAAAATTAAAACGCCCACGGTGATAATTTAGGTAATTATCTTTAACGTATGATATACCCAAAAATAGTTGGGAAAACCAATTTTAGACAGCAAGCCAGCCGGATTGTTCTATTTTTCTCCTTACATGCCTTTACATCTTTACTATAAATTCAGGGGGCTAGCCAAATAGTCAAAATGGCAAATAAGGGTCGATTCGGTAAATGCGGAATTGCACATTGTAATCACTTTTTTCATCATCTTATTTGTATTTAATATGCGATATAGCTAAATCCAAATCACATGAGATATGGGTTTGCATGTTTTATAAAAGTTGTTTTCAAGATTTTTCTTTCTTAGATATTGATATGCCTCCTACCACTGGCACTTTGACGACATGGTGATCATTAGAAGATTACACATGCTACGAATGTACATGTATTTGAATAGATGTACATTCTTAACACGTACATCTATTGGAATAGATGTACATGCTAGGAAAGTACATCTATTCCAATACATGAATATTTTGATATTAATTCCTATATCAATTATTTAAAGGATGTGCATACCAATCTGCATTCGACTGAGATGCTTTAAATACATGTGTTTAGACTGCCATTTCATAGTTACCTTGGTTACGTATATTTATTTTGCAGCAATTTTAAATTCATAATTATGGCCACATAAATACAAGCGTGATTGGCGTATGTTTTAAAAAGGTTGGCTATAGGCATACAGGGAGGAAAATCGAATGGCGGATTATTATAAGATTCAGCTTTTGAACATCTTGGCGGTTTTTTTGTCACAAAACATTTTTTTATAGAGATGTTCCAACAGCCTCTTTGTTCGTTTAACTTTTTCTAAATGGTCATGTTATTCAACTTCAGGAGTAAAGCGGCTGATTATATTTATTTTGATCATTTGGCAGCCAATTTCAAAAGTGTTAATGCTCTCATGATGTTAAATAGGCCTAAATATTATGTCTAAAAACATCAGCTCAGCCACATAGGATGCGTCGTTTAACACTTTCCACGTGGTGAAATTTTGAAATGTCGTCTGCAGACGCCTGCCGCGTGGAATGTGTTAAGAATACGGTATGTCAACAGCTGCCACTTTGGCAGTCATCTACAATCAAGGAAAAAAAGGTTGGCACACTTTGTCCTAATTACGGAAAAAACCCGCCCCTCTCCCCGGAGGCAATGTTGATCCGAGTCATATTATCAGAAGCCTTGGCAGTTCCCCCAACATTGATTGATGGGGGGTGGGGAAGGATATAAGAAAGGGGGAGACTTTTACTTTCTATTAAACAGTGCTATGTCCCAAGTGTGATCTCAATTGCGAGCACAGGGATAGTTGTAATGAGTTGCGTCAAGTGTGCCAACTATTATTTTCCTTGATTGTAGGTTGGCGGCAATCTTAGATATGACATGACGGCTGTATATTTAAAGCAAATATGATGGTATACATGTAATACATAAACTTCTTTGTTTGAATTATTATTTCACCTGTTTGAATGCAAACGTCAACGAAAGCGGCGATCGTGTAACGATCGTGTAAGTTACACGGCGTAGCGATGGCGTGCCGATGGAGTATAGCATTCGTGTGGACATAAGTTATTAGCTCTCCAGCTTTTGGACCCAGGTTTTTTGGGACACGCTGTATTTTGGAGAACTTAATTGCTTCAAAACAAGCAAATAAAACGAGCACACCACCTGCACGCAGTTTTTACATCTGGATGAATGTTTCAGAAATCCGCTTTTCCCTAGACATTTTCCGATGAAATACGCCACACATTTGTAGGGACCAATGGATAATCACAATCATGATTTAAAAACTGAAAAAGTCAAAAACAGATTTGCAATAAGTCAAAAAGGATATTAATTTGTTTTCGTGATTTATCACCATTTAAAATAATTGATGTCATGTAAACGATTAGGCGTTGCTGTTCTGGTTTCACAATCGGTGTGTTGCCACGCCCGCGACCCTTTCCATCCTCGTCCCCGTCCATGTCAAGCTCCTTCTAAAAATAATACAACGATAATTTAATGGTAAAATGACAATATCACTAAATCTACAGACATCTACTTATTACTACTAACTGTACTCTGTTTTGATAACATATTTCATATAACATGTACAAGATGTACATTCGGTGATGTTTGTTTTTACATTGGCTACAAATTACATTTACATGTATTTTTTTACTTTTAAAGCTATTTTCTTTGTTATACTGAGAGAGTAAAAATAGAAATACACTAAATAAAGGAACTAACTGTGTATATTTTTATACTTCTAATGAATATCAATAGAAAGTTTGAGTTGATATTACTGCGCCCTGTGTTGCTCAAATTAATCAGACTGTCAGATTGGTTGAATGAAAATGAATCGCTATTCCCGTCGCTATTCCTACTGTTACTAGAATAATATACCATAGAAAGCGCTGCTGTCCCATAAAAAACGATGGCCCATTCAAAGATGTTGTAGACATGTTTAATGGATTGTTTTATGGGAAGCCATGATCAATATAAAACGGTAGACTGATGTATATAATAGGCTGGTGATACCAACAAAAAAACGTTAATCGAGACAGGTTTGATTGGAGAGGAGCCTTGATCGCTTGATAAATTGTTGCGTGAAGAGGTGAGTACGTCGGATTTTCTGTGCGATTATTAGCGTTCCTGCCCAGGTGTTATGTAAATGCATTTTTTTGGTTAAAAATCTATATCCGAAATAAAAATCTAAAATGTACAAATCACGAGATGCAGAATGTATACATGGTATACACAACACAACATCAAATTTTCTATGGGAGTTCTTTTCTTATCAAGCCCTTGCGTAATGTAATGGTAGTCATGTATTGTGCACAGTAACGATGAGTATTATTCTAAAACATGTATTCAAACATGCCTGCCTGTTTCCAATTGCGCTCAGCGTACAAAATCAGGCAATCTTTTTCAAAATGTGTATTTGCTGCCATCTCATCATCATACCTTGTCCGAAAAAAAGGATCATAACTTCAAAAGTGTTCATACGTTTTTTTATGAATACAACGTCAAATTATGAGGAAGAAATTGTTCAACTTACTGCACGTTTTAAAATTTTGTTATGGACTGAATAATTTGTGTAAAAACATGATAACACCTTGTTGGTTTTTGTGTGTGTATTATATGTAAACCTAATTACAAGAATTTTAAAAAACCTAGGCTATATTCGCTTTTATCAAAAGGTAGTGTAGCCTTAGCCTATATTGGACAGCCGGGTAATTCATGCTATCGTAATTTTAATTAGGTATATGTGTCTATTTAAAATTTACAAAAAACAATACAAATGGAAGGAATTTTATATTAATGTCATTTTAATATATTTTCTGTTGATATTTTGTTTGTTTGAAGTCGATTTCGTGTGACAATTAGTTATGTTTAGAATATTTTATACTTGTATATAAATCAAGATATTTTAAGAGCAAACATAGTCAGTCATCCGGATTGTTGTATTTTTCTCTTTTCTTTTTTATTGTTCTATTTATATCTTTACTATAAATCCAGGGGCTAGCCAAATAGTCAAAATGCCAAACAAGGGTCGATTCGGTATATGCGGAATTTGCAAATTGTAATCACTTTCTTCATCATCTTGTTTCTATTTAATATGCGCTATAGCTAAAACTTCTAAATTACCAGAGATATGGGTTTATGAGGGACGTTAAAAGCGTTATAGGCCTACTAGACCTTTTTAGTGTTAAAAATGCCAACTTTTGCACGTATTAGTTTCAATGTTTCAGGGCTTCAGGTACGGGTTTTTTTTTATCATTTTAGTTCAAAAACTGACTTTTTTTGCTCGATTCGCGCTTATTTTTTCAACAGGTTTCAACATTATAATGGGTCTTAAAACATACCAAATATTCTAAATATTATGTGGGGACGTTAAAAACGTCATACTGGACCATTTAAGTGTTAGAAGTGTCACTTTGTGCGTACATCGCCTGCATTAATTTGATTTTTTCATTATTCAAGCTTAACAAGATGGCATGCAGGACAGTTTCCCATGACCATTTTATTTCAAAAACTGAAAAGTTTTGCCCGCTCCGCGCGCATATTTTCTACAGGTTTTAACATTATAATGACCATCAAACCATGCCAAATATTCTAAATATTATGTTCAGGGGTTAAAAACGTCATACTGGACAAAAATTGGCATTTCTAACACTTAAAAGTGTTAGAAATGTCAATTTTTGCGTCCGTTCGTGCATTAGTTTCAATGTTTCATTATACAAGCTTGACAAGATGGCTTCAGGACACAAACATAATGCCGAAATATGAGGATGAATATCAACATTTGAAAACTCGATGGAGCCATTTTAATACCGACTGATTTTTAAGATTTGGCGCGGTTTCAATGCAAACGTCAACGAAAGCGGCACTATGTTTACTCCGGCAGAGCGAGTGATCGTGTAAGTTACACGGCGAGGCGATGGCGTACCGATGGAGTATAGCGTTCGGGTGGACATACGGCCAGAGTAACGAAAATATTCGTGGAATTTGTATTGCTCCCAGCGTAACTTACGCCGACGAGTAATCGACGTGTAAAAGCAATTGCGCAATAAATTGGTGTAAATTAATGAAAAATGCAATATCGATGGGTATCTTTCTGATTCATCTGAGGAATTTATCCCGTGTTCGAATGTTCATTGATAAAAACACATGTCACCATGCAGTTCGGGCTCTTATTACATCACGCCTTGATTATGCAAATTCTCTTTTATTTGGAACTACCGCAAAAGAAATTAAACGTCTTCAGCGTCTTCAGAATCGCGCTGCCAAACTTATTTTCAAAGCCTCTAAATATGATCATGCATTTCCATACTTGCAAGAATTACACTGGCTTCCTGTGATGGAACGGATTGAATTCAAAATGTTATTGTTTGTTTTTAAATGTTTCACTCACTGTGCTCCACCATACATTGAGGAACTTCTTTTAACTTATATGCCTGGCAGGAGTGGGCTTCGCTCGAGCACTGACACTAGACTTCTTAGTAGACCTAAAACACGCCTTGTTTCCGCAAGTAAAGGTTTCTCTGCCGCCGCTCCTATGCTCTGGAACAAGCTCCCACATAATATCCGTCATGCTTCTTCTGTTGCCCAGTTCAGAAAACTATTAAAAACACATCTTTTCTTGCGTAATTTGTAATCTGTTAATTGGTTGTCTCTTCTCATCAACTTGTTTTAAAAATGTGTTTGTATTTTAGAAAATTCTATTGTATATGTATTTTTACCTTTTACCAAGTATGTACTTTGCCTTTTACCAAGTATGTATTTTTACCTTTTACTGTGTATGTATTTAATTCTATATGTATTTTATTCTGTAAAGCGCTGTGGTACCTCATTGTGTAAGAGCGCTATATAAATGCCTTGTATAATAATAATAATAATAATAATTTAGGCGTATTTTAATGTGTGTGTTTTTCAGTGAAAAGAGCCACCATTTTAAACGATGAAGAGTGTACTTGTATTCGCGCTTACAGTGCTGTCGACCCTGGCATTGAATGAAAGTGCGCATGTATCCTTAGAAGGTAGGTATATCACGTAATTTTACGCAATACAATATTGATGTTATGTACCATAATGAAGCTCTTGTTGAGAAGTTTCAAAATTGATTCTGGTTGCTATGGAAACCAAACCAAGCCTCTTATTGCTTAAACACTTAATCAATGATAATTAATAAAACATAAAATGCAAATATCACCATACAAGATGTAGGATCATATCAACAGAACCGATTGTCTGTATTTTGTCAAATAAAAACCATTTGATAGATTTTGTGCAATATTCGTTTATGGTCTAGGGTCAAATTGGAGAGAAGATCATTGAACAAAAAAAAAGGTAATTGCACAAAAATCTTCATTTGGTTTTTGGAGAAATACTTGTTCAGAAGTCAGTACTGGGACTCCTATGCAGGGTCGAACGGGCGTTTCTAGTTTATTTTGTTGGGGTGTCAACATTTTCATTAGTTAAATGTTTAAAAATTAACAACAAAAATCCTTATTCGAAGAGTTATAATATCAAATATGTAAAATATTGTTTGGTCTTTTTACTGATAGATAGTGTTTATTTTTAAAGCACGAGCTGGACATGGACGGGGACGTGGGCGAGGAGATAGAAATGAACCTTGTGAGTCGCCAGTTACTCCAGCATCAGTGACCCCAGTACCAGTGACCACAGCACCAGTGACCCCAGCACCAGTGACAACAGCACCAGTAACAGGTAATGTATAAACCACCGAGAGATAAAAAGGCAGATATTCGATGGAAAATAGCGCATTTCTCACTCAAAGACATTATGTTTTAAACGTTCGCATATCTCTCTCAGGAAGTCCCCCTTTTTTGTTAATCTTGCAAAAATGTGACTTATGAAAAGTGACTAATTGTCTAAAAATGGTGATAATCATGGTTTATCTTTGTTGTTATAATATTTGGTATCAAAATGTGCCCAAAAGGTTCATCCAAATGTCTATCAAGCCTGTTTGGTAAAAAGATAATCGAAAGTTACTTTTAAGGACCTAAACAAAGTGTATGACTTTCTTTTGTTGAGCACTTTAGTACAAAGTCAGTGTCTACTATCGCTAGATACTAGCACATATAAAATGGTCCAGTACTGCCCGATACTGGAACAAAATTACTTGCTGCTTACTGTTCCAAAAGTTATTAAATATAGTCACATAACCCGAAATATTTGTCTTGTTTCAATAGGAATGATTGTCTAGTTTTAAACCAGGAATATTTTTCTTTTAAACAGGCCTTCGGTGTACAGTGTGTACAATAAAGTATATACCCGATAAGAGTCTTGCCCTCACGTTGGAAGAGGCGTGCGATGAAGGATCACTGTGCTCTTCTGCCTGTTACATAAACGTAAGTCTAATCACAAAATCGTCTACCGTTCGAGGCTTTAGGACTTGGAAAGCCCTCTTAGGTCCAGAGCTTGTCCCATTGGATTCAACTCATACAGTAAGGTTTGACCCTTAAGTTGAATTTACCCTATCTGGTACATGGACCAAACTCACGTCAAATTAAAGTACTTTGTCAGGACATAAATCTGAAATAACTGCAATGTAACGTATCAATATTGCACATTATCTATGTATATATGTAATTATTATAATATTTATACAACTATAAGACGTGTATATGATGTGTATATATTTACTTATAATAACCATCTATTTATCTAATAATGAATCAAATGAGAGAACGAAAGAAAGAAGTAAGTAAGAAAGTAAGAAAGTAAGAAAGTAAGAAAGTAAGAAAGTAAGAAAGTAAGAAAGTAAGAAAGTAAGAAAGTAAGAAAGTAAGAAAGTAAGAAAGAAAGTAGGTAAGTAGGTAAGTAGGTAAGTAGGTAAGTAGGTAAGTAGGTAAGTAGGTAAGTAGGTAAGTAGGTAAGTAGGTAAGTAGGTAAGTAGGTAAGTAGGTAAGTAGGTAAGTAGGTAAGTAGGTAAGTTGGTAAGTAGGTAAGTAGGTAAGTAGGTAAGTAGGTAAGTAGGTAAGTAGGAAAGTAGGAAAGTAGGAAAGTAGGAAAGTAGGAAAGTAGGAAAGTAGGAAAGTAGGAAAGTAGGAAAGTAGGAAAGTAGGAAAGTAGGAAAGTAGGAAAGTAGGAAAGTAGGAAAGTAGGAAAGTAGGAAAGTAGGAAAGTAGGAAAGTAGGAAAGTAGGAAAGTAGGAAAGTAAGAAAGTAAGAAAGTAAGAAGGAAATAAGGAAAGAAAGATAGAGAGGGGGCGGTCTGACAATACCTTTCCGAGGGAAATTGTGACCCATAACATTTTTATAATTTCCTGTCATAATACTTTAACTTGACCATGTTTGGTCCATGTAGGCCTATACGATGGGATCAATTCAACCGGTTTTTTGTTATAATATGGAATTAAATGATGATGATGGGGTTAGAACTCACCTCTCCGACGGAGGAAATTTAGGTCAGATTTAATACTATTATAATGTCCTGACATAGTACTTTAATTTGACGTGAGTTTGTTCCATGTTCCTGATGGTTTAAATGCAACCGGTGTTGGGGCCGCTTTTATAGGGGTTTTGAACTCACCTTTACGACTGAAAAGTAGATGTAGGTCAGATTTTAACACAGTTTAATGACCTGACATACTTATAACTTGACGCATGTGTGGTCCTTGTACGTTATGGGGTAAAAATCCAACCGTCCTGCGGGGTCTTTCTGGGTGGTCTGTATTCTAGACACAGTTTGGGGCCAATTAACACGTTTTATATGAATTAAGTAACTTTAGGGGGGACACCTTCAAATTGACTTGCCCTTTCCGACCGACCCGAATTTTCGGAAATCTAGGGTCGCTATTTGTTTTTGTGTTTTTTTCAAAGTAAAAAAAAAAAAAAATGAAAGAAAGAAGCACATAACAATAAAAAATGACGGCAGTGCCAGACGACGGTGGCTACGAACGGCCGTTAATTTTGAATTTCCGTTGGTTTCAATGTAACAATGGATTTTGATTATATGACCCCATAAAATTCATCATAGGTTAGAAGAAAAATTTTCTAATCCAAAACCGTTCGGGATGGCTAATCATCCCAATTGTAAATGCTATTTTTTGAATTTAAACCGTTGTTAAGCGGTCGTCCCATTCACTTGATCAGGTAACCTCGTTCGCATATTTTAACCTGAATACTCGTGAATACGCCTATGTCCAGCGTCGTCTGGGCAGTGCGTCACTAAATAGAGCGCCCTCAATTGAAACGGGCCCCGTCCTACAGCTGACTGGTTACACGAAAGGAATAATGATAAAACACTTCTTTTCACGCAATTTTGTTTTTTTTGTTTTTATTATTTCAGATCGAACCATGGGTAGGAGAAATTATGCTTTTTCTGGGATGTGATGTTGATGGCGCCCAATGCCCAGCGGGAAACGGTGAAGAACGGTGGGACGGATATCAAGGCGCCTCATCCAGTTGCTGCAAAGGGGACCTTTGTAATGGTGCAATTTACACCGAACTATTTAATCAGTAAAAACCATGTCTATAAAACTGTAGAACTAGTCTATAACTTGGTGCAGTAGTTTGGTTGTGGTGGGCGGCTCACTTAACAAAGACAGGTGAGACCAGAGCGACGACAGGATAGGTCCATTCTTAGAATACATTTGTCATCATACATATGATCATACTGTGATCGGGGACCATGTTAAATGGCATGAGCATTGACAACAAAATCCACTGATAACATCGTATGGCCTAACTAGGTCACTGAGGTCAGATCTATTAAATTAGGCATCTTATCCCGTTTCTATGGCTAATTATTTCACCCAAACTACTTTTCATAAATCAAGGTCTTGTATATATATATCTGTTTCTTTCTTCTTCTGATTGCAAACGCTTCTACAGACATTTTTAACACAACCAGGCCCGTAAGAAGGGGGAGCGATGGTGGCGATCGCCCCCCCCCCCCCCCCTTTGAAAATCTTCCCCGGAAAATGTGTACACAGATGAAAAGATTTCGCGCGCTACGCGCGCATTTGTCTTTCCAAAATGCAATATTATTTGCTACAAGCTTGTTTAGAGCCAAAATGTACCTCGATCGTGCAAAAAATAGGTGCAAATTCGAAAATTTTCGCGCACTACGCGTGCATATTTGACTCACAATTTTTTTTTTGAAAACGCCCCCCCTTTGAAAAAAGTGTCTTACGGCCCTGACAACCACTTTCAATGTAGGACTTCTAGTTCCACCCAGCAAATTATCCAAGGAACTATACCAAGCCTAGGACCTTGGGCCATGTTTGGGAGAGCGATGGTAGGGATCAAAACGTGATTTTCACCTAAAACGCCCTTGCTTCGTAGTGAAATGAGTAATGGCCCAAGACCGTCAGAATCGGTCAACATAATTCCTTATTGCCGTACGTATATTATACTAGTTCGGTTTTTAGAATGAAATAATAAGGGTCAAAATGTTAATTTTAAATATGTTCGCTTTTCAATTCAATTCAATATGATATAAAATAACATCGTGGCCAAAGGCCAAATTGCGCATTTTTTACAATATAAAAACATACTAAATCTAGTTCTGGTCTAAGACCAGGGCACTTTGATTTTTATGAGAAAATGATCCCTAGTGACCTCTTCTTGACCTTTGACCTGGTTATGATGATTGACTTTTTTTCTTGCCTAATCGAACCAAACAAGATAAAATAGGTCCGATCTAATTCGGAGCATGTCTTGAGTTTTACCCATGTAAAGTTCAATGACCCCTAGTGACCCCATACGACACGCCAATTTTAATCGCTTAGATCGCTGTATGTGCATGGAACCAGGAATCTTTTGACTAATTCTGACATTGATCAGCCATTTCCTGAGACAAGAAGCATTTTAAGTAATATGGTAAGAAAATCAACATTTTGACCCCTAGTGACCCCAAATAATTTTTAACTGTAACTATTACATATGCGTACGGTCATAAGGAATATGTTGACTGATTTTGACGATCCTAGGTCATTTCACTAAATTGCAAGGGCGTTTTAAGGTAAAATCACGTTTTGGCCCTCAGTGACCCCCCTGTGACCTTTAACCCGATTAAATCTGGTGAGTGTAGCATGTAAACTGTAAGAGAAGAAGCATTTTGTAGATGGGTCCGCAAGAAAGTTCAATGACCTCTACTAACCTGTTCCTGACCTTTGACCCCCAAATCACGATTGACTTTTTTTCTTGCCCATCAAATCAGAAAGTATGAGACAAGTCCGGTCCCAATCGGAGCATATCTCACGTTTTACCACTATATAGGTCAATGACCCCTTGTCATGGTCGGATTCAAATAACCTTAAATGCGGATGTAGTCCGCAAAGTAGTATGTCATAGGTGTGCATAACTAAATGGCAAACTTGTGTACATTATTTACTAGTGGGTGACATTCCCACATTCCCATTGGTACAATAGCGCGACCTATTGTATTGGGCTTAGAAACACCACCTGTGTTTACGCGCGAAATTCTATGCCCAAACAAATGAACAAATGTGGCCAACGTGGGGGAAATAGGCATTCGCTGAACAACATCTATAGGGTCATGTGTTTTAAGCTCGCCTCCTTTTGCGTTACACACGGATTTTGGCTTTCGCGACATGATTTTAACTTTACACACTTATATTTGCTTATATACCCCCTGAGGTAGTAAAAGTATACATTTTCTGAAGGGAAATTGCACGAGGAAACCAAATATGCCATTAAAATTATAGTACGACCAAGAACTAAAATGGTATGATCGGAAATGTTCGGAAAATATCAGAGTTTTTAAATTTTTAATTTGAGATCCATATATTTTTTATACCTACCCCTATCATTATTTTTTTTACATATTTGAATTCCTCATGAAATTACCCATTAGATGATATATAATTGTCAAAGTTACTACGTCGGTATGGTAATTATACCGGCAAGTGAATATCTCCAATTTTTATTTTATATATTTTTAGAATTTTCAGAAATATTTGTTTAAGGATGAACCCTTCTCTGATATAAACTGCATTTCTGAATTCCTCTAGTTACAAGCTTTCCAAAAATGTATACTTTTGCTATCATAGGTTGAAAACTTTTTCTGTTATAGTCATTTTTATAAATCCGGTAAATTGAGGCTGATTATTCATGTTGACTGTGTAGCGAATAGGAAGAAAGCTGATGATCATTGTCTTATCCATAATTAATTAGTTGTTACTAATAGTTGACAAGTCTGTTGAACCACATACTTAAAGACTACTAAATATCCTTTGAAATGGGACCAAAATTGTTTTTGTAACATAAGGGGATGACTAGTTATTGTAAAAAGAACAAAGCATTGGATTATCCCCATTGAGTTTGTACAGGCGGCACCCCTTCCAGCGGCACCCCTTCCAGCACCCCTTCCGTTTTTATTATGCACGTGGAATAAAGGAAACATTAAAATGAAAATAACAGTTCTACGTATTTATTTGCGAGAAAAAACCGGAAAATAATTCAATAATCATTTTTTTTATATACATAGGTACAAAACCATTTGTCCTAATTAAATGGAAAAACAGTTATATCAACCAAGATACGGATTATAAACGTTACTTTAAGTATTTCTGGCTATGAGACCACCTGAATACCTTTATCAATTTATCTGAATAACAATACATTTCTTTATCGTTATGCCGATAATCCAACCGCAAGTTCCCTGTCACTAGGTACATAGTGGTGACTACATCACAGTAGTACATGCACACGAAGACACGGTATTAACCCTGCATATTACGATTAAATTCGAGTGCCTCCCCCTCTTTTGCTTCTGTTACCTCTTTACTGAAATGGTAAATCGCTAAAATCGGCCAATGTCTGCGAATCGACTGTAGTCATACTGTATTTTTCCCTGCGACGAGGCATATTAAAGCAAGAGTATGATAGTCCAAATATTGGTTTTAAAAGTGGTTTTTGTCACAAAAGGGGTTGCACGAAGCAAGAGAATTATCTGTGCTTGCGACGTCAGTACCCGTTAGATTCCGCCAATGGAGGATGGACGCACTCTAAGCGAGTCATTTATTATTTTGGATCCAATGTAAGTACATTAATGTGTATAATTGTAATGAGTCATGAGACCCATTTTGGGCAAAATATGTTTGATTCATAAAATACAAAGATTTGAATTTATGAGGATTTAAATATCAAACCAAGGACATGTCACTATGTGAAAGCGTCACGTTTAGAACTGTGTCAAAATTTTGGTTGTGAAAATGTTTACTATCACTGAGAAAATATCATGTGACGGAATTTTCCATACGAGTATTATGTTTAAATTTAGAATTTCCTATGTACAGTGTTTCATAAGATTTCGTGAATAAAAATGACCACATAAATTGTGTCAAATGTCGTAGCAACGACTTACACATTTTTACAGTAAAGTCATGACGGTAATTGTCATAGCAGTAAAAACAAAGCTGCGTAAATAAAAGCCGTGAATTTAACGGTGAATAATTAATCTTATTTAATTGTTTGGATATGTTGGAAAGGGATAAGATTATTTTATTGTCATGTGTCAGGAAATGACATGTGAAAAGAATAGATAAAAATATAGTAGCTTAAAGAACTGTTGATATAACGCTACAAATGTTTTATCATACCAGATAATTTTACCAAAAAGATATTTCAAAATTATGGCCTATAGAAATTATTATGATTTCTGCTCTGTGTTTTTAATTCTGTAGTACACCGCTTTTGGTTAAGCTGACTGTTGGTATCTGTTTACGTTGGTTCAACTTCTACATTTGGTTTCAAGTTAATTCCGGGACAATTTGGTAGACGATACGTTACACGGGGTCAAAGTCACGTTCAAGATGTGTCAACAAAGGTCATCGTAAAATTACATATTAGAACTTTCGGTTATAAAGCGTACACTCACGAATCCCTGCACGAATCATCGACAGATCTTCTGCTTTAGACACGGTATTTATTTCTTCGCTTCAGTGCATCTTCTGTGTTTACTACTCCAGTCAGCTGTAGAACGGGGCCCCGTTTCAATTGAGGGCGCTTTATTTAGTGACGCACTGCCGTCGTTTTTTACACGGCGATTCATTAAGTGACGGAAGTCCGTCGCCCGCCGGAATGCAAACAAAAAACACTTTTCAATAGAGGGCGGGCTTGAGAACGGGACTGCGTTAGTAAGGGAACGGCCTCACGTCACAGTAATTTTAAAAATTCATAAATAGCCGATTCTGTCGATTTTAAACAACGAAATAACTCTCTTATCAAAGAGATAACCGTTACAAAGGCATCACTTCTAAATACTACGGGGCTTATATTTAATGTAAAAATTATCACTCTTACACTAAAAATTCTATAAAATGGTGTAATCTCGTCTAGAAAATGGTGGTCTCATCGCAGCAAACCGGTCAAAAAAGACATAATTAAAGCTTGTGTCGTGTGATGTTGCGGTTAAAGGTTAAATTTAATCATCTAACTGGATGTCGCAAGGAGTTCTGATACCTTATGCTGCCCTCAACTCGATGGATAGTTACTTTTTATGCAGATAATTGGGTGTAAAAAGGGAAAATTCAATCATTGCGCAAATTGACGGGTGTGCGTTACCTTGGTTACGTACACCCGTCGTTTTAGAGCGCCCTCAATTGAAACGGGCTCCCGTTCTACAGCTGACTGGTATAGCGTAAGCTTACAATGTCATAACACTGCGACTATTAATAATACACAGGTGTGTTTTCTATACAAATAAATACTACCGAATGTGGAACTGTCAACGTGTTATCAGGAGATAAATCGTAGTATCGCGAGTGTGCACACAAATAGGGTTGGGTAATGTGAAATCCATGGTATTTTATATTAGGTAATAAAAAGTCGTTTAAACTTAACATTATATTAACATTAGTTGTGGTAATTATATTTGCATCCCCATTCACCTCTGAACTTAAACAAATTTAGGAATTTCATTTTTTTCAAAATTGTTGTTTGGACTTTGACAATTTTGCAAGGTGATTTATTTAACAAAATTGTATTTTGGACTTGATAAAATTTAGACACACATTTCTGATACCAATTCGGTCCTGACTTGAAAAATTTGGAGAATGATTTGGTAAACCAAATCGGGTTCACACTTATATAAAAACTCACATTTGGACGTTATCAATTAATAATCGGGCTTAAGTTGTATGTTAACCAATATAGAAGGATGATATCTATGATATGTGTATGATTATCTTTGTCGAGAAAGAAAACTCGTTTTATTTTTATTTAAATAAAATACTTGTAAAATAAATTGGACTGGTCAATCTTAACTTTTCCAAGTGTCTCAACTGAGCAACGATTAAATATTCCTACATCAGCAGCTGGGAATGACACCCCTAGTGACCCCGCATGACACGTCAATTTTATTCGCTGAGATCGCTGTATGTGCATGGACCCAATAAATCTTTTGACCAATTCTGACATTCATAAGCCATTTCCTCTGAGACAAGAAGCATTTTAAGTGATATGGTAAGAAAATCAACAATTTGGCCCCAAATATTTTTTGATTTTAAAAACCGAAACTATTATATATGCGTACGGTCATAAGGAATATGTTGACTGATTTTAACGATCCTAGGTCATTTCACTAAATTGCACGGGCGTTTTAAGGGAAATCACGTTTTGGCCCCTAGTGACCCCCCTGTGACCTTTGACCCCAAACAGTGAGATCCTGTAATGAAGGCCTGGTAGAGGGTCCTACTAACCAAGTCTGGGGATTGTAGCATGTAAACTGTAGGAGAAGAAGCATTTTATAGATGGTTTGCCAGAAGAAGAGGAAACTAGATCTAGTTCTGGTCTGAGACCAGGGCACCTTGATTTTTATGAGAAAATGATCCCTAGTGACCTCTTCTTGACCTTTGAACTGGTTATGATGATTGTCTTTTTTTCTTGCCTTATCGAACCAAACAAGATAAAACAGGTCTGATCTAATTCGGAGCATGTCTTGAGTTTTACCCATGTAAAGTTCAATGACCCCTCTTGACCCCATACGACACGCCAATTTTAAACACTTTAATCGCTGTATGTGCATGGACCCAAGGAATCTTTTGATTAATTCTGACATTCATCAGCCATTTCCTCTGAGACAAGAAGCATTTTAAGTGACCCCAAATATGTTAACCGATTTTGACGATCCTAGGTCATTTCACTCAATTGCAAGGGCGTTTTAAGTGAAAATCACGTTTTGGCCCCTAGTGACCCCTGTGACCTTTGACCTCAAACTGTGAGATCCTGTAATGAAGGTCTGGTAGAGGGTCCTACTGACCAAGTCTGGTGATTGTAGCATGTAAACTGTAGGAGAAGAAGCATTTTGTATATGGGTCTGCAAGAAAGTTCAATGACCTCTACTGACCTGTTCCTGACCTTTGACCCCAAAATAATTAATCATCACTTTTTTCCTTGTCTCATCAATACCTACAAAATGAAACAAGTCCGGTCCAAATCAGAGCATATCTCACGTTTTACCATTGTATAGGTCAATGACCCCTAGTGACCCCGCATGACACGTCAATTTTAATCGCTGAGATCGCTGTATGTGCATGGTCCTAAGGAATCTTTTGACCAATTCTGACATTCATCAGCCATTTCCTCTGAGACAAGAAACATTTTAAGTGAAATGGTAAGAAAATCAACATTTTGACACCTAGTTACTCCAAATATTTGTTGATTGTAAAAACCAAACTAAACTGCTCACAAAAAGTATCGAAACACTTAGAAATGCTCCAATATATAACGGCTCGAAAAGGAATGCATTAATCGAAGCAAATAACCAAGTGCATACTTTTGTTCTGCGTATTTTGACACCTCGATCGTTGAGATACGATGTTGCGGAGCGGAGTTATTGTCATTTCAATGATCGTGGGTCCAGTTTCAAAAGTGACACTCATCCCTATTGAAAATCACGAATCTGATCATTCTAAACAGTAATGCAAACCTCTTTCTATCTATAGGATGATTGTCACTTTTGAAACTGGACCCACGACCATTAAAATGACAATAACTCCGCTCCGCAACATCGTATCTCATCGATCGAGGTGTCAAAATACGCAGAACAAAATTATGCACTTGGTTATTTGCTTCGATTAATGCATACCCTTTCGAGCCGTTATTTATTTGATCATTTCTAAGTGTTTCGATACTTTTTGTGAGCAGTTTATTAAATATGCGTACGGTCATAAGGAATATGTTGAATGATTTTGACGATCCTAATTTTTTTCACTAAATTGGAAACGCGTTTTAAGTGAAAATCACGTTTTGACCCCTAGTGACCTCCCTGTGACCTTTCACCCCCAAACTGTGAGGTCCTGTAATGAAGGTCTGGTAGAGTGTCCTACTGACCAAGTCTGGTGATTGTAGCATGTAAACTGTAGGAGAAGAAGCATTTTGTAGATGGGTTTGCCAGAAGAAGCAGAGGAAAGAAACAGTACAGATACAGTACCTCGATTTTTGAAAAAGGTAAGAAACGGCAGAGATAGAGTTGCTTGATTTTTTGAAAAATCAAGGCAATAATATTATCTTCAAAAATACATATAAATACATGATAAAACAGCGATAACATATAAAATACATAACTATGATTGCAAATCCCCACACAAAAATTATAAAATCCCTTAAGAATCCAAACACATACATTTTACAATCAAATGAAACAAAACATCCTCACACCACAATTGTACACTCACCCCTCCACACATAAACACCCTTTACCACACAATTCGACAACACATGTATCCACCAAGCATGCACTCATACTCAAACTCACAAGCCCACCTACCAAACCAACATTGCACATGAAAAGTACTATCAGCCCCCCCCCCCCCCCCCCCCCCCCCCCCACCCCCCTCGGCCACCACAATACATGTATACTGGGCAGTCACCTAAAATGAATTGTTCAAAAGATTGACAAAATAAGGCACAGGGCTGTTTTGAAAGCGGGATGTCCTGCACGGTAATTGTGAAACTGAATCTGCATTGCGTAATCTTCTGCCATGAACTTCAAATCTGGTGTGGGGAAGGAGATGTATTGTTCTAATATTGTCGGCCAGGCCTGATGCAAATTTTAGAGACTCATTTGTTCTTCTACAAGCAAGGGATTCAATTTGACAAGAAGACAAAGCATCATCATAAGATGAGTAATCACGGCCAAGGATGGTTTTACATGCCCTTTTCTGAATTCTATCAATTTCACACCTTTGTTTTGCTGTAATACTTGAGTGCCAAATAGGGGCAGCATATTCAAGTACCGGTCTGAGATAACATTTGAAGACTACATGTAATTCGCTCTTATCAAAACCAAACTTTTTCAGTGAACGAAGCATAAACAGGCGCTGGTTAGCTTTCACAAGCATGTTGCTAACCTGTGTGTCCCATTTTAAATCATTCTGAAGCCAAAGGCCAAGCACTTTTGCATTATCAACAAAAGGGAGGGACTCACTGCCAATTTTCAGCTCAGAAGTAGGCTTAGATTTGCCATAGTTAATTTGCAGAGCCTGACACTTGGTGGGATTAAGTTTCAAACAGTTTGTTTCAGACCAATCCTTGAAATTATTCAAGTCATCTTGAAGGTTACCAATGACTTTCACATTGTGCCGTTCATGAAAGGCCTTTCCTAGTCCCAATAGTGACCTGGTGTAGTTTGCTACCCAGGGTCACACAACTCCCTATTGACTTTTCAAGTTGCGAAATTTTCATTGAGTGTCATCACTGTCTATTTTTCACCTCAGTATTTCCCCCAAAATGAGGATGCTTGATCAAAATTAATGAACTCAATGTATTACTAAGAGTTCAAGGAACAACGTGTGAGTAAATTTTGATTGATTTCAATTATATTTGATGTGAAAATCTTACGGTAATTTCAAAATGTTATTTTCGCAACGTTGTGTGGCTATGGTGGTGGGTGTGGCTATAGTATAGTGAAGCATGAACGATATTAGAGCCACTATTGGGTCTAGACCTTTCCTACTTGCGCATGTAATATTTGTAATTGCTACAAATAGAAATGTGTGAATACAAAAGAAAGCAATTTGAATGTATTACTTGTATTACTTGTACAGACTGCTGTGTATGGACTGGTACAGAATTAGATGCAGAGCAGGTGGAGTTATCCGGACAAACTGACAAGGTTGCTGGTGAAGGGTTATTCAGTACCTAAAGTCAAAGTAAACATATTCAAACAAGAGTATAAGAAATATTGTCTGATGAATCATAGTTGTAAACGAAATTGTGTTTTGTAATGCAAGTCAATCCAAGAATCTAACATGTACGTACCATGCACTATAATGGTTCACAGTTTTTTGCTGAAATTACAATTTTGTGCTCAACTCCATTTATGCTTGCTCCAGTAAAATGGTGGTGCTCATTGGTTGACTCCTTTGTGTATCTTTTTCGTAAGGTGCAGAAAATGATATGGAATTTGACCAAAGAAAAAAATGCACAGTTAATAATACCAAGAACGGTTATTATATCCATACTTTAAGATGTATTGTGCATTCAATGTACTCACAATTTCTGTCTTCCATTTCATCAATCTATCTATTTTATTATATTTAAATAATAATAATAATAAAATGGTTATTATATAGCGCTTTCCACCCAAGTCCCAAAGCGCTGTTTTGATCGATCATTATCTTTTATTTCAATTATCATACCGGTAATCTTTTGTCCATACACTTAGGAGGCTAGTACCGGTCATCGGCACTCACCCTCGCCAGTTTTTGGTTAGTCGACTATGTATACCTTGTATAATTTCACTGTCACACAATAAAACAACACCCTCTGATACTTCACATCCGAGAACCGACCAAATACAAGGTCTACTGGCATTGGATTTATGGTTTACCAAAGAACTGCGCTGTAAGCACACTAGGGATTACTAGGGACGATGTTTTTTATGCGTCACGATAGTCTCACACCCCTTCATAACGTGCTAATATTGAATTTGCTGCCTGTACATGTACATCTAGAAACACATGAAGGCAATATTCCTGTGGCTGTGTAAGAGTTTCTAGTAATATCGTTAAAAAATGATCAAATTATTTGTCTCTTTTCGGACGTATAAAGATTTTTTATTACACAATATTTAAAGATAGGAAATAGCATGGAAATAGTCACATGCGGAAATGTAGCTGTATCTCTAAGGAAAATATTTTGGGCGAGGACCAATGTCAAGATTACTCCTAAAGTGTGATTTTATACCGTAACGGCAGCTATACGGTGCGAGAAAATCGACATTTTGAATTTATCAAAGTGAGCAAGATTCTTCTCTCTGCGAAGACGGTAATATAATACTTCGTATTTATCGTGTCTGCCATTTTTCAACCCCACGCGAACAAATTGCTCATTACGTATTCGTCCAATTTTGGGACGGTAGCACAGTGTAAACAGTATACGGAGGTCGAACGGTCAAATCCAATGCAAGTACATGTAGACCGTGTATTGGTCGGTTCTCGGATGTGAGCGGTTTTCGCAAGGCGAAGTATCAGAGGGTGTTGTTCGATTGTGTGACAGTAAAATACACGGGATGTACATGTGAAGCAGATTAGTTTTTGGTCAGCCCCTATTTTTGGTCACTTTCGGCCATATCGTGTAATGAAAATAACCTCGTTGTTATAAACTGATGGCAAAAAACCTGCCGCATAGTTGATGCCCGGTATTGCTTTAAATTGGCGATGACCGATGCAATTTATACGATTTGGGCGAAATGACCGCAAATAGGCGTCGACAGAAAACTGGCGACTTTACCCTACTGTATTTACTACAACTTTTGCTTCAGATTTTTTAATCCAAAACATGTAGCTAATAGTTTCCCTGTACAAATGACTGGTGGAGATATCTAGACTTTGCTAATTTAGTCAAAAAGGGTAGCACAAAATAAAAAATAAATGAAACTACCTACTTTTTTTGACTGTTTCCTGAACACAGGTGTGTCAGGTGGACTTATTTCATCTTCAGTCAGAAGTTCTTTCAGCATCTGTAATTTTAATAATGTTACAACCAATATTTGAACATGTCTTTGTGGTATCCAAAACACTTTTGGCAAATTATCCCTAATTTTTACTCACTGTTACATCATGAATCTTTATTGGAAGTATCTGTCCCTCTTAACCTGTTACTGCTGGACGGTCATTGTCAGATCCTACCAGGTAGATTACAGTAGACTATGGCATCTCGCCGAATCAATCATGTCTCATCTTTCAAATATGACGTCTAGTCGTAGTTGAGGTAAATTATCAAGTAACCAAGAACTCACTATAAAAGCATTGACATTCAGATTTTGATCAATAACTTTGACAGGAAGCATTTGGTACTGAAATACATAATCGGCTGAATATTTGTCACAGCCCTGGAAGATAACTAATCTGTCCCTCTTGTTAAATCTGCTGGATGGTCATTGTCAGATCCTACCAGGTAGATAGACTATGGCGTCTCGCCGAATCGCTCATCACTCATTTCATAAGTATGACGTCTAGGCGTAGTTGAGGTAAAATATCAGTAACCAAGAACTCACTATAAAAGCATTGACATTCAGATTTAGATCAATAACTTTGACAGGAAGCAATTGGTACTGAAAAACACAATCTGCTGGATGGTCATCATCGGATCCTACCAGGTTGATATGTGGCCCTAACTGTAAAACGAAAAAGAGTCTAGAAAGATACAAAAACTAAGGCGTTCCATGAGATGAATGAAAATTCATACATTTTACTATAGACTAAGACTGTACCTAGCAGGCTTACATTACATGATCGCTATTCACTTCACTGTGATACACGATCATCATACTATTTACAAATTGTATGTACATGATCGACTGTATGGCTGTGAAGTTTATGCTAGTGACTGGCTCCATCATATATCAGTAAATGTTTCAATGAAATTTGGTGTAATGTAAGTTCAGTGATGTGTTTTCAGATCAATAAGCCAGTCTTGAAAATCTCAAGAAAACATACAGTTTACTGAACCAGCACAGGTCTTTGTTTACGCAAATTCTTTCAATATTCTGAGTGAAAATGAGACATCGTGATCGTCCATATGGTAAATTGTTGGCATTATCATCATATCATGGCCTTTTTATAGCCTAAAAGTCTAAAGTAAAAACAAACCCTTTTTCTCTCCATTCGTTTACTCCGATTTACGGTGCCAATTCTGGACGATTTTGGCGTTGCCAAATGCACTGGCATGACTGGGGAATGCCACGTTGTTTGTGGAGAAGGCGAATTGTCTGGGACTGTGGGAGTACCACCATGACGAGTTGGAAGAAACAATGTGGGCATGGCATCTTTACGCAGATCCATTTTCACGGGGTCTTCCCCAAGAATCTTCGACATAAAATTCTCGGTGTACGCATCTGGGGCGAAGTGTCGGCTGCAAATAATTTTGTGTGCAAAATCATAATGTTTTATGTCACTAGGCTTTTCACCGAAGTATATCCTGCATCTCACCAGCCACTCTTGGGCACGTACTAAGTCGTGTTTATACGGGAAAACATGCACCGTTATTCCTTTGCCGCTATTGGTATTGCAACCGAAAACACGACAGAGTGGCATGGTGACTTACATTTGCAATTAAAGAAAAAATAACTGTTAAAAACGAGACTATTGTAATATAAAAAGGTATTATGCGTAGCCGATGTCTAACACATGTGTAGCGGATAAAGTAGAAAACAAAATGGCGTTTTGGCTAATTAACCTCGATTCTCGATTAGAGGTTCGTCGGTACACCACGGACATACGGTAGCTTTACGTCAGACGTTAAAAGACGCGATTATATCAATATTATCTCAATTCTTTGATAAAATACTGTTTATGATAGTATAAATAATATCAAAAAGGTTCAAAAGCTTAGAATATTCATGTTTGTCTGAAAGCGCACACTTTTTTTTCTCGAAAGTGACCTTACAAGCATTATAAAGTAGACAATTGAAATCCTGAAAAACATAACACTTTTTACTGATCAGTGTTTCTAGAACGAATGCAAAATTTATTTTCCGCGCTAGCAAGGTACACGTCACGAATTTGGAGGAAATCCCTCTACTACAAAAGAGCACCATATGTGGGTTACTTCTCGTGATAGGGGTTTTCTTTATTTTTTTTTGATATGACACTGAAAACAAAGATAAAAATACTTCAGAAAATTTTATTTATGTACAAATAACACAATAAGAGCAACTCTTTCGACCATCATTATTCTCCTTTAAGAATGATTACGACCTACGTGTATCAATTCAATTAAGGCCATGTGTTTTGAACTGACCACCCAAAAAGGGTGGCGGCGTTGCATTTTTGGTGACGAATCATCCATCTCTCTCTATTAACTCAACAACTATATGTGGTAGAGCTATGGTTTAGGTGTCATTTGAAAGCTTATTTATCTAGCTACACCGTGTGAATAAATCAGGTATTTCTATAACTGTTTGGCTGAGATATGATTGATTATACTTCGAAAGTCAGGGGTGGCGGCGGTGGCGGTGGCGGCGGTGGCGGTGGCGTCGTGTACAATCTCTATGGGGAATATATAAAATGTTCCCAATTCTACGTTCAAATTACAATAACTCCTCATTTTTGTATGGTACAACCATGATTTTGCTCTCATTTTATCGATTGTTTTATATTCTATAAGTTTCTGTTTCAACAAACGTGTCAACTCTTACGTAACAGTTGTAATCACGAATCGATTGCATTGTCTTTGACTTTTTCCCTATTCACTACACAGTAAACTTGCCCTAATTCATCGGTTTTACATACATGACTATAACAACAAAATTATTCAACCGATTATAGCAAAATTATACATTTTTGGAAAGCTCTCGAATAGGGGAATTCAGAAATCTTGCTTAAAATAGGATAGGGTGAATAGCCAAAAAAATATATGTGTAAACTTTAATAAATTTGAAATGTTAACGTTTGTGCTCATTTACTTCCCGATATAGTATATTTCAACAAGTTACACTTGACAACCATTATGTTCTGATGGGTAAATTGCATGAGGAACTAATATGCACAGTAAAATGATGATTGGGATAGGAATAAAAAAAATATTGAGCTTTAATCAAAATATGAAAAAAATCGATATTTTTTGAACATTCTTAATCACAACATGTTACCATTAGGTCTTATGCAAATTCCAATCGCATATTTAGATTCCTTGTGAGATTACCGTTCAGAAAATATATACTTTTTATGGGGTAGAACAAGTAGTTATTGCGATATGCTAATTCGAATCTCAGATGGTGTAAAATGTACAAATCTGGACATGCAACGGGAAGGGTGGCGAGTTCAAAACACATAGCCTTAATACAATTTCCCATTTGAATTAAATTTCATTGTAAAATCTTGGTTTCGTTGAATAATATTGCCCAGAAGATCGACACACACAATTATCGTGTGAAGATTTGATGCAATGTTTTAAATCTAGACTCTCGGCATGTTATCGAGGTTATCATGTAACGGGTAGCTGCTATCTTGTCGGGAATAATAACTTGCGCTATTTCAGAAAGAAGACACACCTATTACATAATATGTAGGCCAATTTGGTAAAACTGTAACTTAATCATGCAATTGGACGTCATACATCGATTCAATTGAATAGCATGACCGGGTGCGATTCCCTTTGTAGTCCGTTGCGCATGGCTACATGCGGGTGCGATTCCCTTTGTAGTCCGTTGCGCATGGCTACATGGATAACCTCTACTCATTGATGAACTGCAGATTTGGATGAAAATTGAATTCATGTCATTTATAGTCATATCACGGAAGTGGATCTTCAGATCGCAAAGTATATCATATTTAACAATATTTACCCAAGTTGAGCTAGTGAAGTTGAGGTAGCACTAGCACTATTGCGAATCCTTTTAAAGGCACAATGTTGTTATTTTATTTACAGACAAGCGCCCTCGGACTCAAGCCCCTTGGAAGTGGGGTGCTGTAGCACACTCATGGTTTTTTTTAAGGGGGGTGCTCACCCCCTAAGATTTTTGAAAAATATATATGGGCGATTCCACGGTAACACGCGTTACATGTTAGGGCGCCATTCTTTATTCTCCCCTCTTATAACTGTAAAAGTAGTCTGAATGA
The DNA here is from genome assembly GCA_035610835.1 of Ophiura sarsii. Taxonomy (NCBI): domain Eukaryota; kingdom Metazoa; phylum Echinodermata; class Ophiuroidea; order Amphilepidida; family Ophiuridae; genus Ophiura; species Ophiura sarsii. The sequence continues at coordinate 5,109,060 of CM069459.1, read as the reverse complement.
AGTTTACATCTTTTGTATTGTAATACCCAAGACTTAAGGCTAAATCCTCATGCTAACAACACCAATATGAAATATCAGCTCATGTTAATGTAAGACCGCTCTGAATATCGGTAACACGCGTTACGAAAAAAGACGCACTAAAAAAATCCCAACTTTGTTTTGCTTGTGTATTTAAACTAACCTACCTGCAATCAATTGGTCACTACTGTGAGCAAGTACCTACCCAGCTAACAATTGTACGTGTTTAAAACGTTCTTAAAACGTACCAATTACGTGGTTTGGACGTTTTCTAAAAACGTTTTATAAACGTTTATTTGTGGAAGGTTTCAGACGACGTAAAAACGTTTTATTGGACGTTTGCAAAACCTTTTATGAACGTAATTTGTACGTGTTTTAAACGTTCTTAAAACGTACTATGTAGGTGGTTTGGGCGTTTTATAAAAACGTTTTATAAACGTTTATTTGTGGAAGGTTTCAGACGCCGTAAAAACGTTTTATGGGACGTTTGTAAAACCTTTAATGAACGTAATTTGTAAGTGTTTTAAACGTTCTTAAAACGTACTATGTAGGTGGTTTGGACGCTTTCTAAAAACGTTTTATTAACGTTTATTTGTGGAAGGTTTCAGACGTTTTAAAAACGTTTTATTTGACGTTTGTAAAACCTTTTATGGGGGTGGGGTGGGGGGGGGGGGGGGGAAGGGTGCAAGGGCATTGACTCTTGGATGTTTATGTTCTTGCGCAATGTATATGCATTTGTTTAGTGAGCAATCACCTTACTCAACACCAGTGCGAACATATGCACTTACAAGTGTACATCAATATACATTCCATGGTGTTAAAATTAATGCATCGACTTAATTCAAATAAAATAATAGGTTTAAATGAATAAAAGGTGTAAATTAGCTCATTAGCATAATTGAAATGGTACAAATGAGCACCGGTACTAATTTTTGTACCATTGCAATTATGCTAATGAGCGATTTGCACAATTTACTCAGTTAATATAAGGCCAAGTAAAATATGCAAATTAGCTCCAGACTAATTTTTGATTCAACAACGACGTCTTATAACGTTTTTAAAACGTCTATAAAGACGAAGACCTACAGAACCTATAGTACCTCTCCTTCTTGCTATGAATATAGTATAGTATAGAGTATAGTTTTAAAAACGTTTTCAAAAACACGTTTTAAATGTGTCGCACAAAATACGTCCAAGTAAAACGTTTTATATACGTCACAAAAAGACGTTTGTTATATTAGTATATTTAATAACGTCTAAAACACGTTACTACAACGTCCTAAAAAAAAGTATTCCAGACTAGCTGATTTAAGTCTGAAAACGACGTCTTATAACGTTTTTAATACGTCTATAAAGACGTAGACCTACAGAACCTATAGAACCTAACGAAAACGTTTGAAAAACGTTTCCAAATCACGTTTTAAATATGTCGCACAAAATACGTCCAAGTAAAACGTTTTCTATACGTCGCAAAAAGACGTTTGTTACGTTGGTATATTAAACGTTACTACAACGTCCTTAAAAAAACGTATTCCAGACTAGCTGATTTAAATCTGAAAACAACGTCTTATAACGTTTTTAACACGTCTATAAAGACGAAGACCTACAGAACCTATAGAACCTAACGAAAACGTTTTAAAAACGTTTCCAAAACACGTTTTAAATATGTCGCACAAAATACGTCCAAGTAAAACGTTTTCTATACGTCGCAAAAAGACGTTTGTTACATTGGTATATTAATAACGTCCAGAACACGTTACTACGACGTCCTTAAAAAACGTATTCCAGACTAGCTGATTTAAGTCTGAACAATGACGTCTTATAAACGTTTTCAAAACGTCTATAAAGACGAAGACCTACAGGACCTAAATAGCACCTACCGAAAACGTTTTGTGTTTGCTGGGTACCCAAGGTTTATAATACTAGAATAATAACAAGAATTTAAGTTCTCACTTTTTTGTAAATTGCAAAATAGTCGGTAACACGTGTTACGGTAACACGCGTTACATTTTGTCCATCCATAATTTACTAGCTTTCTATTGTTTATTTAATTTCTAAATTAAAATTAAGTTTGACTTTGACAATGGAACTAACATATAAACCATAAATAGTGATAACTAACTCTAAAAAAGGTTAACTCTAAAAATTAAGGTTTTAGCACGTTTTACTGAATATGAGTTCGGTAACACGCGTTACGACATTTTGATGGCTTATAGTGGAGTGGTGGTTATGAATTTATCAAATTGTTTACTATTTTTAAATAGGGCCTAACTAGTAGGATTAAAATTATAAGTGGCATCAATTAAAATCAAATCAATTAGGAAATATTTTCAAAAAAGTGTTGCTTCGGTAACACGTGTTACCGTTTTGGAAGTAAGAAAAGTTTAAAAAAATCATAGTTAACAACGGTCAATGGTTGCAATATTTTTTTCCTGAACGTTTGCATAGGCTTTGCACAATATGAATGTAAAATTAAATATTTTGGAGCATTTTTTAGTTTTTTTGCTCCGTCACATTTTCATGGAATCGCCCATATACAATGTCAATCCAATAATAATTTCAAGAGCTGGAGCCTGGCGGGATCGGGAAGGGGTAGGTTTACTGGTAAAACGGGTATTACACTACACAAATATGCCAAAGTCAAGTATTTCTCACCTCTGACAGTGAGGGGGTGTGTGTGTGGGGGGTGTGGGGGGGGGGGGGGGGGGGGGGGGGTTGCAGTAATTCGTAAGACAACACAAATCCGTTAAAATGTTCGATTATGATATTGATATTATGGACCAAACAGCTAGCAAAAATCACCCCCATGTTTTCTTTATGGGGTGCGCAGCACCCCATAAGATTTTAAGATGTTTGAAAAAAGATACAGTGTCACAGTCCAATATAAGTTAAAAAACTAATAGATTTTTTTGATGGTTTCAGGAACTTTTTCTGAACCATTTGTAGTTTAAGAAAATGGAGATTTTGGCGCGCTTCGCGCGTATTGATTTTAATTTTAATTATTCAAGCATAGCAAGATGGAACATTTTTGGGACCATTTTAGTTTCAAAAACTGGATTTTATTGCGCGCTTCAAATATATTAGTTTCCAATTTTTAATTATTCAAGTATAACAAGATGGCTTCAGGAAAGTTTTCTGAACCATTTTAGTTTAAAAATCTGGACATTTTTGCGCGATTTGCGCGTTAGTTTCAATGTTTAATTATTCAAGCATAACAAGATGGCTTCAGAAACGTTTTCTGGAATATAGTGCACCGTGTTTATGTTCAATATTTGATTATTCAAGCATAACAAGATGGCTTCAGGAACTTTTTCTGGATCATTTTAGTTTAAAAAGTGGAAATTTGTGCGCGCTTCGCACGTACGTATTAATTTCAATGTTAATTATTCAAGCATAACAAGATGCCTTTACAGGAACGTTTTCATGACCATTTTAGATAAAACACAGATGGCTTCAGGAACGTTTTCAGGACCATTTTAGTTTAAAAAGTGGATTTTTTTTGCGCGCTTCACGCGTTGTAGTTTTAATGTTACATTTTTCATCTTTCATTAGATTCTCTCGTTTTTTAGAGTGTTTATGAACCAAGCCAAAGTTTATTGAATTTAAATATTCATAGCAAGGAGAGCTTTCCTTAGGCCATTCAAACATGCTAAAACCCAACAGCATTACGGGGCTTCGCCCCTGAACCCATGCATCTCTGAACCAAGTGAAAGTTTATTACAAATAAATGTAAATATTCATAGCAAGAAGGAGAGCTTTTCTAGGCCATTCAAACATGCTAAAACCCAACAGCTTAATTCAGGGGGGTTCCTACCCCTGAACCCGCCAAGGGCTTCGCCCCTGTGGACCCCACCAAGGGCCCCTCGACTCCACGCCGTAGTGGTGAAGACTTACAAATTTACAGCACCCCTATACAAAATATACTTATACAAGGGCTCGGTTGGCTAACTTGTTTGTAGTTACTTACAACTGGAAAGATGAAGCCCATATTGTTGAGTCATTATTTAGAAAGAACACAATGTTGTCGGTTTTTATCATTGTGCAATATCCACAATTCCCAAATTGTATGAGCTACTGAAAAGCAGCCAGACTATAATATAGCCTACTGTATCTAATTGAAACTTGCAATACGGGCTAATTTATTGGATTTGTGGCTATTTTCAGAATGTTGTTAAATTTATGTGTTTCTCACGACTTTTAAGATGAAATTTAGCATATAATTTGCATATCAGTGTTTTCTACAGTTTTGAAAGAAATATTTCCAGAACAGAAAGTGGATTTCAAAGCACTAAATAATACCTTTAAAAGATGGCACACACATGCGTTCATATAATTATTTGAGGGTTATTATTGTATCCTGCGTGAAGTTCAAGTGTTCAAGTGTTAAAGTGTTTAATCAAGATGTTTGCCGCTGCAAAAGGGTGTGATTCCGGAAAGTGTTTTGGTCTCTTCGTGGGTTTCTATTCAATATGAAAAATCTCAGTACTTTCTGGTACTTTTCCATTAGCAAATCTCCAATGCCCATAAATCAAACATATTGGGGCATTTTGGGAACAAAAATCCTTCCAACTTGGTCAAGTAGAGTCCCGCTGAAACCGTGATCGTTTGAACAGGGTGAGATGTTTTCAAAATCTATCGCAAATACCGTTAGGTGAAATACCGTAGATACTCACCATATAGCACCTTTTTATCTCTGATATACAGGGCGCCATCTCGCGATCAAAACGGCTTTTAAAAACTTATTCTTAAAGGCACTTCCGAATCTCAAATGTTTGCCCCGGGCAAAAGTCATATGACTCGCTACATACCCGAGTTCCGCGTACACGTATCATATAAACCCCATGATGCAATGTTGATAGCTAGCGTACCGAAAGATTGGCTACAAACAGCAAAATGTACGAACAAAATTCATGTCTAGAAATGTTTCGAAAATTCATTCTATTCATTTGAATGAAACCACAGTTATAATCTGAAACAACATTAAATCACTTTTTGGGCGAGAACCCATGTTAAATACATACAAAAATAGAAATATAAAGCATTTTAACTTCCTATTTATAGGATAGTGTTCAACTGTCATTTGAATTTATGTCTGTCCTATTATTATCATCCAGTGCTCCGTTAGCGCAGTCGGTAGATCTTCAGACTTATAATCTGAAGACCGTGGGTTCGAATCCCACAGAGAATGTTTTGTTTTTCCCGTTATTATTATATTTAGTAAATGTAGAGATTATTTTAATATCGTTCAATCATAATATTATTTTGATCCCAGATACTTTTCATTTATTTAATAGAATGATTTTCTTACAGATTCAATGAGGTTTTAATTTGAATGTACTAATGTATGAATGTACTTCATGCGGGTGCATGTACATGTGCATGTAGGTCTAATACAGGCTTGGCGTTGCGTTTATTGAATTATTGCAATACCTCGCCCATTGTTACACCATGGTTATTCACGCAATAATCTGTAAGGCCAATTGTTATTGAAAGAAGCCAATCATCGTTGAATCGATTCTTATTTCCCATCTGATCTGTTTGTTCGTTTGAGACGTGGACTAATTTTTTATATTAATTGAATTGTGCGGTACGTTGCTTTCGCGGTTGCTTAGGCGAATATCAATTACATTTGCAAGATTTAAGACTTTGAGGGGGAAATTAAATATAAATTTGACGGACATCCAAAGCAACAATTGGAAATTGGATTCCAACAAAAATTGTAACATAATGGAAGTTATCAATATTGGTTTAATATACCATTTGGTTGTAAAATAGCATATGGTGGAATGTCCAGATCCGCTTTATTTATCTGATCTTACAAGTATGATCAAGGCAGTCAATTTTCAACAATGTGGTCAAAACTATTGTACTTTGTTCATGATTGACTACTTATCTATTTTGGGGAATCGTATCCCGTGTTTGAGGCGAATAAGTATTGTAATACTCACCATTTTTAAGTTTCATATCATGACTTGGCCAGTCAGACAGACTTTTGATTCTTTTATGAAACGGGACCCAGTGTTAGTGTTCTGTTGCCAATCATTTGTAGATTTGATAATGGTATATGGATAGTAGAAATTCCTACTCGCCATCATCACATTGCTCTCTTTTTAATCCATTTCACTTCCTTGATCCACCGTTTACACGTTCTTCATGTTTATTTAATATCCTATGAGCCTCCTCCTATACGTGACTGATTCTAGTAGTTGGGACAATAATCAATAAAGTTCAACCGAACAAAATTGTACTACTTCTGTATAGATTACGCATAACGCACGAAGACGGCCCGCGTCTGGTGAATAATATATTTTCATTTTTTTTATCATAATTATAATTACATTTAACCGATGATTCTGATTTTTCAGATAATTGTTCAATGTTTGTCCCTTAGTACCGTTTCTCCTCCCCTTCCTCCAGTGGCGTACCGACCGGGGGCAGGGGGGGGGGGCAAGTTGTACCCCCCCCCCCCCCCCCCCCCCCTGGCTCCAAATACCGGACGCTAAATTCGCAATACCGGGACGCTAAATTTGCATAAGAAAAAAAAATAGGACCTATGCCACAAAACACTGAGGTTTTGGCATTATTTGTTGACTGTTGTGCTATTGGGACTGTGACATTTTGTGACCGCCTTTTGTGACCGTGCGATTTTTTTGATTCCCCCCCCCCCCCCCCCCCCCCCCCCCCCCCCCCCGCCACTTACGTGAAATTCACGAGGTGACTGACTGGGAAAAAATTTGGGGCAACCTTTTACGAAATTTCTGTCGGGACGACATATACTTGCCCCCCCCCCCTCCCCCCCCTCCCCCCCCCCCCCCCCCCCACCTCTGGCTCACATGCCGCGGTACGCGCCTGCCTTCCTCGCGCCTTCCTTTCATTTCGCAATACATGTGAATTTTGGAATGGTTGGGATAATCAATAAAGTTCATACCGAAAAAATCGTACTACCTCGTATAGATCACTCTGGGACACCCTGTATACAAGGGCGTCAATTCCCTTTTGAAATGTGGGGGATGACGTCGGCGTGGGGTCCAGGGTCCGCTTAGGGCCCCGGGGTGCCCCTAGGAGCTATCGGTTTTCTGGCGTTTCCAAGGCTCTGGGGGCTCTCATGGAGAATATTTTTTTGTTTAAAGTCACACATTTTCTTCTCGTACAGTTTTCTTTATTTTTTATCATATTGTAGAGAAAGTTGTTTGATACAAAAGCCTAAAACACTTTGAAAATACCGAACCTCTCATATTCAAATTCTAACTTAAACAAACATCCAAAACAAGAACATGGTTGTATGCTCAAATCCAAATTATTTTACTTCAAACATTAGTTTTTGTCATTGTCTTCAAACTCAACTAAATTTGGAAATACAAACTTCCCCTAATTGATAATGATAACCATAAATAATTCAACTTCAATAAATTACCCAACAATTCACAAATATTAAATTAAAACACCAAACATGACAAAAAAAATTAAATG
>CM069459.1:4979960-5101472 GCA_035610835.1 Ophiura sarsii | reverse complement strand
CCCTGTATCCGCCACTGAAACTTACTCATCCGATCATGGCGAGCACAAAATCATGATTTCAAACAATCGCCGGTTTACCAGATTGACCTCCAATGACCCCTATGTGACCTTTGTCCCCATGAAGGTATCTCCCAGCCAGGGGGATTTGCAAGTTGTAGGGGGCTGTCATTTTCTTCAGGAGGGGGTGGGTCACAATATGGTGGGGGGTCATAATTTTGTAAAATCTTAATAGGGGGGTTATAATTTTATGTAGCAATTCATATTCTAAATTTCAAACCGGCAATTTTTTTCGAGCTTAGCGCGCATTAATCTAAGCATATCACTTATAAATGTACATGTTTACAACACCTTTCCTGTTTATTGTTCATTATTTGCTATTTAGTCATAACAAAATCTAACTTCGATAGGCGGGGGGGGGGGGGGGGGGGGGGGTCATAAATTATTTTGTATCGGATAGGGGGGGTTATAAATTTATTAACAACTGCCATTAACATATTTGTGACCTCCCCCCCCCCCCCCCCCCCCCCCCCCTCCCGAAGAAAATGATAGCCCCCTGACTTGCGGTAATTTTATGATGAACACCAGTCACAACAAATATGACTCTTTGGTAACTTCAAAAACTGTTTGTAAACTTTATGTGTCGATATAAATACATAGAATAAAGTGTTTTGGCCAATTTGAAGTTCTGTGACCAAGATTGGTCGATTCCAATAAAGCGGTACCCACATGACATTTTAATATAATCACATCCCACAAATCACTTCTGATATCTAGGCCTACTGGTATTCCCAGTCGATATCTATTATGGCCAGAGCCCCCGGCCAGAGCCGCCCTTATTTCATCACAAAGTGTCTACCGTCAGCAAATCATTAAGGCCTTTTATACGCATTTTACCAGACCGGTGAAAAGGCGGAGAACCCTTAATCCGTGTTTTCGTTCACGCGGATGATTACAACATTATACCTGACTCCCCCCCCCCCGGTGATCATAATAGTAGTAATTGCTTTATAATGTTTAAAAGAGATTATATACTGGCCAGTTCACCCCTCGCTAGTCTGGGAGACATGCTTTGCAATGCAGAGGACCATGGTTCGATTCCCATTAGAACCACTTTTTCCAACTGATTTATTCCTTTTGTAAAGTTATAGATATACAGGTAGCTTCGCTGACAGATCATTTCTTGCTATGGACCTAAACTTTGGAATGTATTACCAAATCATGTTAAATGTGTTCCTCAATTGACATTTTCAAGAAACTGCTTAAGCAACATCTCTTCTATAATGCTTACAATCAATAACTTTATTAATCATGTTTGCATTTACTTTTCTGCTGTTATTTGACTTATGTATTTATTTTCATCCATTGTTTGTCTTTTTATGCGCCTTAGTGCAATTTTATGGTTTTTGGCGCGGTATAAATGTCAGGTAGTAGTAGTAGTAGTGGTAGGTGCCGCCCATATCCCCTATGGATATCATTTGTGCTGGAAAAGGCCCCAAATCACACAAAAACACCTAGACATTGGGTCCCAAGAAAAAAACCACCACAAACATGGGTTCCAACTCGCAAAAAACAGTCAAATCAGCCATTATTGAGGTAACAATACCCTTACAAGTAGATCAGGATATCAAACCTCTGGCGGCACCCCCTGTAAATCCCACCTCCAGTGGCGTACCGACCGGGGGGCAGGAAGTTGCCCCCCCCCCCCCCTGGCTCCAATTACCGGACGCTAAATTCCCAATACCAGGACGCTAAATTTGCATAAGGAAAAAAAAAAAATGACATAAACCACTGAGGACTTGGCATTATTTGTTGACTGTTGTGCTTTTTGGACTGCAAAATTTTGTGACCGTGCGAAATTTTGTGACCGTGCCAAAATGTGTGACCTTGCCAACATTTGTGACCGTGCGAAATTTTTTGACCGTGCGAAATTTTTTGACCGTGCGATTTTTTTGACCGTGCACATTTTGGACCCTACCCCCCCCCCCACTTACGTGAAATTCACGAGGTGACTGACTGGGAAAAATTTGGGGCAACCTTTTACGAAAATTTACGCCACTACCGGGACGATACGCCACTACCGGGACGATACGCCACTACCGGGACGACATACTTCTGCCCCCCCTGGCTCACATGCCGCGGTGCGCGCCTGCTCACCTCCCCAGTACACGCCCTGCAAGCCAGTTGTAGATCAAACAAACAAACAAACAAGTACATTAGACAGGTAGAAAAATACTTTGTATTTAGAATGACTTTTATTTATTTGGCATTCATGGACGGAAACCACACATTGTTCATTCATATCTATATGTGTCAAATGTGGCTCTTTGGTATAATTATATACTATCTTACTACAGTGGTACAGAAAAGGAAGGAAAACTGGTGGATATAAAAATACAATATTTGTCGTTTTATTTTATTTTGGTATTAGCTTTTGGATAGATTTTGTTCAAAATACTATAAATTCTTAAAATAAAGATCATTTTACAGTAAGTCAGATAATGTCCCAAAAGTAATCATACTGTTTTAAAACTTCATATCTCCAGTAAAAATGTTCATAATGTAAAAAATTGGATGGAAAATACTAGAAGAATTATTCTAGTACCAAACCAAACATTCAGTTTGACTACACATTACATATGTGTAATTTCATTTAACTATTGTAATTTCTTGCTTAATAGGAAATATGAAGTGTATTTAAAAAGGTATATTATTTTTGGGACACCCAGTACAAATCCGATTTTAGGAGCATGTAAATGATTAATTCTTTCTGTCAATACCTCAATACTGAACCCCAAATCTAACAAAATCCAACAGATGCACCGCAGGTGGACCCCAATCCCTCATTGCATATTCACGCAAAGGTACATATAGGCTCCCGAAAGATATTTTTAGGAGCGCATTTGATTACACATGAGGTCATGAAATACACAAAAACATACAAAAGGGTACAACAGTAATTGGATCAGAGGGGCATCGATAAAGGGTGTTTTGGGGGCAGCACAGCAACCATATTATGGGCATCAATTGCTATAGATTATTTTGAGGCTTGTATACAGCTAGGCATTACGGTTCTGTTCCCTCTATATTCTGAGCTTTTTTTGACCACGGATATGCCATGGTATCCAGGGTTGTAAATCATCATTCCTTTCCCCCAACTCTTTGAGTTATTGCACCAGCTGTTAGTGCCTACACCTACAGCGCTTTGGGTACCTGCTCTGGCCCGTTTGACAACCCGGTATTGACTAGGGTGTTTTGTAGCAAGGCCGTCACACTAGTGGGGTCACTGTCAAATTTAATAAATCCAGTTTTTTCTTTATATTCGTGAATTAAAGTACAAAAATGAATACATTATATACAGATAGCACAGTCTGCTTTATGAACGAGCAGAATTGGTCGGATATAACTTGACTTATGATATTAGAAAAGATTTCATGTTCACAATATGTCATACTCAGTAGCTGTCTATAAATAGCTTCCAAACTCCAATAATAATTTGGGCGAGCAGCAGCAGCAAGCCCAAAGTGTTAAGTTTATCATTTGTTATGTTATAAATATTATACTTTAAACTTTAATTTGTTATATTAGTGCTGATTCAGATTTTGTGAATTTGTGAAATAAAATGTTCGAATTTCGAGAAAAATCACGATTATACTATTGCTTAACAGGTTTTAGTTTTAAAAATGAGCCCAATGTGGCAACACTCTCATGCCTTGGTCAAGGGAGGAAGCGCTCAAGCAATAACCACAGCATGTGGGCTTGTCCGTGGACGGTGCAATATAGGTTTGCCAAGGCTGTATGCCTGTATTGGCTAGACAAAGTCAGGATTCATGTTCACGGAGCAATCTTGGCCTGTCATTATAGTCAAAAAACTAAATTCCAAAGTGGCTCAAATTATAAAGGCGATGGAACCGTAATGAGGTACCGACAGCAGAGTAACCATGATGCCCGACATAAGAACATGACTGTGTAGTAGAAGGGATGGGGTGAGGGTTAGGGTGGTACTTAAACAGTACCCATACAGGTACATGCAGCAGAGTAACCATGATGCCCGACATAAGAACATGACTGTGTAGTAGAAGGGATGGGGTGAGGGTTAGGGTGGTACTTAAACAGTACCCATACAGGTACATGCAGCAGAGTAACCATCAGGCCTCAAATTTCGTCAATTTAGGGGCACGGCCACTTTGGCCTTAAAAATAACACATTTCGAAGGGCATCGAGGCCATGTTCTGGGGCACCAAGGCCAAACCAATATTGGAATGAAAGGGCACCAAGGCCATTTTATATTACATTATTTATACCATAATTTTACATATAAACTTCACTAGGACTTTTATTAAATACTTAACAGCATGAAACGAGACAGTCTGATTATTTTGTCAATCAACATATTTTAATACTGTATCATTGTCATGTTGTGAATTTGTGATGTTATATATGTACGTTGCTGTTGGAAAGCAGAACAGTGAGCAATTGCGTAGCTAGAGACAAGGTGGATACATGTTTAAAAACAACCATTAGATAGATGAAAACTTTACACCTCGAATGGACTGTCACATATTCATTTTTAAAGCACATTGCACCTTTCAAAATCGGATTGAACTTGGAATAATTTGATCAAAGTTAAATTTATCGGAACCCCCAACCGCGAGCCAAAAGGGCACACGGCCACTGTTAAAAATAGGGCACGGCCATTATGGCCGTGATTTTTTTACTGATCCGAGGGCATCGCGGCCAGATGCGAGGGCATCGCGGCAATGGCCGCGATGGCCGCGATGTAATTTGAGCCCTGGTAACCATGATGCCCGACATAAGAACATGACTGTGTAGTAGAAGGGATGGGGTGAGGGTTAGGGTGGTACTTAAACAGTACCCATACAGGTACATGCAGCAGAGTAACCATGATGCCCGACATAAGAACATGACTGTGTAGTAGAAGGGATGGGGTGAGGGTTAGGGTGGTACTTAAACAGTACCCATACAGGTACTGCAGCAGAGTTACCAAGATGCCAGGCATAAGAACATGACTGTGTAGTAGAAGGGGTTGGGGGTTGCCTGAATGTTTATACAATATTGGAAGAGAGCGTGTTCTTTCATTACAAAACAAGATTTGTAAATTTTTGTTCTCGAATCATACAATGTGTGACTATATCTTTAACTAACTATATCATACACTAAATACAATGAAATTTGAAAATACAAATCAAGAATTTCTTTGCAATATTTTGTTCTTCAATATATACAGTATGTGCCTATATATCTTCAAATATATATTATACAATTATACAACTTAAAATATTTCTATTTACAATGTTTCCTGTACAGATTTTTACATTGATAGCTTGGGACCTGTGTCTACAAATTCAGCAATAGGGTATTTCAACTACAACACCTTAATATGGTTAAATATGTTTGATTAGGAAATGGAAAAAAACCACCTGTTCCATCAGCCCAACTGACCCATTGAAAAACAATGATTTTTGTGTGAAAAATCTCAAACATTGTAGAAATGTCACCAGAATTTCCTTATTGTTTGCCCCCGCCCCACGACCCCACAAAAAAAAAAGAACCAACAAAAATTAAAAACAAGATTCCGTAGAACAGGGTGGGGTTTTGTCACCTTAGTGTAATTTGTTTCTTCTTTTGGAGGAGTTTGGTCATGGAGTATGATTTTGGTTCATATTAAAAAATAAATAAAAAGCATCCTTAGAATATCTTTATTCTTTTGCAAAACAATTTCATAAAATGCAAAGTTGATTCAAGGGATAAGGCAGGCTATGTCAGTTGAATGCTTGTTAAGCCCAAGTTGAAATAGTCCTACTTTCCAATTGGAAAACCATTTCAATAGATGTACACCATATCACACATGCTGTGATCCACATTCCAGCTGCACAGTGACACTGAAGAAACCTTTTCTGATCAAACATACTTTTATTTTAAGACTAAGTTGAAACAGTCCTACTTTCCAAATGGAAAACCATTTCGATAGATATATGCCATATCATGCAGGCTGTGATCCACATTCCACCTGCACAGTGACACTGAAGACACCTTTTCTGGATCTCTCATGACCATGCTCAATTATACCATTTTGTTACACTGACTTAGGACTAAAACCCTCTGCTACGGGCAAACAGACCTGTAAGCTAAGGTCGATCAGTTGGGGTGTTTTTGTTTTGTTTTTAACAACATTGTGGAAATTTTCAACAAATGTTGACAAATTGAAGGAAAAAAATCAAAAAAATCAACCAAAATGTCCAAAAGAATTTCAATTTTGTTTTGTTTTTGAAAAATATATGGGTCTGTCAGGCCCGTAGAACAGGGTTTTTGTGTCAAAACGTTGTTGTATTACAGACCAAAGACCCCTAGACCACAAATTCCTGTTTTTCAGGCTGTTAGTCTGCTGTCATTGATGGCTATAAAGCAAGGCAATGTGTGAAATTTACATCAAAACAGTGCTTTAAGTCATGACCACTGGCCAGCCTTATCTGGGAAATGGAGAATTTATTACCGGCCAATAGCTAAATCGCCGGTATAAGGATTGATTAGTTTGTAAGGAACCCTTTAGGCTTTAATGGTGGCAATATCCTTTGATTTGTGGCTGGTTCCCCTCCTCCTCCTCCTCCTTGTAATGCCGAGTATGACTTGGCGGATCTGGTGTGACCTGGGACCGGCCAATAGCTAAATCTCCGGTGTACGGATTGATCAGTTTGTAAGAAACCCTTTAGGCTTTAATGGTGGTAATATCCTTTGATTTGTGGCTGGTTCCCCTCCTCCTCCTCCTCCTTGCAATGCTGAGTATGACTTAGCGGATCTGGGTGTGACCTGGGGATTATTTTTTCTAGTAGGACCTTCATGCAGCGACATAGCTGACATTTGGGCAAAGAGTCCTTTACGCCTGGTGCCTCCACGCACCTTTAGGGTGATGGCTCTCACCAAATCTCTGGCATGTTTAAGACTGTAAGCTGTAAAGGAAAAGGATGATAAACAAAATTGCTATGTTGATAATATTACAACAATAATCTTATTATAATATATTTGGAGATAAGGCTTCTTTCAAATAAACTCTTTAAAACAAGTTCTGAAATTTGTTTAAATCACCACTTTTTAAAAGAGTTATTAGTTTGTGTACACTATATACATGACTTGACAACCTGTATCTTTCTTACAGTAGTCCTAATTTACCGTTAAAGGTCAGCCAAAATAGTGATTCAACTTTGTTTTATTCGATGAATTTATATTGTAAAAAACAAAATACAAAAAGAATTACCTTTTGATATTGCACCGGAAACAAAAATATAGAGTTTCTAAGCATGCATAATTTATATCATATATATTGATGATGGCAGGTTACTACCCTGTACACGTCATAGGTGTTACACCCAGGCTCGCACACAGAACCTCAATAGGTCTGTAGCATAAGCATCCACTCATGACTTTTGTTTGTGCAGACCTATCGACCAAGACCCGAACTGATACTGGGCCAAGTATTAGTGGTAGCTAGTATTGACCTATTGTCTAAAGTTTGTTGGGTTGTGGCGAGTATATATATGCAGTAGTGGAAATACCCACATGACTTTTCACCCGGGGTTGACGATCATGTGTGTTGCAGCTCTATTAATAATATTGTAGGTACTGATCATAATAGTTGTATAGCTTTATTCCATAATAATAAGAGCGATTAAAATCATGTCTTGGCCAGCTCACCCTCCTCGCTAGTCTAGTGGTTGACTTACATGCTTTACAATGCAGAGGTCCATGGTTCGATTCACACTAGGACCACTTTTTCAACTGATTTATTTCTTTTTGTAAAAGTTGGGTTAGAACATAGACGGTAACTGTCTATGGTTAGAAATATTCTAAGTCCATAAAGTGTGTACATTACGGTTCCGTGCCCTGTATAAAATCCAACTTTCTTGACCACGTCTTTGATGACATATCCAGGGTAATAAATCATCCCCTCCTACACCATTTATCTGATTTATTTAACACCAACTGTGTCTTGCCAGCATGGTGCTACCATTTCCACCGCTATCCTAAACATAGCTCAAGGCTCTTTAGTGTTGGTGTAACTAGAAGCTCTATATACTACTTTTGAAAATGTTCTTGCGAAAACAAATTCCAACTTTTAATTTCAATTTGTCATAAAAACTAGTGCTATATCATATTTTATAAAAACAAATGTTCAAATTTTGAAAAAAAATCACATGTTATTATCCAAAGACCAGATTTTAGTTTAAAAACTAGCCCAAATCGGGCGGAAAATCACCTAGTGTGGAAAGTCGTGTGGCTATACTGCAGCCCCTCAGGCTTGTTTCTAGTTCCACCGCTGCCACACTCAAGGTCCCCCGTATGGGTGGAACTTACTAATACTAGCGTCATGGCCAGTTCAACCTATCAAACTTGGTCTCAAACCTTACAGGCAACTGGAATGTAATGTAGTTCTAGTCAACCCCTGGTGGAAAGTCAAGTGGGTATTTCCATCGCTGCATATATACATCAAATTGACAACCGGTATCTTTATTACAGTCCAAGTAACTTATTTACCTTTAAGCCTTGCTTTGATTTCATCAGTAAAGAATCCACATTCCAGCCACTCATCAAAGTCAATGATGCAATCAAAGGCTGTCAACCCCTGGATACTCTTGTGTCTAACATTTGCACCTGCGAAGGAAACATTTATTTATTCATATTTTTTTCCAAATAACATACAGATGCATTTTTCTTAGATATAATCATTTCACATAGAAATATATTAAATAATTTATAATATTAATACAGTTTTCAATTTTAATTAAATAATTAGCAAACACATTGCACCAAAACAAAAACATCTTCTTTATTTCATGGATACCCTGCCTATAGTTGGCAAACCTGCTTACAGTAGCTAACTAATACTAAAGAGTGTAGGCGCGTGAAAAGCCAGCATGACGCAACATGGCACACTTTGAATTATATGTGCGAAAACGTGGGCATGCCAAAATAGCGTGCCTACACTTGAATTACTTTTGCGGGCGGAGATATAAAAATTGCATATTTCACACCAATTTAGAACTGATTAAACTATAGACAAATTAATTGACAAAGCAGATTGAAGCCATATTTTACTGTTGTGTCAATAGATTTGTATGCTAAATGGCAAAAGACAGTGCATCAAATTGATATGTATGGTATATGATGAGGTTAACAATATGGTGTATAGTTAAATCAGTTCCAAATTGGCAAGAAATATGCGTTATTTATCGCTTTGTGCGCAAAAGTAATCCAAGCGTACATGTGTAATTGTAATCACACACATACGATGTTGGCCACATGCACATGATTTTGGTCAACATGCATACTGCACCCCTATGATGCACCATGCGCTTGTTGCCTTCAAGCACCCTCGCATCGCTGCTGTAAGGATTGTGAGGCTTCGCCAATTTGGAACTGATCAAACTATAGTAGAGTAATCTTTTCATTCAATGAGGTAGAAGCAGGCCCAGGCAGGTAGGACATTGTCTGAACAATATTTGCCTCCAAAATTAAAAATATTACGTAACAATAAATAAGATGGAAATAAAATAAGTTTTATTTCTAAATATAAATTCAAAATCAAAACCGTTGAATGGGCCAATACATCTCATGTCATTTGGATAGGAGAAGACTGCACAATCTCCTCCTTTTTGGCTGCAGAATGAAGTGTAAAATTTAAATGCCTGTGACCCTTGGTATCAGGGTTCTAGCTACGGTGGGCGGCACTGGGCGGGGCCACCCGGCACTGTCATGGTTTTTTTAACAATTTGTGGACAAAATCATTAAACTGTCTCATAAAACAAGAAATTATGTGGCAGGAACCCTCAAAGTGCATTAAAAAACCCTAAAAAGACATTAAGAAGGCCGCTGGATCCCATGCCATGATCCACTGCACTTCGTTCACTACACTTTCTCCGTTCGCCGTCAGTAAATTTACCCGGCACTAAAATGGTCCTGGCTAGAACCCTGCTTGGTATATTATCAAGCATATATTATATACACTTACCAGCTTGGAGTAAAGCACTGGCTGCATAATAATTATTGGCTTGCGTAGCAAAGAATAACGGTGTGCAATAGTCTTCATTGATAGCATCAACATCTGCTCCATATTCTACCAGTAATTCTAAGATATCTACAGGCCCTGTCATATATTATATACACTTACCAGCTTGGAGTAAAGCACTGGCTGCATAGTAATTATTGGCTTGCGTAGCAAAGAATAACGGTGTGCAATAG
Source organism: Ophiura sarsii (assembly GCA_035610835.1). Taxonomy (NCBI): domain Eukaryota; kingdom Metazoa; phylum Echinodermata; class Ophiuroidea; order Amphilepidida; family Ophiuridae; genus Ophiura; species Ophiura sarsii. Next base: position 5,091,221 of record CM069459.1, on the reverse strand, counting down.
TCTTCATTGATAGCATCAACATCTGCTCCATACTCTACCAGTAATTCTAAGATGTCAACAGGTCCTGTCATGGCAGATGCATAATGCAGGGGGCTGAAGAGGCAAGAAAATAAATGTAATAAAATAAAAATGTAACAGGGAGATTTTGTCATTAAAAATGAAGATTGAGATTTTATTTTTATGCAAAAGTGTATTTTGTAAGCTTTAAAATGACACCTCGATTAAAGCATTTGGTCAATGCATTCAGATTTTATGTGAAATGTTAGATGGAAATTCTTTTAGTTCTTATTTTTTCATGCTTCACTTCGTCAATATCGTAAAATGCATACTGCCCATAAAAGCCCCCAATATTGATCTTCAATGATAAAATCCTAAAAAGCTTGTCGGCATCCCACTCTCCCCGGCCATAAGCGCGTACACATTTTCCGCAGGCTGGGGAGTCTCACTGCATAAAATCCCCAGCCCTATCCAGACAAGTGCCCAGTAGTTGCCTGGGTACACGAGGCCGGGACTGTAAATAACGAGTGCATGACTCTCACCTGTTTCCACCTGCATATCTCTGATCTAAGTCTGCTCCGTGTTCAAAGAGGAACCTCATGATTTCTAATCTGTGCTTACTGAAACAAAAAATATTCAGGAGGAACATAAATATAAATATTTCAGGGAAGATTCATGATAGATTATCAAAACCTTTCACTACATATCATTATTAAAATTGATACTTATTCTCAATGGAGAGAATGAAAGTGATTTACATTTCAAATTGGAATTTGTTTGTGTTTCAAGACCGATTGATACTCATTACATGGCCTGGGTCATCAAAGGTTGAGTACTGTTATACTAGCCCTAACTCATGTCAAATTTTATGAAAAATTCTTATAATATTTGATGTCAATGTCAATGATAATACATTACAAGACCAATAATATATAGTTTTTGGCGGGGCTTAATTCATACCATCAGTGCGTATGGTCATCGTGTTAAGATGTTCAAATGCCCTACACAAAGTTGCTGGCGTAGAGAACACAGTTATTCAAAGCAGACAAGTTGGTAAACGACTCAGCGGACAAATTACACATTTTACAAAGGGGAAATTTGATGTTGTTTAATTAAAATAAATCTAACAAAAAGCGTTACTTTTATGATTTAAAGACAAAAATAACCAATAAACTAAATAACAATCAGGGCTTAACTTAGGGCGCGTTCCCACTGTGGCTGTTTGATACCAGGACGTGGACTCGATGCTACATCGAGTTTACTTCCAAGCCTAATGGGAACGCGCAATAAGGGGGTTCGACCCTACATCCTCGACCCAGCATCCACGATGTAGGGTCGAATCCTACTCGAAGAGGAAGCCTCGCACCTAGAACGTGGTATCAAAATCACTAGTGAGAACACGTTTACATTATCGTATGTGGACTCGTACCCCTTGTTCCATAATAACAAGCCTATTGCGCTGCGTCACACTGCGCCGCCAACAGTAGCGCGCTTCAAAATGCAATTTCACGCGGCCAAATGTCATGCATGCATGGAAATTTACGCAGTAAGTACGCACAGCCCACTCGCTTAAACTTGTAAACAAGTAACATCCGGGTAAGTGGACTCGATACCACATCGGTATTTTGATGTATTTTAAATTGCACAATTGGAACACAACATCAATGTTATGCATGTAGACTCGCACCTAGGTATGAGTCCACATTCGCACAGTGAGAACACGCCCTTAGTGGTAATTTTATGTTCTCGAATCACTCACCCAAATCTTCATGGGGTTTGGTGGCGGCTTACAAGCCAACTTAAAGCCATTCTTATTAGTCATTAAATGCAATAAACATGAGCAAATCAGGGCCTCCACACAAAATTAGTGGACATTCCCACAAATCAGTAACCCCAAACAAAATGAGTGGACATTCCCCCTCATGGCCTCTTCAAGCACTAATAATCACATACCTCTTAATTTGTTCTGTCAGCAGCCTATGCACCAAAATATCTTGCTCATGCTCCTTGAAATGAAACCCATTCTCAACCAACCAATTACCACAATCTAGAAAATCATTGGCCAGGGCAAGGTGCGCAAGACTTGGGGGCGTCTTGCGGTCTTCGTTCTCAATGGCCGCTGTTAGAACACCCTCTGTGTCTGCTTTTAGTAGAAGCTGGATGGCGTCTATGCGTCCCTGCATTGCGCAGCAGTGAATGGCTAGCAGCTCTTTGTTATTGCGATGGGTTAGGTTGATGCCCCTACCGAGCTGGAAAAGATGTGATAACATTAGATCATTTAAGTTGATTTTCTGGTCATTATGTGGTTGGTTTTGTACCAATAATCATGAAATTCAATTATCATCTCATATCTATTCATATAATTATCTTCTGTCGGCGCTTTATACTCCCTTCACACAAAAACTAATAGAGCTATTTTCAATGGCAACTTCTAACGACAATGTAAAAAAGAAAGATATTAAACGATAAAAAGGACTTGGAGATAGGACATAAATAGTAATTGCAGCTAAGGCCAAAAAAAAGGTTGTTTCCAGTAACAAGCCTGAAAAATCAAATGCGAAATGTATTTTGTTTTTGTTTGCTCAAATTCATAGTGGAGATTCACTTAAAAATTGTTTTATTTAATCAAATCTGAGCATTTTTGTTACCTTCATGCTCGCTAAAATGTGAATTTCGCACCGGATTTTCACTTTCGTATTTGCCATATGTGGCCAATCGCAACACAATTTCGACAAAAAATGGCGCCCTAACAATAATTTTGTACAAGATTCAAGCGTCTTAGTGAAATGCGCACGAACTACTGGAAACAAACTTGTTTGGCCTAATTCCAAGAACACTAAAACAGACAAAGTATACAATCTCTGACTATGTGTATGCGACATGTCTCAAACTTGTATGTCTATACAGTATTTAACCGAAGAAAGATATCTCATCTCATTGGACGTGGCTATTTTATGTCAAGGACAATAAAAAACACTTGACATGAAGCAGTTTCAATAGCTTAATCTAAGGCATTTAGCTTGGCTTAACACTTTCCACGCAACTATTAGTTTTACCATTTAAAAAACAGATGTTTCAGAAACCTTTCCCGATTTTCAAAGTCTATCTCAAGAATTACTGAACCAATACTAGGCATGTTTGTACTTATTTGAATGCATTTCTTATAGTGATTTCAAATATGGTGATTAAATTCAATAATGTCAACGTTTTTGAAACATTTGGTGACATTTTGGAATGTCGTCTGCAGACGCCTGCCGCATGGAAAGTGTTTTAAAGCTTATTCCATTGCAGGGATTTATTATGGATATATTGTCTATATTTCTTCAAAGTAACTACTTACCATTTATTGCTTGCAGTGTGTTTAACAAGGATGTCCAGTTATCCAATTTTCAACAAGATTGTCACACATTTCAAAAGTTTTCAACAATTTAATAATCTACAAAAACAACCCTTTAAATAAAATGGGTCAGAAAGGTGCACAGAACAGATCTTTTTCTTGGCCATACAGGGCTTTAAAGTGGAAATTGTCCATAAGTAAATCACTTACAAGTTCTTGCATACAGTCTATCTGAGATGGTTGTCCTGCTTCACCGTAACATTTGACATGTAGCGGTGAATTCCCTTCTGAATCTATGGCATTTAGCTTGGCTCCATTCTCTATGAGTAACTATGTAAAGAGATTGACAATAAACAGAAATCAGTCTCTCAGAAGATCTTATTTTAAAAGTTATCTGTAAAGTAAAAATATGTATCTAGGGAAATAATCAAAGCAAAGAAATAGATAGGAACATGAGAAATGCAGTTCCCACAACATTTTGAGAGGTGGCAGATTATAATGGGTTGACTTGTAAAAATAAATAACACAATGACTACAACCATTATTGATTTGTATTTGTAATTGTAAGGCCAAAAACAATAACAAGTTTGTTTCCAGTAGCAAGCCTGAAAAGTCAAATGCAAAATGCAGTTTTTTATTTTTATTTTTTTGCTCTAATTCATAGGGGAGATTCATTTGAAATGGTTTTATTTAGTCAAATGTGTGAATTTTTGTTACTCTTTTGCTCGCTAAAATGTGATATTCGCAGCGGATTTTCACTTTCATGTTTACCATGGGGTCAATCGCCATCTTGAAACATGTTGGACACAGTTTCGACAAAAGATGGAGCCCTAACAATATTTGTTCCCGTTTTTTCTATTAAAAACAATAAATGCGCAAGAATCAAGCGTCTTAGAGAAATGCGAGCGCACTCTACTGGAAACAAACTTGTTTTTTGTTTGGCCTAACTAACATTATATTTTGTCTAATGCTTAATAGTGCAATAAGATTTGTATCCAGAAAAAGATTATGATCAATGAGTGGCTATTATGTCTGTGACAACAACAAAAAGCAGGCCCTATTTCACAAGTAAACATCTTCTCATTTTTGCTAAGATTTTCATTGAATGTCATGTTTATAGGCTTATACAGGGTGAGTCAAAAAGAAGTTTACCCGGATTGGTGATATTTTAAAAAACAAACAAATGACACTCGAGAGTTCAGTAAAGCATATGTTTAACAAGCACTCTCTCCTGCTTATTAGGAAAAAAGAATGACACAAATTTAGCATTGCTAAGAGGAGTTATGTCTATTCTAATAAAGGTACTCATTTTGCAAGCTGTCCACGGAATACTTGACCAAACAAATATAAAGTATGCATTTTAGCTGCGTACTTCCCTATTGACCGAGATTGGTGATGTTTTTCAAAACAAATAAATGACACTTAAAAGTTCAGTAAAGCATTTATTTACCAAACATACTCTGCTGTTTATTAGAGAAAATCAATGAAGCAAATTGATAATTCCTAAGAGAAGTTATGCCTGTTTTACTGAAAGCGTTCATGTTTGTAGGTAAGTACACAGCTAAAATGCTTACTTTACATTTGTTTTGTCAAGTATTCCGTGGACAGCTTGCAAAATGAGTACCTTTATTAAAATAGGCATAACTCCTCTGAGCAACGATCAATTTGTGTCATTCTTTTTTCCTAATAAGCAGGAGAGAATGCTTGTTAAATATATGCTTTACCGTACTCTCGATTGTCATTTGTCTGTTTTTTAAAACATCACCAATCCGGGTAAACTTCTTTTTGACTCACCCTGTAGTGTAATTTGTTCATGTCAAAAAATAAGGCTGTTTTAAGGAATTTGTATTTTTACAGGTGACAATGTCTTCATATTATGGTGCATATACACTGGGAGATTAAAATCAGACTTCTGTCAACAAATGAACCAATATGAAATCAATCTACAATCCTAGAAAAAAAGTCTTAGAACACTAACTTGTTAACAACAGAAAACTAACACCCTCTCCACTGTGCAATGTTAAGAAATTTCAATGTCTTCAGCAGTTATTCAAGGTGTCCCAACATTTATTGATAGGTGTGAGGAATGGAAAATTGTTCTTTAAGGTGTCCTTTTCAGCTCTTAACAATATAAACGTCATTTAAAATCAGAAGAAAACAAATTCTGCACATAATGTCTAAGACATGTTATACGTTCCAAGGACTTTTTTTCTGAGATCGTAGTTGTTGACACAAGTTTGTTCCATCAGTTCCCAAGTTTTATAACTTATAATAATGCATAATACTTTGTGTGGATCCCTTACAAGCCTCGATTTAGGCGGGCGCTGGGCGTTTTTTGCCCCGGTTCCCGAGAAATTGCGCCCAGTTTAATCCAAATTTGCATGCCCGGGCGCACCATATTTTGCTGTCTGTAGCGCCTGATCATTGATTGAAGAATGATAATTTTGATCAAATAAATTAGTTGTATAATCTCTGACTTTGTTTTCTCTCTAGAATTTCATATTTTGTCAATTGTATGAGTGTGTGAATAAATTGTACTAAAGTAATATGTTCAGAATAAAATAGTTTCTGTGTTTTTATTGCTGATGAAACTAACTTGCTACCTGCTGTTTTCCAGTTTCCGATAGCGATGTTTCCCCATCCCCAATGTTTATACAACAAATATACAATGTGGCATTCCGTGCATGTACATTTGCGACCTCTCACCTCTTGCACATGCGCATGCACGGCTATAAGCTCTTACACATCATGTATCAGCACCAAGTTTATCAACTAACTCCATTCAATATAACAACATGTTGTCTGTAGCAGCGACTGAATGCATTTCCTTCCCAAATTGTATTTTGTAAACATTGGTCAACGGTCAGGTCGAAATTGTTTTGTGTGGAGAGAACTGGGGTTGATGTTTATACTAATACTACCGCGATGTTTTGACAAGTGTCCCAGTTTCTAAATCCCATTATTATTTTAAAACTAAATTATTGATTCGATGAGTGCTGTTTTTTTCTTGAAAAAACCCAGTATTTTATGGAGTAAAACCAACTTGAAGATCATGTCAATTGACTCATATTGAGCCCAATGAATTTTGCATACTTGCAAATAATTTGTATACAGGTTTTCTTTCGGCAATTCGAATCATCATTTGTTACTTTTACAGTACCTACCTTAGCTGTTGGTTATAAGTTTGTTTACATTTACAGTACAGTATACAGGTGCAAAAACAAATAAAAAATGTACATTTATGATTTTAACAATAACTTCCGGTTCATGTCAAAAATAGCTCCCGGTTCCCAACCAAATTGAAGGACCGGGAGCAAAAGTTTCCAAAACAGTTGCTCCCGGTTCAAAGGCGCTTAATTCGAGGCTTGATCCCTTACTTACTTTGATAGTTTCTGTATCCCTGGCCCTATGTAAAGGCGTTGCACCCTTGTAGTCTAGCAGATTAACGTCTACTCGCTCCTTGAGCAGGACTTTAAGCGCAGGTATTGCCCCAAAGTAAGCAGCTGTGTGGATTATGGTACAATGCATAATGGATCCCTAACTTACTTTGATAGTTTCTGTATCCCTGGCCCTATGTAAAGGCGTTGCACCCTTGTAGTCTAGAAGATTAACGTCTACTCGCTCCTTAAGCAGGACTTTAAGCGCAGGTATTGCCCCAAAGTAAGCAGCTGTGTGGATTATGGTACAATGCATAATGGATCCCCAACTTACTTTGATAGTTTCTGTATCCCTGGCCCTATGTAAAGGCGTTGCACCCTTGTAGTCTAGAAGATTAACGTCTACTCGCTCCTTGAGCAGGACTTTAAGCGCAGGTATTGCCCCAAAGTAAGCAGCTGTGTGGATTATGGTACAATGCATAATGGATCCCTAACTTACCTTGATAGTTTCTGTATCCCTGGCCCTATGTAAAGGTGTTGCACCCTTGTAGTCTAGAAGATTAACATCTACTCGCTCCTTGAGCAGGACTTTAAGCGCAGGTATTGCCCCAAAGTAAGCGGCTGTGTGGATTATGGTACAATGCATAATGGATCCCTAACTTACTTTGATAGTTTCTGTATCCCTGGCCCTATGTAAAGGCGTTGCACCCTTGTAGTCTAGAAGATTAACGTCTACTCGCTCCTTGAGCAGGACTTTAAGCGCAGGTATTGCCCCAAAGTAAGCGGCTGTGTGGATTATGGTACAATGCATAATGGATCCCTAACTTACTTTGATAGTTTCTGTATCCCTAGCCCTATGTAAAGGCGTTGCACCCTTGTAGTCTAGAAGATTAACGTCTACTCGCTCCTTAAGCAGGACTTTAAGCGCAGGTATTGCCCCAAAGTAAGCAGCTGTGTGGATTATGGTACAATGCATAATGGATCCCCAACTTACTTTGATAGTTTCTGTATCCCTGGCCCTATGTAAAGGCGTTGCACCCTTGTAGTCTAGAAGATTAACGTCTACTCGCTCCTTGAGCAGGACTTTAAGCGCAGGTATTGCCCCAAAGTAAGCAGCTGTGTGGATTATGGTACAATGCATAATGGATCCCTAACTTACCTTGATAGTTTCTGTATCCCTGGCCCTATGTAAAGGTGTTGCACCCTTGTAGTCTAGAAGATTAACATCTACTCGCTCCTTGAGCAGGACTTTAAGCGCAGGTATTGCCCCAAAGTAAGCGGCTGTGTGGATTATGGTACAATGCATAATGGATCCCTAACTTACTTTGATAGTTTCTGTATCCCTGGCCCTATGTAAAGGCGTTGCACCCTTGTAGTCTAGAAGATTAACGTCTACTCGCTCCTTGAGCAGGACTTTAAGCGCAGGTATTGCCCCAAAGTAAGCGGCTGTGTGGATTATGGTACAATGCATAATGGATCCCTAACTTACTTTGATAGTTTCTGTATCCCTAGCCCTATGTAAAGGCGTTGCACCCTTGTAGTCTAGAAGATTAACATCTACTCGCTCCTTGAGCAGGACTTTAAGCGCAGGTATTGCACCAAAGTAAGCAGCTGTGTGGATTATGGTACAATGCATAATGGATCCCTAACTTACTTTGATAGTTTCTGTATCCCTGGCCCTATGTAAAGGCGTTGCACCCTTGTAGTCTAGCAGATTGACGTCTACTCGCTCCTTGAGCAGGACTTTAAGCGCAGGTATTGCCCCAAAGTAAGCGGCTGTGTGGATTATGGTACAATGCATAATGGATCCCTAACTTACTTTGATAGTTTCTGTATCCCTGGCCCTATGTAAAGGTGTTGCACCCTTGTAGTCTAGCAGATTAACGTCTACTCGCTCCTTGAGCAGGACTTTAAGCGCAGGTATTGCCCCAAAGTAAGCGGCTGTGTGGATTATGGTACAATGCATAATGGATCCCTAACTTACTTTGATAGTTTCTGTATCCCTGGCCCTATGTAAAGGCGTTGCACCCTTGTAGTCTAGAAGATTGACGTCTACTCGCTCCTTGAGCAGGACTTTAAGCGCAGGTATTGCCCCAAAGTAAGCAGCTGTGTGGACTATGGTACAATGCATAATGGATCCCTAACTTACTTTGATAGTTTCTGTATCCCTGGCCCTATGTAAAGGCGTGGCACCCTTGTAGTCTAGAAGATTGACGTCTACTCGCTCCTTGAGCAGGACTTTAAGCGCAGGTATTGCCCCAAAGTAAGCGGCTGTGTGGATTATGGTACAATGCATAATGGATTCCTAACTTACTTTGATAGTTTCTGTATCCCTAGCCCTATGTAAAGGCGTTGCACCCTTGTAGTCTAGAAGATTGACATCTACTCGCTCCTTAAGCAGGACTTTCAGCGCAGGTATTGCCCCAAAGTAAGCGGCTGTGTGGATTATGGTACAATGCATAATGGATCCCTAACTTACTTTGATAGTTTCTGTATCCCTGGCCCTATGTAAAGGCGTTGCACCCTTGTAGTCTAGAAGATTGACATCTACTCGCTCCTTGAGCAGGACTTTAAGCGCAGGTATTGCCCCAAAGTAAGCGGCTGTGTGGATTATGGTACAATGCATAATGGATCCCTAACTTACTTTGATAGTGTCTGTATCCCTAGCCCTATGTAAAGGTGTTGCACCCTTGTAGTCTAGAAGATTAACGTCTACTCGCTCCTTGAGCAGGACTTTAAGCGCAGGTATTGCCCCAAAGTAAGCGGCTGTGTGGATTATGGTACAATGCATAATGGATCCCTAACTTACTTTGATAGTTTCTGTATCCCTGGCCCTATGTAAAGGCGTTGCACCCTTGTAGTCTAGAAGATTAACATCTACTCGCTCCTTGAACAGGACTTTAAGCGCAGGTATCACCCCAAAGTAAGTAGCTGTGTGGATTATGGTACAATGCATAATGGATCCCTAACTTACTTTGATAGTTTCTGTATCCCTGGCCCTATGTAAAGGCGTTGCACCCTTGTAGTCTAGAAGATTAACGTCTACTCGCTCCTTGAGCAGGACTTTAAGCGCAGGTATTGCCCCAAAGTAGGCGGCTGTGTGGATTATGGTACAATGCATAATGGATCCCTAACTTACTTTGATAGTTTCTGTATCCCTGGCCCTATGTAAAGGTGTTGCACCCTTGTAGTCTAGCAGATTAACGTCTACTCGCTCCTTGAGCAGGACTTTAAGCGCAGGTATCACCCCAAAGTAAGCAGCTGTGTGGATTATGGTACAATGCATAATGGATCCCTAACTTACTTTGATAGTTTCTGTATCCCTGGCCCTATGTAAAGGTGTTGCACCCTTGTAGTCTAGCAGATTAACGTCTACTCGCTCCTTGAGCAGGACTTTAAGCGCAGGTATTGCCCCAAAGTAAGAGGCTGTGTGGATTATGGTACAATGCATAATGGATCCCTAACTTACTTTGATAGTGTCTGTATCCCTAGCCCTATGTAAAGGTGTTGCACCCTTGTAGTCTAGAAGATTGACATCTACTCGCTCCTTGAGCAGGACTTTCAGCGCAGGTATTGCCCCAAAGTAAGCGGCTGTGTGGATTATGGTACAATGCATAATGGATCCCTAACTTACTTTGATAGTGTCTGTATCCCTGGCCCTATGTAAAGGCGTTGCACCCTTGTAGTCTAGAAGATTAACGTCTACTCGCTCCTTGAGCAGGACTTTAAGCGCAGGTATCACCCCAAAGTAAGCGGCTGTGTGGATTATAGTACAATGCATAATGGATCCCTAACTTACTTTGATAGTTTCTGTATCCCTGGCCCTATGTAAAGGTGTTGCACCCTTGTAGTCTAGAAGATTGACATCTACTCGCTCCTTGAGCAGGAATTTAAGCGCAGGTATCACCCCAAAGTAAGCAGCTGTGTGGATTATGGTACAATGCATAATGGATCCCTAACTTACTTTGATAGTTTCTGTATCCCTGGCCCTATGTAAAGGTGTTGCACCCTTGTAGTCTAGCAGATTAACGTCTACTCGCTCCTTGAGCAGGACTTTCAGCGCAGGTATTGCCCCAAAGTAAGCGGCTGTGTGGATTATGGTACAATGCATAATGGATCCCTAACTTACTTTGATAGTTTCTGTATCCCTAGCCCTATGTAAAGGCGTTGCACCCTTGTAGTCTAGAAGATTGACGTCTACTCGCTCCTTGAGCAGGACTTTAAGCGCAGGTATTGCCCCAAAGTAAGAGGCTGTGTGGATTATGGTACAATGCATAATGGATCCCTTACTTACTTTGATAGTGTCTGTATCCCTGGCCCTATGTAAAGGTGTTGCACCCTTGTAGTCTAGAAGATTGACGTCTACTCGCTCCTTGAGCAGGACTTTAAGCGCAGGTATTGCCCCAAAGTAAGCAGCTGTGTGGATTATGGTACAATGCATAATGGATCCCTAACTTACTTTGATAGTTTCTGTATCCCTGGCCCTATGTAAAGGTGTTGCACCCTTGTAGTCTAGAAGATTAACGTCTACTCGCTCCTTGAGCAGGACTTTAAGCGCAGGTATTGCCCCAAAGTAAGCGGCTGTGTGGATTATGGTACAATGCATAATGGATCCCTAACTTACTTTGATAGTTTCTGTATCCCTGGCCCTATGTAAAGGTGTTGCACCCTTGTAGTCTAGAAGATTAACGTCTACTCGCTCCTTGAGCAGGACTTTAAGCGCAGGTATTGCCCCAAAGTAAGCGGCTGTGTGGATTATGGTACAATGCATAATGGATCCCTAACTTACTTTGATAGTTTCTGTATCCCTGGCCCTATGTAAAGGTGTTGCACCCTTGTAGTCTAGAAGATTAACGTCTACTCGCTCCTTGAGCAGGACTTTAAGCGCAGGTATTGCCCCAAAGTAAGCGGCTGTGTGGATTATGGTACAATGCATAATGGATCCCTAACTTACTTTGATAGTTTCTGTATCCCTAGCCCTATGTAAAGGTGTTGCACCCTTGTAGTCTAGCAGATTAACGTCTACTCGCTCCTTGAGCAGGACTTTAAGCGCAGGTATTGCCCCAAAGTAAGCGGCTGTGTGGATTATGGTACAATGCATAATGGTTACAACCCTAACTTACTTTGATAGTTTCTGTATCCCTGGCCCTATGTAAAGGTGTTGCACCCTTGTAGTCTAGAAGATTAACGTCTACTCGCTCCTTGAGCAGGACTTTAAGCGCAGGTATTGCACCAAAGTAAGCAGCTGTGTGGATTATGGTACAATGCATAATGGATCCCTAACTTACTTTGATAGTTTCTGTATCCCTGGCCCTATGTAAAGGCGTTGCACCCTTGTAGTCTAGCAGATTAACGTCTACTCGCTCCTTGAGCAGGACTTTAAGCGCAGGTATCGCCCCAAAGTAAGCGGCTCTGTGGATTATGGTACAATGCATAATGGATCCCTAACTTACTTTGATAGTGTCTGTATCCCTGGCCCTATGTAAAGGTGTTGCACCCTTGTAGTCTAACAGATTAACGTCTACTCGCTCCTTGAGCAGGACTTTAAGCGCAGGTATTGCACCAAAGTAAGCAGCTGTGTGGATTATGGTACAATGCATAATGGTTACAACCCTAACTTACTTTGATAGTTTCTGTATCCCTGGCCCTATGTAAAGGTGTTGCACCCTTGTAGTCTAGCAGATTAACGTCTACTCGCTCCTTGAGCAGGACTTTAAGCGCAGGTATCGCCCCAAAGTAAGCGGCTCTGTGGATTATGGTACAATGCATAATGGATCCCTAACTTACTTTGATAGTGTCTGTATCCCTAGCCCTATGTAAAGGCGTTGCACCCTTGTAGTCTAACAGATTAACGTCTACTCGCTCCTTGAGCAGGACTTTAAGCGCAGGTATCGCCCCAAAGTAAGCGGCTCTGTGGATTATGGTACAATGCATAATGGATCCCTAACTTACTTTGATAGTTTCTGTATCCCTGGCCCTATGTAAAGGTGTTGCACCCTTGTAGTCTAGAAGATTAACATCTACTCGCTCCTTGAGCAGGACTTTAAGCGCAGGTATCACCCCAAAGTAAGCGGCTGTGTGGATTATGGTACAATGCATAATGGATCCCTAACTTACTTTGATAGTTTCTGTATCCCTGGCCCTATGTAAAGGTGTTGCACCCTTGTAGTCTAGAAGATTGACATCTACTCGCTCCTTGAGCAGGACTTTAAGCGCAGGTATTGCCCCAAAGTAAGCGGCTGTGTGGATTATGGTACAATGCATAATGGATCCCTAACTTACTTTGATAGTGTCTGTATCCCTGGCCCTATGTAAAGGTGTTGCACCCTTGTAGTCTAACAGATTAACGTCTACTCGCTCCTTGAGCAGGACTTTAAGCGCAGGTATTGCCCCAAAGTAAGCGGCTGTGTGGATTATGGTACAATGCATAATGGATCCCTTACTTACTTTGATAGTGTCTGTATCCCTGGCCCTATGTAAAGGCGTTGCACCCTTGTAGTCTAACAGATTAACGTCTACTCGCTCCTTGAGCAGGACTTTAAGCGCAGGTATCGCCCCAAAGTAAGCGGCTCTGTGGATTATGGTACAATGCATAATGGATCCCTAACTTACTTTGATAGTGTCTGTATCCCTAGCCCTATGTAAAGGCGTTGCACCCTTGTAGTCTAACAGATTAACGTCTACTCGCTCCTTGAGCAGGACTTTAAGCGCAGGTATCGCCCCAAAGTAAGCGGCTCTGTGGATTATGGTACAATGCATAATGGATCCCTAACTTACTTTGATAGTTTCTGTATCCCTGGCCCTATGTAAAGGTGTTGCACCCTTGTAGTCTAGAAGATTGACATCTACTCGCTCCTTGAGCAGGACTTTCAGCGCAGGTATTGCACCAAAGTAGGCGCCTGTGAGGATTATGGTACAATGCATAATGGATCCCTAACTTACTTTGATAGTTTCTGTATCCCTGGCCCTATGTAAAGGCGTTGCACCCTTGTAGTCTAGCAGATTAACGTCTACTCGCTCCTTGAGCAGGACTTTAAGTGCAGGTATTGCCCCAAAGTAAGCGGCTGTGTGGATTATGGTACAATGCATAATGGATCCCTAACTTACTTTGATAGTGTCTGTATCCCTAGCCCTATGTAAAGGTGTTGCACCCTTGTAGTCTAGAAGATTGACATCTACTCGCTCCTTGAGCAGGACTTTCAGCGCAGGTATTGCCCCAAAGTAAGCGGCTGTGTGGATTATGGTACAATGCATAATGGATCCCTAACTTACTTTGATAGTTTCTGTATCCCTAGCCCTATGTAAAGGCGTTGCACCCTTGTAGTCTAACAGATTAACGTCTACTCGCTCCTTGAGCAGGACTTTAAGCGCAGGTATCGCCCCAAAGTAAGCGGCTCTGTGGATTATGGTACAATGCATAATGGATCCCTAACTTACTTTGATAGTTTCTGTATCCCTGGCCCTATGTAAAGGTGTTGCACCCTTATAGTCTAGCAGATTAACGTCTACTCGCTCCTTGAGCAGGACTTTCAGTGCAGGTATTGCCCCAAAGTAAGCGGCTGTGTGGATTATGGTACAATGCATAATGGATCCCTAACTTACTTTGATAGTTTCTGTATCCCTAGCCCTATGTAAAGGTGTTGCACCCTTGTAGTCTAGAAGATTGACATCTACTCGCTCCTTAAGCAGGACTTTCAGCGCAGGTATTGCCCCAAAGTAAGCGGCTGTGTGGATTATGGTACAATGCATAATGGATCCCTAACTTACTTTGATAGTGTCTGTATCCCTGGCCCTATGTAAAGGTGTTGCACCCTTGTAGTCTAGAAGATTAACGTCTACTCGCTCCTTGAGCAGGACTTTAAGCGCAGGTATTGCCCCAAAGTAAGCGGCTGTGTGGATTATGGTACAATGCATAATGGATCCCTAACTTACTTTGATAGTTTCTGTATCCCTGGCCCTATGTAAAGGCGTGGCACCCTTGTAGTCTAGCAGATTGACGTCTACTCGCTCCTTGAGCAGGACTTTAAGCGCAGGTATTGCCCCAAAGTAAGCAGCTGTGTGGATTATGGTACTGCCGTTAATACACCTGGGAAAAGAGAGCACAAAAATACCAATGTACACTTATTTCACATGAAAATTATTTCGCAAACTGACTGATTAACTGTTTTGGAAATATTCTTTTCCCGGTCCCATGATAATTTAGTCATCCTTTTTTGAACGGTGACATAGGGAATGTGGGAATGAGTCTGTTTTTAACATGCTACTAAGGCTTGCAAATATCCTAGCATTAGTAATATGATCTTGTGTTTCCTCACATTAGCGTTGGTATGCTGTCTGTAGATGGTCATATAGAGGGACTATGAGACTCAGGCTAGATCTTACCTGCTTCTAAGGCTTGCAAATCGTGTGACATTAGTAATATGATCTTCAACCAGCTTAGTTATTAGCTCTGTATCTCCTCGCATTAGCCGTGGTATACTAGTCTGTAGATGGTCATATAGAGGGACTATGAGACTCAGGCTAGATCTTACCTGCTTCTAAGGCTTGCAAATCGTGTGACATTTATTAGTGATATGATCTTCAACCAGCTTAGTTAATAGCTCTGTATCTCCTCGCATTAGCCGTGGTATACTGGTCTGAAAATGGTCATATAGAGGGACTATGAGACTCAGGCTAGATCTTACCTGCTTCTAAGGCTTGCAAATCGTGTGACATTAGTGATATGATCTTCAACCAGCTTAGTTAATAGCTCTGTATCTCCTCGCATTAGCCTTGGTATACTGGTTTGTAGATGGTCGTAGTACTCTATGAATGGTGTAAAAAGAACAAAAGATGTTCCATTAGGTATGCTTTGTGGCACCCTGGCTAGGGATTTGGAGCGGAATCACGATTTGGGCACAGAAATCACAAGAAAAAACTCCAGTTCCCCACCGGAATTCAATCCAGGGACCTCCGGCACCAAAGTCCCACAACCACATAGGCAAACCACGGCTCCAAGCTACTCGCTCGCTCAGTATACTGAGCGAGCTATATCAACTCGGTTGCTTACGTCATCGAAAACCGTGCCCACATGCGCTCGGACATAGGTTCCCGATTAGTATTCTGTAGTATTTAGGGGGGTTAGGGTTAATATGATAATTGCACCCAGAAACTCTACAAATGGTCTCAAAATAGGAATGTCTTTCACCAGCTTTACAATAATAAACTTACCCACTAGCTGTGCTTTTTGGTCTTCATTTCTGGCCACTTCAAAAGCTGTTTTACTCTGCTTATTCTTGTGATAGATATTAGCGCCCCACTCAACTAGAAGCTGTTGATAATACACACAAATACAAATTGTTTGTGAAGACAGTTAAAAAATTCATGTAGCGGGTTTCGAACACATTTATTACAACTTGAACTATATTTGCCCATTTCAGCTTCAAAATGACAAGATTATCATGTAACTTAGCACCATGCATCAAAGGTATTCTGTGACCGGAAAGTGCTAGATAATATTTACTTCAGGATATTTATATAAAGCCCAACCAGGGATACTATTAATTTTGGGATAGGAAAGTCCTATACTAACACACGTAGCGAAAACGGTGCCGTTTGCATAAATTACATACATTATGGTAATCATCGGAATGTGTCGGTGACCGGCGTTGAACGCGTTTAACAGTGTTTAACCAGGTTTAACGTAATATTTGGTCAGCATAGGTTTGAGGGCGTTGTGGATTTACACAGACGACGGTGGCCACGCGAAACCTAAATGTTGAATACGTAATGAATAAGGTGAATAACACGTAATCGCGAATGTTAATCTTATCATTTTGACAAATTCATCATAATTAGAAGAATTGTCATCGTTAACCGGGCGATGACTGTTAAAAATAATTCAAAATAGTGCACTCCCGTTGACATATTGGGTCGTCTGAGAGACGCATGGCCAGCGTCGTGTCGTCTGCTACAATCACGCCTGATCAGTATAGCGCCACCAGTTCTATGCTGACCAAATTTTAATTTAAAAGTGGACCCGATCGGCAAGCTCACTGGCACACCCCTGGCCCAACTTCCAATGTCAAAAAGAAATTTGCAATATGGCATGAATGAAATAAGTCATTAATAGAATGACACAAATTATAAATTAAAGGCCATACAAAGTTCATGATATAAACAACACCATCAGTGCAATTTCAAAAAGGCTCTAGAAATCAAGTGGCTCATTTCAAAAGATGATCTAGCTTATCTAGTTGCAATGTTTTCCATGGTCTTATAGTCAGAGTTAGTTACAATGTAAAGAATTTGGAAACAAAACCAAAGCATTGAATTCTGCCCTAACTTACATCGATGTGCTAAAACAGGACACCTGTTTGGATGTCGAAGACTTAAAGACAGCAATGCAGGACAGGAAAGTGTGGAGAGCCATTGTAGATCGAGGACACAACTCGAATTAAGCAAGTAAGCGAGTAAAAGAATTCTATTTTCAAATATTAATTTGAATAAATATAAATCATTGATGACCATCTTACCTCAGCAGTGTTATCATGTTGTCCCTGTTTGGAAAGAAATAAGAAGAGTAAAACATAACAACACAAATTATTTGAAAGCTATAAAGACTTCTCAAATTTAAAGGATTGCTGTAAAGGACCCCAATGGAAATAGGCTTCCTATATGAGGCTGGTCAGTTTGTCACGGACGGACATGTCACGGACGGACATTTTTAAATGGATTATTAACACAAACTACTTGCACTTATTCAAATGTTTTATGTAATATGTTGAAGAGTGTCATCAACTTCATTGACATTTATTAAAATGTTGGTGGGTGTGGTTTGTTATACTAAAAGAGACACAGTTAAATATTTGCGTCACGGATGGACAATATGTTAACCTTAAACTGATCAGCCTCATATGAAGGCTTTTTGGGCTATCCTTGGTACTCTCCTGGTATTTTATACATTTTCCTAATCCTGCCGTATTCTAGCAAGCATCTTGCTTTTATGTCTTTAATGTGGGCTTTTATATACATGTGATATTTGATATTGTGCAATTATGTAATTTGAGTACTGAATAAATATGAATGAATGAATGTAAAATCTATGTAACTATAACTATGTTTCTTAACAAATAGGTTCATAAGGATCATTGATTATAATCTGATATGGAAGGTTTATACTAATCCAGTCTAAATTTAAGGTACTCATATTTAAATTTCGGATACATCTGTATCCTTTGTCAACACTTTTGGTAGTGATGATCTTGAAGACTCACAATGCTTTTTGCAGTCTTGAAGTTGCCAGTTGCGAGCATTTTGAGTCATCAAGATCATCACTACCAAAAGTGATGACGAAGGATACAGGACGTACATGTGAGTACCTTTACACTGGATCAGTATAATGAACCTTCCATATCAGATTATAACTATATTTATTGTTAGTTATCTTGGGTTAGTGAGCCATGATCCACACATATATTATCAGGATTATTGTAATGAATGAAATATTCTCAAATTTGTCCAAGAAGGTCGGTCTGTCTCACATACACTTGGGAAAATAGCTATACGTTATGCGATTTAAAAAAAGTTTAGAAAAAATATCTATGCTAAATACGGAAATTATTTTTCAATGTTTTTGGCCCACTTTTCCCCCCTTTTGGAGCCAATCTTTTTGCGATTTTTTTTTTCTCCTTCAGACAACTATAAAAAAAGCAGCCCAAAATTGTGCTCATCGCGGCAAAAGTAACCCCACATACTTACGCAAATTAAAGTGCCAAAATCAATAGATAACATGAGAACTAATAATTGTGTTCAATCAGATCAACAGTCTTTTTAATATTTTTCCAAATATTTTGTTTACACTTTCATGAAGAACACAGAAAAGCAAGGCTAATGATCCGATATAGTTAGTTTTAGTTAGTATCACAGCAACATATGCACAAGTGCTATACATGTAAAATACCAGGCATGAACAGCATGATCCAAAAATATGTACGCACTTTACTACATTTTACTTGTGCATGATTTTGAGGTGCATGTTTAAAATCGATTGTTGATCAAGAATTATTTATTTAGTAGGGTTAGTAATGGAAGTTATTAGGTGAAGTTAGGGTATGGCATGGCAAACAGGCCTGGATATAGCACCCGCATGCCTGCCCATAGGGGGCAACTTTTGCGTCGGGCAGGTGAATGCTAAAGTACCTGACCAGCTGGCAGGTAAAATTGTTCAAACTCACAGTGAAAGTGACATACACTGGCTGGTGGAATTTCTGTCAGGCAGTTTTGTGATTTACCTGCCCGACTGGCTAGTTGAATAAAGTAGCAATTTTCTTCATATTGCAAAGATGGAACACTGTCCTGCAAGGGCTAACAATAAACTTGTTCACACCAGCCTGAAGATATATCTTTAGAAGATCAATGGTCCTTTTGTAGGGGCAATAACAGTCGTTTTGACGATTGATCACAAAAAAGGGTCACTCTTCTGTGTGCACCCCATGATCGAAGATAGAACACATTTCTTGGATGTTTCAAAACGGCTGAATTAGTCTTCACTTAGCGAAGATTGATTGTCAGACCAGTGTGGAAAAGCTTGATAGAACCAAAGAAGACGGTGAGGACTAAGGGGCATTTGTATACTATAATTTGATCAGTTCCAAATTGGTGAAGCCTCCTCACAGCAGCGATTGAATACAGAAGGACATGGATGCGTATGAAGGCAACAGCGCGCTGTGCATCATATGTGTGATGCGTGCGTGAATCCAAACCCGTGTGGGTGTGGCCATAATTGCGTGTGTATGTCTGGATTACTTTTGCACGCGGACCTTATATTCCTCGTCACTTTGGAACTGATTCAACTATAGGGTTGGTATCATGCTCAGATAATGTACTTGCAAAATGGACCCTAACAGTTCCACAGTTCTTTACTGTAATTGGTGAAAAGCTGTTCCTGAGTTGGTTACCATAAGTGGAAGCATGACACGACAGGTCTTACCTACCATAATAATGAACTCTACGTAAGTCCTGCTGACCTCGCCATGTGCCTCAACTAAATATTACAATCAGAAATACGCTTCTATTGGGCATGTCTAAGTTGGTGATGTTACCTCTAAGAGGAGTTTCTACCGACAACGACGCATACAGATACAGATGTGGTCTATGGCCTATATTAGTGCAAAAATGAATAGTTTGCCACTTATTGTTTAACTGGCAACGGCAACATTTTGCTTGACCAGACATGGAAAAGTAATCTAAAGCACACTAGTGGTAGATAAATACGATTGCAAATACAAGAAATTATATAAACATAGCAAACGAAACACATGCAAAAAGAGATGCAAAATATGATATACCGATTTAGAAGAAAAAACTGCACTGCCTGTTGCATCGCTAACTTTGTATAACTGCAAAACAACATGATAAATAACAAGAATGAAAAGAAATGATGGATGCAAAAACAAGCTACAAAATAATGAAGGTAGCTGTAAGTTTAATGTCTAGTTGTGTTTATAAAGACTTTATTTGTTTGACACCTTTTTCACATTCTGTTACGGAAACTACCACCAAGTTATAAGTAATTTACTATAGGGCATATTTCAAACGTATGTATACACCAATGACACCATTTGTAATAGCAGGGTCCACCAAAGTAAAATTAGTAACCCTCCCCCACCCTAAAACAAACAACAAACAACAAACAAAACAAACATAAATCAGAAAGTAGTTATTTGTAATTAGGGTCAATCAATTCCAAAGCCACCGGTGCAAACTTTGTATGTCCCGATTAATAATTCGACAATTGAGCTCAAAATATGTTTTAACCCTAACTCCCGGGAGTGTTTTTGTGAATTAAACTATCATGGGAGAAAAACGGGTCAAATTTGAGGAAAAAAATCAGTCTCCTCACGTGCCGCGGATCGAACCCAGGCCATGTGTGTGCGAGTCTGATGCTCTAAGCTACACAGGGGATGTTCAAAAAACTTCACAATTTGAACCACGCGCTGAGCTTGGCACGAGATTGATGGGCCGCCGTGCGATACAAGATTGTGGTACTGTCGGGTTTTATAAGGTCCAGGAAGGTTGGTTAATGTAAATATATTTCACAATGGCAATTTTTAAAGGACATCCTATTACTTGGCAAGTGAAGTGCACCTAATCAAGTTATATCATGGATTGTAAGATCAAACAAATAAGTCAACATTTGATTACAATGCAAGATAACTAAGCTGTGGAGTGGGAAAACAAAGAAATGCAAATGATAGAAAAAGCCAAATTAAAGCATTGCAACAAATAATGGAAATCAATGTCATAAAAGCAACCTTGTATAAAATAGCAAACTTTTCATGTAGATGAATCACTCTTCAGCAATATAACATAAGAGTAGCAAATGTAAAACAATGTGTCAAAGTATATTTTAATTCTATGAGACAACTATTTCCAACGTATTAGACTTCTGTCACTACTAATCATGTACATTTATTATTTATACCTGACTAATTCCTCTGTGTAAACCCTCAACAGCATTGAAGAAAGGCGTTGTCATGTTAGAATTTCTGGCGTCTACGGTGGCTCCATTCTCCAACAAGTACAGTACAATTTGCTGAGGATGGAGCAAAAATGAATCGTCAAAACAATGAATATGAAATAGGGGTTATCTGAAGGAGGAACCAGAGAGAGGGGTACTCAGTGGATCTGAGGATGAGCCATTATTTTTTTTTTTTTTTTTATTTATGGGTCAATTATTTGCCAATGGGGTCGTTAGTGGTAAAAAAGGTCAGTGATAGGTGGCAAAACAATAATTAAGTGGTAAACATTTTGGTCATAGTTCAATCCTTGGTGTCACACCTATACCAAAACAGAATAATGAGTACCCCTCCCCCAGGGAGGAACGCAGTGGCATTTCTAGCAGCAATGAGAGAAAATGCCAGGATCCACTTATTTTACACATTTATGCTACAAAAAGGAAGGTCTCTCTATTATCAAATTTGTCTGTAGAACTCAATCATACCCCATGGAAAAGAGGGTAATTTAAAAGAATGAACACAGTGGCATATTTAGGGTGCAAGGGGCAATGATCCTCAGTGTCACTTAGTGGCAGGTTGCCAAATCAGTCTAAATCAAAAAGCGTATAATTCTACATAGATTGTTTGAGCAACTGGATCTTTTTTCAACACACTTTTTATGACTCTATCGTGGGTGCAATTTTACTGTAAGTCCCACATGCCCTGGGAAGAGAGCTTATAAGGGACCGTTCATAAATACTTTGGTGGGGGGTTGGATTATTTCATTTTTGGTATATCAAAACTTTTTTGACCCCTAATAAGTGTTTTGAACTTTTTTGACCCCCCCCTCCTCTCTGTTGGGGTTTTCAAAAACTTGTTTTGACCCCCCCCCCCTCCTTTGCAGAGTATCAACACTTTTTGCCCCCCCCCCCCCAATAATTATCCACCCCCCCCCCCCCACCAAAGTATTTATGAACACTCCCTAAGGAATCGGATTAATCAGGCAAAATGGGGGATCACAATTATAGGAAAGCTTGAAAGATCTGTTACAGGAAGTAGTAAGTGTAAATGAATTTCATGACGAAAAAGTAAGGAAAAGGTCTAAAATGTTTATCTCAAAAGACAACAAACTTACAAAGTGTCCATTTCTTGCCGCCATGTGCAGGCTAGTGTTCGCCGTTTTCTTCTCCCTTGCATTGATGAATCCAGGTCGAAGGTCACCGAAGAAAACGATTAGTTTTTGCACTGTGTCCAGTTCACCGGCCTTACACGCTTTGAAGAAAAGATTCTCCCATTGGCTGAAGTTTCCCGGGAAGACTTGGTACAAAAAGCTGCATTAAAAGTCATGTTAAAAATGTGTTACTTAATATTTAACACTTCCACGCGGCTATTAATTTTACCATACGCAGATTTTCTTTTCAGAAACCTTTTGCAATTTTCAACGTCTAGCTCAAGGATTACTGAACCAATACTAGGCATGATTGTACTTATTTTAATGCATTTCTCATGGTGAATCCAAATATGGTGATGATATCCAATAATCTTGACATTTATGAAACATTTTGTGAAATGTTGGAATGTCGTCTGCAGACACCTGCCGCGTGAGAGTGGAATCAAGAATTCTGATATCAAACTAGATCTGTTATTTCCAGTTAAGGGGACAAAACAGATCCCTGTTCTAAGTACCGACTTATTTTAAAAAAAATTAAAAATATGGTTTTGAAATATTTTTGAAATATTTTAGATTTTTTTACAAACAATTCACAGAAATTTTGTAACCAAAACAAAAAAATGCATACCAACCAACCCTACCTGATAGGTTTAGTGTATGGGGGTATGTCATGTTGTGAATTTAGTTATTGCTACATGGGCAGAATTGAGCGTTTATTCTTGACCAAGTGACCAAATAAATTCAAAATGTATCAATGAAACATGAATTGCTCAAATTTCAGGCTTGCACAAATTGTCAAGCAAGTTTTATCATCATTTTCCCAACTTTTATGTGTAAACTTCAATTAAGTCGACAAAAGTCAGACCCCTTTGTTGGCCAAACCTGAATTCATAATTTGTATTTTTCTTCTTGTTTTGTATATTGAGAGCAAACGTGAACAATAGCCCAACAGACATGAACAAAGTTAATGAAATGTGTGATTACAAATCAAACAGGTAACTCTCTACAGCAGGCTTTCTCAACTAGATTTACTGATGCGCCACATTTTAGTAACCAACTTGTTATAGCTCCACTTGGTCATATTTGTTAGAATTTACAATGGCAAAATTCCCTGAACAAAATATTTTAACATAACGTATGTATGTGGGCAACATAATAACTAATATTACTCTTTTGAGGGAACATGCGCGCGCAGCGCGCAACAAATTGCTGTCTTTATACATCTGACCGTCATAGGCCTATGAAGTCTGGCTATATCATGATATGATTTTTTTTTAAAACAAATTGTAATCACTCTCGCGCCACTTAGGATGCCTTGATGCGCCACAAGTGGCGCGCGCCACCATTTGAGAATGCCTGCCCTACAGTGAGCTCTGATAGGCCAATCAATTGGTTCACTGCAACTCAGAGAAAATATTCATAATACAATACACACAAATGGACAGGGTTAAAAAAGGCAATGAAAGTGGCGTGGCACAGGAATAAGATAAAAACCTAAACATATAGAGAACAACATAAAAGAATAATAAGAGGAAAAATTAATATCTGGAGGTCATTAACATCAAGAAAGTGTAGCCAACACACTCTGAAGTGTTGGAGAGAAGGTGTCTGTTCACACGACACTTTAAAGACTGGATTCCTTCCTCTAGGATGTTGCCTCCTAAGCATTTAACAGTGTTTATGGTTGGCTAATTAAAAGATATACTAATTTGAACAACCAATTAAAACACTGCTTCGAAAATAAGTCACTTCTTTATCAGGAATATTACTTTCTAACAATATTTCTAATTGGTGCAATAAATGGTGCATCCATTTATCTGACCGATCGGCAGGTAGTTCTCAACAAGGGGTTTACAAATCAAGCAAGTAGTTCTCCAGGGTTTTGTAAACTTACATGGATCCACTCTTGAGATTCTTGTTCTTAGATGGGCTTTCTACAAAAATCTGTCGAAAGAAAAACAACATTTATTTTGGAGTTAGATTGAAGAGAAAAGGCTAGTGCCAAATTGTCTATACAAACTATAGCAATATAGTTCTACAGGGTGACCCAGAAAATGTTGAACCCAAAAATCACAAAATTCAATATTTTGTTTTACCATTAAAATAACGAAATATTGCATAACTCGCTCACCAGCTATGTGCACCATACATTTAACTTTCTGAAACATTTTAGATCATAAAAATAGGCCACACGAAACTTAAAATACGTGTAATTTTGTAAGAAGTGTTGTTTTGTAGTGTAAGTGAAGTGCAAAAAAATGGTTTCATGCTACATGAGCAAAACAAGTGCCTGCTTGAAACCGTGCAATGAACTTTATACATTATTCTGCACAGTATCAATATCAATTTTCATTTATTAAGTAAATCAATATTATTATTATATAAGAGACTTTGAAAACAAAAACTGAAGTCCCCTTGACTTCATTTGAAAATGTTAATTTGATAAATACAGATAAAAAGAAAAGATTGCTTAACTCACCGTACTTAGAACAGAATTAAGTTTCATATCTGAACCAAGTTACAATTTTTTCACTTTCACAAAAGGGCGAAAACACCCCCTGTCACACAATCAAGTGTATCTTTAGTTTGGCAAGGCCAATTTACATGATCTAAAGTTCTCCAGAAAGCTGAATAAATTATTTACCTAACTGTTGAAAACAGAATGCCATATTTATTTATTTTCATTTTTAATTATTTTTTTTAAGTTTGTGATTTTTGGGTTCAACATTTTCTGGGTCACCCTGTATAGTCCATTTGGCCATCACGTAACTGCATATTCAACTTATTGAAAAACATAACACACGAGCGTTGAAAAACGGAAGATACATACGTGTGCATAAAAGCTGCGCTTATTAAGCTACGTCACTGTCTAGATGAAGCTAAATGGAGTATAGACTAATATGCCTCCCCAATAATTGGAGAGGCATAAGTCTATACTCCATTTAGCTTCCAGTAACTATTATAGCCCAAAACTGTGACCCTATAAACCTTGGTAGCAGAGAGCCTGCTCTAGTGTTGGAAAGGTACAGCCACCATCCATGGGACTGGGTGTTCATCTTGAAGCAAGCAATTAACATTTAAGAAGGGACATATCATTTCCCTGGAGGCCACAAACTTGGTAGTCATTTTCTCATCTGCTGTAATAATTATGATCTGACGTGACATAAGCACATAAGTCGAGAGTGGATACTATTA
This sequence comes from Ophiura sarsii, assembly GCA_035610835.1. Lineage (NCBI taxonomy): Eukaryota > Metazoa > Echinodermata > Ophiuroidea > Amphilepidida > Ophiuridae > Ophiura > Ophiura sarsii. Next base: position 5,065,667 of record CM069459.1, on the reverse strand, counting down.
GTCAATTCCTATGCTGTAAAAGAATTGGACATTTGGACTTGTAGCTGCTTTTCAAATGAGACCAAAAAGTAACTTAAACTTTAACTTTAACACACAAACAAACATACAGACACCCGACCAAAAGAATATATAATAGGACTGGTATGTGCCCACATAAAATTATTTTAGGTAACACAAAAATGGCAGTCTTTCTGATACCTGCCTTTTGGTTTTCTATGTATTCACTTTACATATACAGGGTGTCCCAAAAGTCTATGCACGTTTTTGAAGACTCATATCTCATAAAATATAAATCATATGGTATAAATTTAACCATATTTTGATAGACGAGATTTGGGAAATTATTTTGATACCAAACACAACCCTATTGGTGAACCCACAACATTATAAAACTGGTTGAAAGTGTTTAGCCGTGTGAGAACCATTCATACCAAGTACCACACATTGTTGCTAAAACAGGTGCGCATAAATTAACGGTATGAAAGCAACGTTGCGCATTAGTCACAGTTCACTGCTTACATTGCAACATTAATGTTATTCCCAAACTCGGTCACTCACAACATAAATAGACAACATTGCACAGCAAAAGTCTTCATTCAAGATGGTTTACAGCATAGAGCAAATACAAATTGTATGGTTCTACGCTGAAACAAATTCAGTTCAACTTACTCAACAAAAGCTCAGAAAACATTTTAAAGTGAAATGCGCACCAGGAAGAATATCCATTCTTAAGTTGGTGGATACATTTTTGAACACAGGAACTGTGCATGATTTGTCTCGATGTGGTAGAAAAAAGACTGGTAGATCAACAAGTCACATTGATGTCATAAGACATGCAGTAGCCAAAAGTCCAAAGAGTTCTATTCTCTGTGTGATGTGTGTGTTCACTTTTCTGTTACGTTTTTTAATTTTTTTAGGTCTGTGTTTTTGCATTAGCACACGTCTCTGTATAAATGGAAACCATTTAAACTAGATTTCACTATAGAAACGAAAACTATGTGTGATATAGTTTTTTATTATGATGGGATCACTGTAATGTAAAATTTTAAATATAACAATTGACGGATCACTTTTCGTGTAACCAACTCTACCTGTCTGGCTATGAATTTATTAACTTTATTTTCCTCCGAAGTATAAAATTACATTTTTGCAGTAATTCATATTTTACTTCTAGGGTGGCATTACAAACAGATGCTACTCTAATGTTTGGTATCAAAATTATTTCCCACATCTCCTCTTTCTAAATATGTATTCATATTTTCAATACGACTTATATTTTGTGAACTACAATGCTTCAAAGTCATGCATAGACTTTTAGGACACCCTGTATGATAGGCCCATATATGCACACAAACCACTGACTTGATTGAATGTAGTGTAAGTATGCATATAATTTCATTTCACTACCCAATAACAAGAGAAACAAAAGACCATTCTATTCCATGGGTTACATGATGGGTGTGTTAATTCTAATGTGTGGTGAACTTGAACGATGGGGAAATCCCACACGTAAAGATTTTTGCTTGCAACCATCGGGTGATATTATTATCCACCAATCAGATGCTGACATTTGGCAACCCGACTATAATTTATGTGACTTCCAACAGTGATCGAGAATGAATACTGCAGGTCTTGACTATAAATAGAGACGTAACCATTAACTATATAACATATCTGAATTTACTTCTGTGTTAAATTTTGCGCCAACAGAATCGGTATTTTATTACTTTCAACAGACCACTGATAGATACACGGATATCCTGTGACTGTATGACTATACATTGACATCAGAATCTACACTTAATTAGGTAAGTTTTAAGGTTTTCATATAGATCATCAAGTATAGGCATAGCCTGATTGTTAAATCCCCTACATTAATTCATTTTTGGCCAATTTGAGAAAACAGCAAAATATTTATATAAAAACGTAATTGAATACAAAAAGATGATCAGTTTTCTTTTAATTTCATAAGAATCATGTGTGTAGATACATGGGATTTTTAGTTTATATCAATACCCAAACAATAACATTGCCGTACAAGAAATATCAGGCGCAGATCCAGGGGGGGGGGGGTCGTCAAGTCATACCATCTTTGTTAAGGTTGTTCCTATGGCTAATTTTTATTTGATATTTTAATAGAGCTTGCCGAGCTCCACAATAATCTGAAATTTGAGTATGATCGGTGGTACGGTTTTCTAGATATGACAATTTCTTTTGTCAAAAATGAAGCAAAATTGAAGCGTTCATTTCTTTTGTTTCTTATTGGGTTTTTTTTTACCCCCTAGCTGGCCTAGCAAAATATTTAATATATGCAAAAATGTTTAATTAATTTTTACAAGAAAAGTATAAATGCTACAAAGCTGAAATTTTGGGAGCTTGTTAATTATAGTTTTTAGAAAGTTTCCTGTGCTGCGGGAGGCTGTAAGACATCTGCATAATTAATTATACTTAATTATCTAAAAACAATTTTGTTTAAACAAAAATTGTCTAATAAATGCACTGAATTATTTTTTTAAAGTTCATGCACTTTACTAAATGTAATGCCACTTAGTGTATATGTTGACTATACAACTCTCCTTAATTCCTGTGCTGCGAGAATCTAATGGAGTTTTCAATAAAAAATTAGAGCAAAAATCAAAAAACTTTTTAATAATTTTAATAGAAATTTTACCTAGGGAGTCAAAAAAACCAATATAAAACAAAAGAAAATAGACTGCCCTCTGTTGGCCGAAAGAAATACAAAACAAAAGAATTCAAAATGACTTGAAATGAATTGTTGACAATAAAATTGTCATATCTAGAAAACCGTACCTCCGATCAATCTCAAATTTCAGTTTATCGTGGAGCTCAGCAAGCTCTATTAAAATATTAAATACAAAATTATCCATAGGAACAACCTTAAGGGTCACTTTTTCCTTCTTTGAGTATACATGCTGATTTTGAGAGTGGATATACATGGATGATAATAATAATATCAGTATTTCTATAGCGCCTTTTCCAAATGGCTCAAAGCATTGTAATGATGATAATCTTTAATACATGAGTGCCCCCCCCAGCTAGATTTATAATTTTAGCCTTCAGAAATTAAAGAAAACCAGTACATACAAAGTAGATTTTTGGTGGGAGTGTATCACTACGCTGTATTGTTTGCAAATCATTGAACTTGAAAAAATGCCAAGCCTGTTTGAATTCAATGTCTGGGACCAGTTTTATTGCATTAAATTTGTTCATTAACACTTTCCACGCGGCAGTCGTCTGCAGATGACAACAGTTCCAAAATGTCACAAAATGTTTCAAAAATATTTTAAATATAAATTTCATTACCATATTTGGAATTATCATAAGAGATGCATTAAGATAAGTATAAACATGCCTAGTATTGATTCAGTAATTCTTGAGATTGGATCTAAGTTGTGAAAAGGTTCTGAAAAAATCTGATTGTATTATGGTCAAACTAATAGCTTCGTGGAAAGTGTTAATAAGCATAGTAATAATCACTTACAATAAGTTTACCCATGGAATTTTCCAACGTTTACTGTACAAAGATTAATCAAATAATCTAAGTTCACTCAAATTTCAGCCCCTGATATTTTCAGTTTAAATAGTCTTGAGAAGAGCAAAATTAAAAACAGATTTGTTGTAGATGTAGCTGTGATATAGAAAGGGTGTTATGCTTGAAACTTATTATGTGATCTTTCCAGGGAATGCCCTCAACATAAATTTTAAAAAATTGAAAGCAGATTTTCTTGCAGATTTACATTTCTGATCATAAATCGGACATACATTCCGAGTTACAGGGCGATACGATTCTTAATTACTTCAAAATCATGGTTTTAGAGTGAAAACAAACTGTCGGGTTAACACGAAACTTTATATTTTCACTCTAAATTCACTCTAAAACCATGATTTTGAGGTAATTAGGAATCGTATCGCTCCGTAACTTGGAATGTATGTCTGATTTATGATAAGAAATGTAAATCTGCAAGAAAATCTACTTTCTAAAAAAAATCATGAATAGAGGGCGCTCTCTGGAAAAGATCACATAATATGCCTTTAATACATACAAACTCCCATGCACAAAATTGTAGATGTAGATAAGTAAATATTTTGTATCAATTTGTTGCATGATAACAATGCTATGTAATTTGTATGAGTTAAGAACATTAACAATAAGCAGACGGTTTCAGATTATATTTATTTCTAGATATATGGGGCATTTGATATATTTTATTTTTTGAAGAATGACATGATATCTATTCAAACCCATGTTTACCCCCGTTTTCTATATATAACTAGGCTATTTTTGTGACATTAGATTGTCATTGGGGTGTTTGTCTTCCTCCTATGGGAATTTTAAATATTATTATTAGGTCACACAAAAATAAACCCTGTTCTACGAGCAAAGGGACCTCTCAGGTTGAGTCGGTCGGTCAGGCTTTTTTCCCCTTCAAAATGAATGTAACAAAATAATAAAATCTTCAAAAATGTTGCCGTAATTTGACATGCCAAAACAAATATTTGGGTCGGAGTTCATTTGCATGTGAACATTTTTTCACAGATTTCCAAAGAAATGGGTTGGTCGGGCCTGTAGAACAGGGTTTCTTTTTCATCGCCTTATGGCAGCACTGATTATTTTGAGACAAAATGTGCACAAAATACACATTATCTGAAGAGAGTATTCACAAATTCAATTTTGTTATTACGTTTGAGCAATACTCTAATTTGGATGCGGTGTGTGTGTGTGGTCTAAATGTATAAACCTGATATGAACCCTATTGTGTACAGTTGCAATTAGCCCCACTATATTTGACTGCAAATTAGTGACCAAATCATTTTGAGACTGGCTGATCACTTTCATAACTCTAATAGTTTTAATACCAACCACTTACATTTTTCAGATCTGGCAAAACCAATAATGGCCAGCTGTGATCATGACACAAATGAAATGGAGACATCTTGGGATCAAGGTAACTGAATTTCTTTTGTATAATTTCTTATATTAGGCTATATTAAAAAAATCTTTTGTCTCAAAGCTCTTCAGTTTTTCAAAACCTAATGCGGAATGCGATTTTTTTTTAAGTTTTTTTTTTTTTTTTTTAAATATAAAATATTGAAATCCTTGTAAAAGTGAACTTTTGTATTTAAAATGATGTGATCAATGAAAATCTGAAAAATCTGTGAAATTTTTGTATTTTTTTTGTATTTGGACAATGAAAACCTGAAAAATCTGTGAAATTTTTGGATTTTTGGATTTTTTTTTTTGAAAAAAAAATAATAATAATAATTTTTTTTCTCATAATTTTTATTTTCTAACGCGCACCAATTAACTAACGCGCGCGGGAGCTTTGAGACAAATGATTTTTTTAATATAGACTTATTGTAATTTATTTTACTATTTTGAATATGGTGAAATTTATTTTTTAATTAAAATTGAATATAGGAAACTGTTTGTGAGTAGCGAAGCATTTTCCATTTTTATAAGTGTTTCAATCTCTCAAAACGTCCAATTCTTGTAAAAGTGCCACTTATTCTGAAAACATCATTTTGGGGAAATGTGACTGTTTTGGGGAAAATAAACATGATATTGAAACTTTCTATGAGTAGCCAAGCATTCCCCCTTTTCATAAGCGGTTCAATCTCTCAAAATATATAATTGTGTGCAGAGTTAGGGGTCGTCCAAAATTATCACCATTTTCACTTACGTACAGAGCGTACGTAACTTTTTACCCCCCTCCCCTCGAGTTACGTAGGCAATAAATGGCAAAATTGTTATGGCTTGATATACCCTCATGTTTGATTAAAAACCATTGTATTAAAGACGAATTGCCGTATACAATATAAGAAACTGTACGGTACACAATAGAGAAAAATACATTTCTTTGATCATATTTATTGTATATCTCTGGTGTTGATTTGATGATTCTGTCGTTCTTTTCTTTGGTAAAAATTATCATTTTCTTTGATGAGAAATAATTATCAAAAATTATCAAGATATTTTGAAACAAATGGCACGTATTAGATACTTTTGAATACAGAAATGATAAACAACACTAGGAACTTGAGCCATGGGTTGTTTTAAAAACACAGAAGCAATATTGATTCGTGTACATGAAACATTGTTTTGAGTGGCGTAGCTAGGTATTCCATAGGGGGGGGGGCAGAAATGAAAGTGAACCGACAAGATTATTGAAACAAAAGAAATTTTCGTGTAGCACGAACATTTTCGGCATTCCCCTGCCTTAATGTTTGCTAAGATTGAGGTACATTTTTGGCTCTAAACAAGCTTATAACCCAAAACTATTGCATTTTGGAGACATGTGCGCGTAGCGCGCGAAAAAATTCCATTTGTGTACTTTTGACCATCATATTAATTCCATGATTCCTCTTGTCAAATCATTGCCAATCTCAACCGACACGACAGTCAGGGCGATTCGCCCCCTCGCCCCCTCCTCTCTGGCTACGCCACTGAAGTTCTGTTCATGGTAAGTAAGTAAATCATAGTCTGGCTTTCGACGTCTTATAAGCTTTTAGTTTGTATGCTATAGGACGGTCTTGTGGTACAACATGTCCAAAGCGTCGGGCCACCGAATGTCGAAGCTCCCAGCTGGTTGCGGTCAACGTTGTTGAGTCAGGATTTACTATAGAACAATGATAAGATAGCTATCGCTATCCCACCTTTTCCAGAATGTTTTCTACTATAATTATTTTCTACTACTACTATTTTTATTTTTTTTAAATATCTAAAAGGCCTATTTTTTATTTTATTATGGATATATTCTTTTATTTTGTACTTAAAAAAACCTCCCGCCTCTCAAGATTGCCATTTAAGTTACGTACGGTTGGGATATATTTCGACCCCCTCCCCCCTGTTACGTACGCTTTGTACGTAACTGAAAATGGCGAAAATTATGGACGACTCCTTATGCAAACAGACATGATCTAATTTTAGGGATGAGAGGCCTACTTTTTTGAACCCCTTAGTATTACATTGTACTTCATGTGGTTTGTGTATATTCTTATAATTCATACAGAAGTATCAGAAGAGGATGTTTTAGACATCGTAGAGACTTTCAAATTGGCTGACTTAAATGATGTGTACATACGTCTTGGTCTTAGAGAAAAAGATGTAGAAGATGCCAAACTTAGTGATGCTTATAGTCCTAAGAAGCAGGCACAGAATATCCTTAATCTCTGGCATAATAGAAATGGAAAGAAAGCTACAAGAAGTGTATTGATAGCGGCTATGGAAGAGTGTGAAGATTCCAGACGATCATTAGATGAACTGAAAAGAAAATGGAACATGAGTGAGTAATATTTGGTATTTATGAAATTCTCATGAAGAAAAATACTTTTCATAGCAATTCTTCAGTCTTTTCGGTTCAATTTTATTACTTGCCCCCCCCCCCCCCCCCCATCCCCTATAATAAACCTAGCTATACCACTGTCTATTACCGTCAGACCCTGGAAACAATAGGCAGGACACAAAAGGTAATTTGCGGACATCGCCATGCCATGCAAGAGGTTGCTTTTATTTATAAAGCCTACATGTATCACATGTCATACAAAACATAATCTACACAACAATGCACGGAATCAAAAGACCATTATATGAGTTATCAACCAAAATTTCTGATTTAACTGAACTATCAGACACGACCTCTCGCATGCGCTAGCATGAACGTAATGATACCAAAGGGACGCCACGAGAAAGCCCGCGAGGTATGAAAGGGAATAAGTGGTCCGCGACGAACCAACCATGCATGCGTGAAACGCGTAACAAAAGGCCAACCGGAAACAGGCCGGGGCAAACAACGTTGCCAGGGCGGGCGGTAAAATAAAATTTGCTCAATTGCATCTCGGAAATTTTTGATTACAGGCTGTAGTATGCATGGCAAATATGGTAATACATTTAAATTAGTGTATCAAAAGATAGAATAGTTACATGTTAATTTCTGTTATTTTTTAGGGCCAACACAAATTTGTTTTATTGGCGTAACCCGCCTGACCCTAATTTACCCCGACCCTGATTTTGCGGAAGAAAAATTATCAAATACAAAACAGCAACAGCAAAATCAAATACATTAAAATAAGATCTGTGGTGCTCCTCATCAAAATAAAATACAGTACACAGCAAATCTGTCTTATATGTGTGTGCACCTATGGTAGCACCTCGCATCCCTCTCTGGAACAAACTGCAATTTCACCAGCTCTAGTGCATTGGCAAACTTTCATTTTATGTACATATGTTTGGATAACATTTCTGATCACTGTGGACATACTATTTTGGATGTGCCTAGGATATCTACAAGGAAATAACTGGACTTGTTTTATATACATCACCATCTTGTATCCTCTAGTTCATGGCTACCATACTTGTGTACAGTGCAGTGCAGTACAGTATCATCTAGCTCAAGGCTACCATACTTGTGTACAGTGCAATGCAGTATAGTATCATCTAGCTCAAGGCTACCATACTTGTGTACAGTTAGTGCAGTGCAGTATAGTATCATCTAGCTCAAGGCTACCATACTTGTGTACAGTGCAGTGCAGTATAGTATCATCTAGCTCAAGGCTACCATACTTGTGTACAGTGCAGTGCAGTATAGTATCATCTAGCCCAAGGCTACCATACTTGTGTACAGTGCAGTGCAGTATAGTATCATCTAGCCCAAGGCTACCATACTTGTGTACAGTGCAGTGCAGTATAGTATCATCTAGCCCAAGGCTACCATACTTGTGTACAGTGCAGTGCAGTATAGTATCATCTAGCCCAAGGCTACCATACTTGTGTACAGTGCAGTGCAGTATAGTATCATCTAGCCCAAGGCTACCATACTTGTGTACAGTGCAGTGCAGTATAGTATCATCTAGCCCAAGGCTACCATACTTGTGTACAGTGCAGTGCAGTGCAGTATTATCTAGCCCAAGGCTACCATACTTGTGTACAGTTAGTGCAGTGCAGTATAGTATCATCTAGCCCAAGGCTACCATACTTGTGTACAGTGCAGTATAGTATCATCTAGCCCAAGGCTACCATACTTGTGTACAGTGCAGTGCAGTATAGTATCATCTAGCCCAAGGCTACCATACTTGTGTACAGTGCAGTGCAGTATAGTATCATCTAGCCCAAGGCTACCATACTTGTGTACAGTGCAGTGCAGTATAGTATCATCTAGCCCAAGGCTACCATACTTGTGTACAGTTAGTGCAGTGCAGTATAGTATCATCTAGCCCAAGGCTACCATACTTGTGTACAGTGCAGTGCAGTATAGTATCATCTAGCCCAAGGCTACCATACTTGTGTCCAGTTAGTGCAGTACAGTATAGTATCATCTAGCCCAAGGCTACCATACTTGTGTACAGTGCAGTGCAGTATAGTATCATCTAGCCCAAGGCTACCATACTTGTGTACAGTGCAGTGCAGTATAGTATCATCTAGCCCAAGGCTACCATACTTGTGTACAGTGCAGTGCAGTATAGTATCATCTAGCCCAAGGCTACCATACTTGTGTACAGTGCAGTGCAGTATTTGTGTACAGTGCAGTGCAGTATAGTATCATCTAGCCCAAGGCTACCATACTTGTGTACAGTTAGTGCAGTGCAGTATAGTATCATCTAGCCCAAGGCTACCATACTTGTGTACAGTGCAGTGCAGTATAGTATCATCTAGCCCAAGGCTACCATACTTGTGTACAGTGCAGTGCAGTATCATCTAGCCCAAGGCTACCATACTTGTGTACAGTGCAGTGCATCCTCTAGTCCATGGCTACCATACTTGTGTACAGTGCAGTGCATCCTCTAGTCCATGGCTACCATACTTGTGTACAGTGCTGGTTTTCCACTGTTGTTGTTGGCATTACAGTCAATTACACTTGATCTCATATGGATTGATAAGGATAAGTCTAACCTGCTGGATCATCACAATATTGATCTGTCTAATCCATTTGAAGATCAACATTTTCATCTTCTAAGTACTTATCTAGTTGATAATCAAAACGATAATTTCTCCACCACAATGTGTTATAGCAGGAGTGATCTCCTAAAATACAATACTTCAAGTAGACTTCCTCCAAGCATTTGGAACAACATCAAGGCTCTCGGTTTAAATAAACAGAAACCAACTCGGAGAGGAAAGAAGATACCATAATTTAAGGATGATTCAAACATATTATTTGGCCTGTGGAATGCACGGTCAGTACGCAATAAGACCACCACGTGTACTGATTATGTTCTTGAACATGACATTGACTTGATGGTTATTACAGAAACATGGCTAGATGAGTCTGACCATGTTGTTTTAGGTGAACTAACATTAGCCGGCTACTCTTTCATCAGTGTGCCCCGTATCTCAAAGAACTTTGGCGGAGGGCTAGGTGTTTTGTTTAAGGACAACCTGAAACTGCAATTACTTCAAACAGGTCTTTGTTTCAGCACATTTGAACATGCTTGCTTCACCAACATCAGCAAAAGCATATACTACTTTGCTGTTTACAGACCCCCACCATCCACAGACAACGGGCTGAAAACATGTGACTTTCTGTTAGAGTTTGATCAATTTATTGACTTTGTGAATACGCTTAATCAAAAAGTTGTCATCACCAGTGATTTTAATGTACATGTGGACAATCCTTCTAAGAAGACTGCACCGTTGACTTACGACTCTCGGATCATCATGTTGTGTATTGCTCGATAATGTTACCAAAACCCAGGTATCAGAAAATTAAATTAAGTACGCGCAAGATGAGGAACATTGATACCAAATCTTTCAACGACGATCTTGCACCTCTACTTGAATCACATAGTGATAATGCCAATGATCTTCTTGAACTCTATAACTGCACCATAAAGCAAACTCTTGATAAACATGCTCCCCTCACCACAAGATCTCGTACCAATAGACCCCATCACCGTTGGTACAATAGTGAGATTCATGCTGCCCGCCGCCTTCGCCGCAAGTATGAACGGATGTGGAGGAAGAGTAGACTTGAAGTCCATCATGAGCTTTATGTAGCCCAAAGGATAGTGGTCAATGACTTACTTGACAATGCAAAGAAAGATCACTACAGGTCTGAGCTTGAGCATGCAGATACTAAGACCATTTTTAAGACGGTTAAACCCTTCTTAATCAAGATGCCAAAATACTACCGGATGACAAAACTGATCAAGATCTTAGTAACGACTTTTCCACATTCTTCACAGATAAGGTTGACAAGATCTACAAGAGCATTGAACTAGAGCTTAATGAAGGCAACTATACTGACCCAGTCCCTCAACACGCAGTTGATTGCGAATTTCGCGAATTTGATCTTGTCAGTGAAGAGTACATTCTACAGTATATCAACAAAGCACCTTCAAAGTCATGTCTTCTCGACCCGTTGCCGACTTGGTTCTTAAAGCAAAACACTCAGACATTTGTTCCGGTCATCACACGGATTGTCAACACATCGCTCAGGACAGGTGTTTTCCTACACCACTCAAGCATGCCGTGATTACCCCCATCATTAAGAAACAATCTCTGGATCGCAATCTGCTGAAAAACTACAGACCCGTGTCTAACATCCCCTTTGTATCTAAAGTGATCGAAAAGCAAGCTATCAAAAGCATCACTGACTACATGATTCGCGAAGATCTTGCAGAACCTTTACAATCAGCATACAGGGCTTTGCATAGCACTGAGTCAGCGCTTCTAAAAGTTAAGGATGACATAATGCAGAACTTATCTCAACGGAAAGGTGTTTTCCTCGTCCTTCTAGATCTGAGCGCAGCATTTGATACTGTGAATCACTCTATCTTGCTCAACCGACTTTCCCATGACGTAGGGATTAAAGGAGTTGTACTCAAGTGGATAGAGTCATACCTTACCTACCGGCAGAACAACTAGCGTTTGCATCAATGGAGTCTCCTCTGATACCCACAGATTAAGATATGGGTTACCACAGGGATCTATAGTTGGTCCCCAGTCATTCGCCATTTACTCCATTCCAATTGGCCGCATCATTAGGAAGCATAACCTGCAATATCACCTGTATGCAGATGACATCCAACTGTATGTACCTTTTGATATACATGACGAGGAATCCATATCTACCGCCCTGTCTCGGCTGTCTTCATGCATATCCGACATCAAATCATGGATGACTCTCAACATGTTGAAGCTCAATGAACAGAAAACAGAGTTCTTTATCGCTGTGCCAGACCATCTCAAAAGCAAGGTACCTTCTGTTTCTCTTCAGGTCGGCGACAAAGTTATCAAGCCATCTGACAGGGTCCGCAACCTCGGTGTTGTGTTTGACAGCTCTATGTCCATGCATTCTCACATTAAAACCTTATGTTCTAGCCTGACTTACCAACTCAGAAACATAACCCGGATCCGTAAATTTATGGACAACGATACTTGTCACCTAATTGTGCGTGCGTTGATCTTATCACGTTTAGATTACGGAAATGGGTTGCTCCTCGGTTCAAACGCCTGTGACATTCAACGTCTACAAAGAACCCAAAACTGGGCGGCTAAGCTCATTTGTATGGCTAAGAAATTTGATCATGCAACGCCTTGTCTCCAGGAGCTGCATTGGTTGCCGGTCAGAGAACGTGTGACTTTTAAAATCTTAGATACTGTGTTTAAGTGCCTCTCAGGCGTAGCACCGGGCTACCTATCATCTTGCCTTTCTCTGTACAAACCACGACGTGTCAACCTGCGATCGGCTTCAGATACTACACAACTAACTCGGCATTCAACCATCAGAACTCTTACATCAGCCAGCAATCGGACTTTCACCTATGTCGCTCCAGCAATATGGAATCACCTTCCCGCTCTCATAAGAAATCAGGACTCTTTACACATGTTCAAGAAATCTGTCAAAACATATTTGTATCCAAATGTTGTGTAACTTGTATCATATTGTGCTTTATATGATGTTTGTTTGTTCATTATCCTTTTGTTCCATTGGGTTTGCTTTTCTCACGCGCTTTGATCTTGATGAAAAGGCGGTTTATAAATGCTAATTTGTATTGTATTGTATTGTATTGTAAATCTGAGTAATGTATAATGTGGTTTTAAAAGCTTTAAAATACACCAAATGTATCAGAATTGATCAAGGCATTAATATTTTAAGTTTGAAAATGACTCCTAAATTCTTCTTATTTTCTTTAATTTTTCTGTCCATTTTCATCTTTAACTTGAAAAACGCACAGCCGCAAAGTCCCCCTTTTGATGTGATGCATCAAATATGAATACAATTTGGTTAATTTTTTCTCGTTTGCAAAGTGTAACTTTTTGACATCAACTTGTGACAAATTCTTTCAATAATAAATAATCTGTATTTTATAAAGCGCCTTATCCAAATTGCTCATTTGCTCAAAGCGCTGTAATTTTTGCTGCTGGTGAATCATCAGAATCAGGTCACATCAACTAGGGTGCAGCCAATTTCTAGCGCAAACCTATCAAGTTCTTACATGATTAACATTTTTCACAATTTTATTCTTTTCCATTAGATGAGAAGACTTCACTGATTGATCAAGGTATGTTACTCTAAAATCTTCTCCCTCAAACATGAGCTGCTTAAGCATAATAATCTCTTCATAGAGTCATGAACATTTTGTGATTTTCAAGTAAAAAAGAAAAAGAAAAACATTGTTATGATAAATTCATGTGACACTCTCAGATGCCATCTATAAAACCAAACAAGTAATAACTTTTAGCAAGACGTACCAACATAGATTTAACCTAGGGTTTATTGGAGTGACTCATTTGAAAATCCTGCCTCTTTCCGTCACTTTGGAGGGGGGAGACGGATAAAACAGAGATGTAAGTGGCATCTAAGATTATTTCCTGAAAATGCGAACATTAACTAGCAAATTGCCTATTTTATATGACGTTTAATGAAAACTGATTGCCTGAAAATATCCCATGTGATTTCATTGCCTGATTTCAGGGAATTTCCTGAAGTCTTACATCTCTGATAAAAGGTTGTGTGGTTTTTTTAACACATTATTTTTTCAAATTTGAACAAATAGTAATCAGTATGGTACTGTATGAAATTAAAAAAATTAATACCCGACTCTCTATTCCCTAACAGTGTGTGTTTTGAGTTTTTGGCCTCCCAATACATGTTGCCAGAATATTTGACTAATCAATTTTTTTAATTGCAAATATGATTTATCATTCTAGAGCTGAAAACTTTCAAAAATAAACTGATAGAACATTACAAGAGAGAAATGGCGCGGCTTCCTCTGTTGCCGTGGCTGGAGGATTATGAGACGAAACACGTTGACGATATATTTGTAGATCTAGAGCTGGCAACGAAGAAAGAGAAGATAGATAAATATGAAGACTTAGTAACTTTAAAACCACTAAATGAAGTAGATAAGTATGCTAAAAGGGTTTTAGTACTAGGTGATGCAGGCAGTGGTAAGACCAGCCTGATGTCAAAAATAGCTTATTCATGGTCACAGCAGAATCAACCCTCACTTGCTCAGTTTGAGCTAGTATTCCATCTCAGAATGAGAAATCTACATTCTTGTAATAATGTAAAACATTGTTTAAGAAAAGGCACTACTGAGGAGGAGCCAGACACAGATTGTAGTTTGTTAGGCGAAATTTTCCAGCAGATGCCGCAAACTGATGTAAATGTGAATGCTTTACAGAATTATATCAAATTAAATCCAAACAAGATATTGATATTGCTTGATGGTTGGGATGAGTCAGTTCTAGGTCATGTAGAGCTTGAAAAATCAAATGTAAAAAAGCCAGAACATGACATAGAAAATGTTCTTATGTGTAAAAAACAACCATCAAGTTGTGTCATTGTAACATCTCGCCCATATAAAGGTTTAGGAAAAGTTCAGGCAAAATACACCGTTATAAATCTGAAAGGATTTTCTAATAAAAAGGTGAAAGAATATATTAGAAAATTCTTTCATAAAGAAGTCGAAAATGAGAGCGACCATGAAGGAGCAAGTGAGAATGTGAGTGTCAAAGAGAGTCAAAGGGAAATGGTTCAAGTAGAATCTGACAATGAGAGGGGTGGTGAAGCTAGCAATTTAGGAAATGTCAATGATAAAGAATGTGAAAGTAGTGATGATAGCCAGTACAGCGATGAAGGCCTGTCGGATAGTAGTATTGTCAGTGATGAAGATGATTGGGATGGTGAAAGAGAAGGTGAGGCACTAGCCCTGTATAACCATTTAAAAACATTGAACCCCCTAAAAATTTTAGCTAAGATACCTGTGATGCTAATGTTGATTTGCTGGATGTGGCGGCAGAAGAAGAATTTACCCGAGCAGAAAACAAAGCTGTACTTTCAGTTGGTGCGTGTAATTTGGGACAGGTATTGCGACAGAGAAACAAATCATGGAGATGAGCACAATGAACTGATGAAAATAGGAGAAATGGCATTCAAAGGAATCAAGGATGAAAGGCTTGTGTTTAAAGAAAGTGAAATGAGAGAATTACCTAAAACTGGTGTAAATTTAGGGTTGCTAGTCGAGGAAAAGCACATAGTAGATTTCAGAAATGAAAAGTCAGTATCATTCTTACATAAATCTTTTCAAGAATATTGTGCTGCTTATTTTTTAGTCAACAAGCCTGATAAGTTGAGCAATTTTTTAGAATCTCTAGATAGTTGGGATGTGGTGTTGAGTAAGCAGGAAGTGTTGTTATTTTGTTGTGGATTATGCAGTCAGTTCCCAGGTATTGGTGCGGCTCTCAACATTATTAAACATGCAATAGCTTGTTGTGCTAAATATGGTGTTGAGAACCATATTGGTGAGGTTGGTGTTGGTAAAGGCTATAACTCAAAGACTGAACCACAATACAACATCCTGCCAGTGCTCAATTTATTAAATGAATGTGGTCACTTTAACCATGAGGCTCTCATTAAGCCTTTTGGGGATCTCATTATGTTTAATACATTGAGCATATACAACAGCCCTAGGAACCACCCACAGACACTGCCAATATTCCACCAATTTGTGAAATTACATGGTAGTTTACTATGCAACATCCAGTCAATCAAGATTGATCATCAGCCCTGTGCATCACTGGATGTAATGTCAGATACACTGAGGTGCATGCCAAGTGTATCTGATGTTAACATGGATGCATCTGATATTAACATGGATGCATATGATAACACATCAGATGTTGCAAGTGAGACTAGCATGACACAACTTGGTGAGAGTATAGCTGCATTGTCTAAATTATCTAGATTGACTGTAATCAATGCACGCAATAGATTAGATATTAGTGTTATATTAGATCTCTTATCTCAGTCTCCTCGCAAGACACTTACACACATTCAATTAAGTTGTACTCATGTAGGTGATGCTATTAGTCACATGGGTGGTATTATATCTCCCATCCTATTATACCTTGATTTAGAGTCTACTGGATTGGAGGATAGACACGTTACAGCATTGTGCGAGTTCCTATCCAATGCAACATGTCTGAAGGTGTTGGAATTGCAATACAATTCTATAGGTAATAATGCATTGCACACATTATTTACACACATTCATCATTGTGCAAGACTGGCATGGCTGGGAATCGACGCCACTATTAATTTCCATTGTAGTCCCTTTGTTAAGGAATGTGTGACAGCTGCAAGTGTGCACTATGATGTAGATAACTGTAATAGAATTCCTACAGGGGAGGACATTCCTGTAGAGGCATGTACGATTAAGCTTCTATATGAGGGTGATAAAACACAGTCACTACTCAGTATATCAAGGAATGCAGCAACAAAAGCTAGTGATTAAATACACAAAAACCAACACAAACATAAACACTTCCCATTTATATTTGTTAACTTATTTGGTAAACGCAAACACAATTGTGTTTAAATTAAATTAAATTGTTTACAAAACTAGCTAATTTCACACAGTTTGTAAAATGAACTGCGCGACATTCATTTGAACATTTTTTTCTTAGTATAATTTATTCATTATGTTACATTGAGAATTTTTTTCTTCTTCTTGTTTTACTGGGGGCGGCGGTGCTGTATTCCTTTTTCTTTCTAATTTATATTAAATTATACTAAACATACAAATATTAATATTGATCACTTATTTTTTTACCTATTTTTTACTTTATTTATAAATTTCCATAATTAGGAAACCATACAGGGTGAGTCAGAAAGAAGTTTACCCGGATTGGTGATGTTTAAAAAAAAAAAATGCTGACACTCTAGAGTTCATTAAAGCATATATTTAACAAGCATTCTCTCCTGCTTATTAGGAAAAAAGAATGACACAAATTGAGCATTGCTAAGAGGAGTTATGTCTATTTTAATAAAGGTACTCATTTTGCAAGCTGTCCACGGAATACTTGACCAAACAAATGTAAAGTATGCATTTTAGCTGCGTACTTCCCTATTGACCGAGATTGGTGATGTTTTTCAAAACAAATAAATGACACTTAAAAGTTCAGTAAAGCATTAGTTTACCAAACATACTCTGCTGCTCATTAGAGAAAATCAATGAAGCAAATTGATCATTCCTAAGAGAAGTTATGCCTGTTTTACTGAAAGCGCTCATGTTTGTAGGTATAAGTACACAGCTAAAATGCTTACTTTACATTTGTTTTGTCAAGTATTTCGTGGACAGCTTGCAAAATGAGTACCTTTATTAAAATAGGCATAACTCCTCTTAGCAATGATCAATTTGTGTCATTCTTTTTTCCTAATAAGCAGGAGAGAATGCTTGTTAAATATATGCTTTAATGAACTCTTGAGTGTCATTATTTATTTTTTTAAATATCACCAATCCGGGTAAACTTCTTTCTGACTCACCCTGTATTTTGACAGTCACAGGTGTGCAATGTGTGCAATGTATTATATACCTAGACATATGTTTTGTATTATTACATTAAAGCATTAACCTCTATGGGACAAAGTAGGGCAACAAATATTGTTTGTTTGTAATACACCATCTGCATCTAGCTTGTTCTTTCTTTTTCTTTTTTTCCCCCTCGCCCCCTTATTTCACAGCTTCAAAGAATACCTTCCCTCATTTTCTGAATTCAAGAAAAGGGTTTTAAACCTTATTTCTCCACTAGTCTATGTTTGTACATTAAACCAAATATGGTTGAAACAAAGTTTGGTACCTTTTCTATAGGCCTTTGATTACTTATTCTTAAACAGCTAAGAATGTTTAAGCAGTTCTCATTGGGTCTCGGAGAAATCGGTAACATCTATATGAGGCAACTTAAGACGGCGTACATTAATTTGCATGACCACCCTCACACAGCGCGTGGTAACCATAGTTTTGTTCCATAACGTGCACTTACTGTGCATTTCAAATGTCTAAAGTATGACTGTTTACAAATGATAATAAAGGTACTGTTTTTAAATCGTACTCGTTTTATATTGTCTGAAATAAATGAAAGTGGAACAACAACGCAGTCCACTTAAAATACTAACGCCCACATTTATGTCGGACAATATTATATGGGTGTGGTCTAAAAACAATACCGTTATTCTCTAATTACAAAGTAATTTGCCAATTCTCTCTAAAAAAGACACTTTTCCACCAACTCTATCCATGAGCAAGAAGTGAACAAATGGACAACCAAACAATCTATTGTTAAAATCTGAAATAGGAGACTGAGACAAGTGTTTATGTTATTATCTTACTATAATTCAAGCAATGTTGTAAGGGTGAGTGTGTGTTTGTTTGTGTGTATCCATAAAAGGCTCTCTCATTTTACATCTAAAAGCTGTCTGAGCGAAATCCTAAATTCACCATCTGTGTTATTTTATGGCCATTACTTAAAAACCAAATGTCCCATGTTATTGAGATTTTGCATGATTATATAAGGGAATGCAAAGACTGAGATTGTATACATCAGATCACGTTTTCATAATGACACAGCTATTCCAAGTGTCAAAATCGGGAACTCGGATATCAGACCTGTGGATGGTGTAAGAGATCTTGGTGTATTCATTGATGGCCAGCTCATGATGTCAGATCACATTAAAAATGTGTGTCGCATGGCCCTTATTTCTTTACGGACTCTCGGTCAATTGCGCAAGTACCTCGATCGTTCTACAACCGAGCGTTTAGTTCACGCTTTCATTTCATCGCGACTGGACAGTTGCAATTGTCTTCTTTATGGACTCCCGGATACAGACATTTTAAAGCTCCAACGCGTACAAAACTCGGCTGCACGCCTGGTTACCGGTGCCAGAAGATGGGACCATGTGACGCCAATTTTAAAGGATTTACATTGGTTGCCAATCAGAAAGCGAATTCTTTTTAAACTTCTCCTTGTTGTATATAAGTCCTTGCACAATCTTGCACCTACCTACATCAAACAACTCATCACACCTTACCATCCTTCACGGACTTTAAGATCTAGATCCAAAGGGCTCCTTCAAGTACCACGTGCGGCTAGATCTGCTAAACGGACTTATGGCAGTAGAGCCTTTTTCATCGCTGCACCAAAGGAATGGAATGCTCTTCCCGAACATGTCCGACGTGCTACATCAGTGCAATCCTTCAAAACGTCATTGAAGACATATCTTTTTAATTTATGAATTGTGCATTGTATACTCTCATGTATTGTACATTATATTTCATTGTGTTAATGTACTGTGGTTTTTAATGATTACTTATTTATATTTGTATGATAAGTTGTTGTTGTTGTATTTGTATAGCTTCCTTATTATGTTCTTATATTTTTTCATACATGTATGTTATGCGCCTCGGGTTGTGTTCACAACGTGAGGCGCATTATAAATACCCTTTTATTATTATTATTATTAATATTGATGACAATATGTAAAAACAGGTTATTTTTACAATTTATTTTCATGGATTTGAAACTAAATGTTGAAGAACAATTAGATATTGTATATGTCTTAATATATTTATAGTAAACATTTGACAAACAGCATATAAGGTCAACAACAGTGTATTAGGGACTGGTCATTAATTACTAATGCTATCTCTGTATGTTAAATGTGTGCGTCTATAGGTCTATAATAGGCCTTGCAATTAATATAGTTCATGCAAACATTACTATCATCAGAAGATAGCAATTAATGACACAATGACATGTTATTTTTTCGTCATTATGAAAAATAAATAAAGTAACATATAAAAGAATGTGCCATTAAGACGAAGCTCTAAGATAACGTGCCGATTAATGTGCCGATTAAATAAAAATAATGGAAATTATGATTGTTAGAAGTAAGCTAAGAAAAAGAAGAAAAAAAAAGAAAAAAAGATTGATTATCAAATAGAAGTTTGGGCAAGGAGTCGAACCCGGGCCAGTGACGGGCTGACAGTAACTGCTACACTAACCGGGCTTGTGTGCATGTTGTAACTGAATAATACGCTATCAATGCATGTGCATTGTTATTGCAATGGTGAATCATTGTCATCGGTTCACCATAACAAATCATCAAATTTGTCACTATTATGAAATGCAGAACTGTTGTCGTCACACTGTCCAGTGGGAGGTAAATCAGCTCGCCCCATCCCGTAACGCAATGCACAACACGGTGTAAAACCACTGACACAGTGTGACATGATGTTTATTCACAAGTTTATCAGCACATACATTTGGAACTGGACATGTATTTTTGTCAGTCTTCAGTCTAGTTCTTATCTGGCCATATTTATACGCAGCGATGGAAATACCAACATGCCTTTCCACCCGGGGTTGACTAGGATTTGTGGACTTAGAATATTTCTAACCATAGACGGTTACCCTTTATGTTCTAACCCAACTTTTACAAAAATAAATAAATCAGTTGAAAAGGTGGCCCTAGTGGGAATCGAACCATGGACCTCTGCATTGTAAAGCGTGTAAGTCAACCACTAGACTAGTGAGGGTTGAACTGGCCACAGACATGATTTTAATTGCTCTTATTATTACAGAATAAAGCTATACTACTGTTATGATCAGTACATACAATTATAGCTGCGACACACATGTTTGTCAACCCCGGGTTGACAGTCATGTGGGTATTTCCATTACTGCATATTTATACCGTTGGTATAGTAATGAAGAGTTGGTTTTTACACCTCCATCAATTAACGAGTGGTTAGAAATATCAAACTGATTTATACATTTTTTCTATACAACGGTGAGAGGCTGTAGGTATCGTAAGATATATATGTATGCATAAGGCGACAACAAAAAACCTGTTCTACCGACCCGACCAGCCCTTTTTCCCAAATATTCAATTTATTTATTTTTGTAGACAATTTTGGGAATTTTTTGCCATTTAAAAAAATGTTTGTTGAAAATTTTGAATTTTTGTTGTTGACATTTTTAACTTTTTATAAATTGCTGAAAATTGCCCGAAATGTTTGGGTAAAAAACGCCCTACTGACCGACCCTACCTGAGAGGTCCGTTTTCCAGTAGAACAGAGTGGTGTTTTTTCATCGCCTCTTTTAATTGAATACACATTGCAAATGCTAAATGTGTATTGATTTATTGTTATAATTTGTTCTCATTTCAATTATGACCTTATTTGTGAATCCATGAACCACTAGATATTGACCTTATTATATCTATACCAAAAAGTACCTTAATATGCAATTATGCTATCAAATGAAGATGGCAATACATTGGTATGTAGAAATGCTATCTACTGAAGATAGCAAAATACCATATGAAAAAAGGCTATCTACTGAAGATAGTAATAATCTTCTGAAGATAGCAATATATAACATTATTTAGAAATACTACCTACTGAAGATAGCAATACATTACATTATGTAGAAATGCTATCAACTGAAGATAGCAATACATTAAATTATGTAGAAATGTTATCTACTAAAGATAGTAATACATTACATAATGTACAAATAGGCCTAAATTGTGATCTATTGAAGATAGCAATTGTGTAGATATGCTATATATTGAAGATAGCAGTAAATTACATAGAGATGCTATCCAATGGAGATAGCAATACATTAATCATGATATGTAGAAAAGTTATCTACTAAAGATAGCAATACATTATACTATGTACAAATGCTCTATATTTACGATAGCGGTACATTACGTAAAACTGTAATCTATTGAAGATAGCAATTGTGTAGATATGCTATATACTAAAGATAACAATACATTTCCTTATGTAGAAATGCTAACTACTGAAGATAGCAATATATTATATTATGTAGAAATGCTATCTACTGTAGATAGCAATACATTAAATTATGTAGAAATGCTATCTACTAAAGATAGTGGTAATTACAGTATGTAGAAATGTAATGTACTGAAGATAGCAGTACACTATAATATGTAGAAATGCTATCTACTATAGATATCCATACCATAAAGTACCTTAATATGCTATCTACTGAAGATAGCAGTGCATTACAATTGTTTTTCGGCATTTTTATCATCATATATAGTATTTGCAGCTGCTCGACCGCATTAAATTATGTGATATGTTTATATTTTGTTAGTATGTGTTATATAACTTTTGCTGGGCTTTATGGTGGTTTTTAAGGGGTTGGTCTGTATTCTTAACCATGTATATTAGGTAATGTGTTTTTTGTGAAGCGCTTTGTGTTGTTTGTAAGGCGCTATATGAGCATGGTCTTGTATTACATGTATACATGCTATACAACTACTGAAGAAAGCAATACATTACATAAGGTATAAATGCTATATCACGCGATTTCAAGAAACTTGACCAACAAAAGTTCTGCGATCTTCTCAAAGATCGGTTTCTCGCAATACCTTATCAGGACTGTGATTATCCTAATAAGCTTCCCTGGTATAACGACAACATTCACAAGGAGAGGCGGGTTCGGAGGCGCCTCGAACGAAAATGGCGCAAAACTCGCAATGAAAATTATTACAATTCACTTGTTGCTCAAAAGGACAGAGTCAATACGCTGATCGTTGATTCGAAACAGGACTACTTTACGGACAAGTTCCTAGGCTCAAATACATAAGAAATGTTCAAAACCTTGTGTGATCTCTTAAACACATCCGCAAAGCCTTTGCCTATTGCCAACTCTGCTGATGATCTTGCTAATGACTTTCTATCTTTCTTTGTTGAGAAGGTGGAAAAAATCAGGTCTAAAATTACCACTGAATTCGTGCAAGAAGCCAGAGTTTGTGATAGTGCGATGCCAGGTTTTAAAGAACTTTCAAACCCTGATGTTGCAGATATTATTAATCAATTATCCAGTATGTCATGCTCCATGGACACATTGCCCTCATGGCTCATAAAGCAGAATTTATTGTGTGTGTTACCTATCATTAGCAAAATTGTTAATAGTTCTCTCTTGTCAGGCATCTTTCCAGAAACGCTGAAGCATTCCATTATCACACCTATTATCAAGAAAGTGACTATGGATCCATAATGCTCTGAAGAGTTATAGGCCAGTGGCAAATATAAATTCATTGCCTAAGTAATTGAGAAGGCTGCCTCAAGTCAAGTGATACAGTACGTTAGTGATCAAAACCTCGGTGAAATTTTTCAATTGGCGTACAAGGCTCAACACTCAACAGAAACCGCTCTGTTACAGGTCAGAGGTAACATCCTGAAATCCCTTGATGATAATAAGGTTGTCCTACTTGTACTACTTGACTTGAGTGCCGCCTTCGACACCATTGACCATGGTATTCTTATTGATCGACTTGAAAGTTGCTTTGGTATCACTGGTGCTGCCTTACAGTGGTTCAGATCATATCTTAAAGACTGTAATACTAGGGTGATGACTCATTATGCTATGTCTAGACAACACATTTTCAATTATTCCGTTCCACAGGGTTCGATTGTTGGACCACAAGCCTTTATTATGTACACTCATCCAGTTGGTGATATCATCAGAGAGCACGATGTTGAATTCCATTCCTATGCTGATGACACCCAGCTCCTTTGTGAGTTTAATCCATTAATCCAAAGATTCCTGGTGACCTTGAACAGGCTCTCAATGAACTTTCTTCTTGTGTATCCAAAATACACAACTGGATGTATCAAAATATGTTGCAGTTAAATCAAGACAAAACAGAGTTTCTTGTTATTGCCACACCACATGTCTTAAGTAAATTGCCCGATATTCAACTTAAGCTTGGTAATATTTCTGTTCGTGCATCCACCATGTCAAGAACCTTGGTGTCATTTTTGATGCCTCCATGAATATGTCTGGTCAAATTAGTGCCATCTGTAAGAGTGTAAATTTTCACATCCGTAATCTGTGACGTATACATAGGTTTATAACACAAGAGGCATGCCGCCATGTTGTGCGAGCTCTGGTCCTATCCCGTATCGACTACGCCCACTCGATACTGTATGGAGCCAAGCAAATTGACCTCAATCGGCTTCAGCGCCTCCAAAACAAAGCTGCACGCCTGGTATTTGCTTGTGGTCGAGACCAGAGCTCGTCACACCTGTTGTGTACACTTCATTGGCTACCCGTAAGGGATAGAATCAATTACAAGGTATTGATGTATGTTTTTAAATGTCTTAGCGATCACGCTCCACTTTACCTAACTAACGTACTCAAATTGTATAATGTATCTAACGGTAGAAATGAAGATAGTAGACCCCAACTTCGCTCCTCTTCTGATGCTACCAGGCTTTTTGTTCCTCGATCTAAACGTCAAGCTGGTGATAATTCCTTTCGTGTATGTGACCCCCGACTTTGGAATCAGCTCCCGGTCAGCATCAGAATGGCGCCGTCCATCTGTATCTTCAAACGCCGGTTAAAAACTCATTTGTTTCCAAAGTTCTGATTTTTTGTCTTTGCATGACTTGTACATATATTGTTATTTGTATTTTTATTGTATATGATGCTATTTCATATTGTTAAGCACTGTGTTCTTTGTAGAGCGCTATATAAATGCTTATTGTTATTATATACAACTACTGAAGATAGCAATACATTACATAAGGTATACATGTTATCTACTGGAGATAGCAATACATTACACTGTATAGTAATGCTTTCTACTGACGATAGCAATACATTACAGTATGTTGACATTTTCTCTACTGTAGACAGCAGTACATTACATTATATAAAATGTGATCTACTGAAGATAACAATACATAATTATACTATGTAGAAAAGTTATCTATTGAAGATAGCAATAAATTACATTAAGTATACTTGCTATATCTTTAGGACACATTGCATAATGAAGATATACTATTTATCTACTTGTAGAGTCTCAATTAGTCTTAGTCTCAATTGCTTCGTCGACCCAAGCGATATTTGGGGAGCTCATAGTTAGGATATCAAAATCTAAGTAGTGCTGATAGGCTTGTTGGCCGGTAGCCGCCTAAGTGTAGCGACCAAAGGATTCTGATATCTAAACTGGCAGCGATAATAATTGATTTTAAAAAAAAGCGCTTTGGGACTGTGCTTGCATTGTGGAAAGCGCTATATAAGAACGGTAATATTATTATTATTATTATTAATGATAAATAATCAAGTTCTTGTAAAGAATCAATTTGTTTACCATTACACACGGGTATTGTTTTTGTTTTTTAAATTATAACTGAACATCTGGTTGATATGACATAATTTAATTTCTTTTATGTGATTGTTGAAACAAATCTGGGCACAGTACATTGTGTTTTGTGTTTCCTACTCTGCATAAATTTACCTCCCCTCCCCCTTATGTCATCACTTTGAAGAAGGCCACCAAAGCCTAGTATGATTGAATTGTAATCTTTGTGAATTGTTCCTTGTATACCATTGGAATAATGCTAGACATGATGTTAAATGAGGCAAGGAGTCAGATTTATCGTGCAATGTATACACAATATACAACAACAGAGGATGTCTATAATTGCCGAGATCGATTTTTAAATGTTTTTTGTGTGATGGCTGAAAATACTTTTTAAAGTATCTGAAAATATCTTCACTGTTATGTTTACAACTATGTTCAGTCGCTTTCACTGACCAGTCGGAGTGACCAGTCGGAGCTGGAAAAGGCATATGTTGACAAACGCTTTGGCCCATATTCTTGTACATATTTCAACACGGTTTTAAGCTAAACACATGTTTAACTTTGACTTTAAACACAATTGTCAAAAATGTGTCCATCTAACTCACTGAAAAGTGTCTAACTTTAAACATGGGTATGGGGTAGGTTAACGCACGTTTAACTAAACTTATACACCAACTTTACGAATTGAATGATTACTCGACCATGCCCGGTGCAAGCTGACGTGCGGTGCAGATCGTGCAGTCTTAAAAATACATGTTCATTTGAGGAATTCGGTCGATATCTATTGTAACCCATGTGGGCCGACCACTCTGGGGACGAGATTCCCAGAGTTTAAAACCTGGTTTTGTTAAACATATTGTTTAAAATAAAAGATAAAGTCACGTTTAATTTAGACAAAAGTTTAGTTACTCAAGGTTTTAAGCTAAAACCGTGTTTAATACGAGAATTACGGCCCTTTGAATACATGCTATTTAATAGGATATGTATTTGCCATGCCTTTATTGAATCACCCTGTATTCATGTTGAAAAAAGTGAATTGCTATTGTGGTGTATTGAAACACCTCAGAGGTTTTATTACATGTAAAAACATGGTATGTTAATATTATTATGATCTCATGTGTGAAATTATCATAACATGGATGTACAAGATTTTGGGAATAAAAGCCAACATTGAACTGTTTATTACATTAGTGTGGTGTGTTTATCATTTATTATAATACGAGTGTTCCAATTGAAGAGTACACTTGAACTCTATCAAAATAGATGGTCCAGTACCAATAAATAGGCTAAAAATTGTATTTTCAGATGGGATAATATAGGACATTAATTTCAATGTTTTGTTTTGTTTTGTTTTATTCATGCCATTTAGAGGGGATCAGCGTGGTGGACAAAAGTGAGGTGGCCGTTAGGGTGCATCGTCTCCCCCTTTTGTCAACCAAATTTAATGTAGCTAGTCTTAAATGTTCCAAATGCAGAAATAATAAGATTCCCAAAATTAAAATTCATTCCGAGTTCGTCTTCTGGGTCCTCCGTGGCCCTAAAGTTTGAATGAATAACCTATATGAACATTGCGCAATTGCCATATGGCAGCTATTCACATAACATGGATTTTCAATCATAAAATTGGCTGCTCTATGTAACCAATTACCTGGGGTGTTATTTAAATATGTAAATGATACAGGCAATCCAAAATTATTACATTTTAACATAAAGCAGCTTTGCAAAAACCATAATTAATCATTTAAACAAATAGCTGCCATATACATTTCTTATATTTGACACTTAATGCAGTAAAATATGTGTATTTCTAGTCAGGGAAATGACTTTAACGACTGACAATGTAATTGATTTGTGTTAGGCCTAATAATATAAAGTCAATGAGATACAATAGTGCATGGACTTATATTGTAGCCCCCACCAATCTTAGAAAGCTGGGTTTTCCCCAGCACTTGGCTCTCTCTGAAAGTGAAACTTCACATGTGGGAATTCCCAAGCTCTTGCATGTACATTGAAATTTCCCCCCTTGGTTGGTTTTCTGTATTTAGAAATACATCATTATTGTCATGCAATGGTCACTTCATGTTTTGCAGCTTATGAATGTTAGCTTTCTTGACATAAAATGGCAGAGGAGGGTAATATTCCGTTCGAGAGTCCAGGAACTGAGCGTTCGGCGAGTGATACATCAGAAGATACACCCAATACCGGGGCGAAAACCAAAAGCTCTAACAAGGCCAAACAGACTAGAAAGGGTGCTGAAATATTTGGACTTGGCAGTGGAATTACCAGTACAGATTCTCAAATCACTGGATCACGTCTTCCAACAAATCAGCAAGTACTACGCTGCTTCATGTACCACCAACACCAAGGAGCACCTTCCAGACAAACCAAATTTGAGACTGCAAAACTTGTACTTGCTCAAGTCTCAGAGTTTTACAGAAAGGCGAACATCCCCATGATTTCTGATATAATGTCTTGTCAGAAGATTATCAAACTTGCTGATGACAATGCAAAACTCCGCTCCATACCAGTTGCACGTAGAACAAGACCATTTGCCCTAAATAAACTCACGTGTATGGAGATTGAGCTAAACAAAACCTTCCAGATTTGGCCAGCCAATGTCACACAACTTGTAACAATACCTGAGGATCTACAATTTCTGGAGTCCATGAAGACTGATCGTTTAGCGTCTTTTGGTTCCACAGATAAAGTACTCTCGGATAAACTGCAACGCAAAGCAGCTCGAAATGTTGATCTTATGGCAAGACAAGCCAAGGCTCGTCAACACCTGAATGAGGCATCAGCAAGCACTCAAACCTTTAGTCCTAGTGAACCAAGCAGTAGTGAAAATGAATGCCTATCATCAGAAAATGAATATGCCGCTTCCACGAGTGTAACTCCTTCAAGCCATCGTCGTTCACTCAGGACTGGTGAGCATGTCTTCATTCCCCATGACATCTTGAAATCCCCCAAGCTTGTTGCGCTGAGTACGCGGATGAAACTATCCCCTTCACAACAGTCTGCCTTCACCCAGACTCTCATTGAAGAGGTTGGTGGTGACCCGACTAAAATTGCGACATCGTATGCCACAGCTGACAAGTCGAGGAGAAAGGTTGGAGAGCAAATAGCTACATCTACACGGGAGATGTGGGTCCCACCACTACGTATGTCAGTACACTGGGATTCTAAAATCATGACTTCCCTGACATATCAGAATGAGCTGGAAGAGCGGCTTACTATTTCAGTTGGAGATTCGAATGAGATCAAACTTCTTGGTGTTCCATCATACAAACCGGGAACAGATCGCAAATCAGGTGACATCATCTCAGACTTGACTGTCAATTTGCTTCGCTCCTGGAATTGTGCAGATTCCATCGTCAACATGGTTTTCGACACGACAGCGAGTAATACCGGGCACTTGACGGCAGCGTGTATTACAATACAACAACATCTGCAGCGAGCTCTCTTGTGGTCAGCATGTCGTCACCATGTTGGAGAAGTCATTCTTACACATGTGTTTAATGATTTACACATTGAAGCCTCAAGATCACCTGAAGTTACTCTCTTCTCTCGGTTTCGAGCAAAGTTTGACTTGTTGCCACATTCATGTAACGAGGATCAGCCCCTTCCCATATTAGACCTCTCTCAATTTGGAGATGCAGACAAACAGTTACTAGAGGGTATGCGAATTGATACTTTGGAGATCTTAAAGTCAAAAGCAGAAATGAAGAGAGACGACTACCTTGAATTCATTGAGCTATGTAGGGTATTCTTGGGTGATCAGAAGGAGCTGACATTTAAGCGACCTGGTGCAATCCACAAGGCAAGGTGGATGGCAAAGTTACTCTACTCCATTAAGATCACCTTGTTGGAAAATAACATCGCCCAGCTGCCACAAGGAACAGTCACAACAAAGCATCAGCTACCCAAGATACGTGACTTTGTTATATTTGCAACCATCATCTACAGTTCCTGGTGGATAACCTGTAGTCATACTGCTGATGCACCCTGGAATGATCTTGACCTCTACAAGCGCCTATTAGCGTACCATTCTGTGAACTCTTCAGTATCACAGAGTGCAATCAAGGCACTAAAACGGCATCTGTGGTACCTAACTGAAGAGATGATTCCTCTCGCCCTCTTCAGTGGAATTGTGCCAAACACAGATAAGCAAGCAATTGCGGTTAAACTTTTAGCAGTAAAACCACCGGAAGAGGTTATTACTCCAAGTAACCGGTTTGGCGCAGGGTTTGGTAAACCAACCTTCCCAGACAACATCACACAGTCAACTTCACTCGCAGACTTAGTAGGACCCAACTCATGGTTCATGATGAGGATACTGCAGATTGATCATCAATTTCTTGAAGAGAGAGTTGAGAACTGGGACATGCGTGCTACTTATCAGACCTCTAAAAGCAACATTAGTGCCATCAATGTCGTCAGCCGAGCGTGCAGTGAAATTGGCCTCAGATTTCCTCAGCACTGCAAGATCTGAGAGCCATTATCAAAATGTTCTACAGGTTGTTGAACAGGACAGGAAAACTAGGCCAAATCTCCGTAAGCGTAAACTTTACGAAGACAAACACTAAAGGTGCTTTGAAATATAGTTAAAATACAGCTATCATTTGTAAATGGCAGCACTTTGCTAAATAAGCATGTCATAGTACATGGCAGCTATTCATTTTTGTGATGTAAATGCCATATTCATTTGAATTTTAACTTCAAATTTGGTTGAAAACAAACCCCAATTATATACCATCCTAATCATGAATTTTAAGTACATGGCAGCCATTGTATGTACCATTATACATAAGAAAATGTATAGCTGCCATATGGCTATTGCGCAATGTTCCTATTGGTTATTCGTTCAAACTTTAGGGCCACGGAGGACCCAGAAGACGAACTCGGAATGAATTTTAATTTTGGGAATCTTATTATTTCTGCATTTGGAACATTTTAAGACTAGCTACATTAAATTTGGTTGACAAAAGGGGGAGACGATGCACCCTAGTGGCCGTGCTACAATAAAAGTTTTGAGAAGTTTTGTTGACTTTGATAATAAAAACGTTGGTACATAATCAAGATGTCTTCTTGTTTTTGTTTTGTTTAACTGAATCTCTAGTATATTTTGCCGCTGCTTCCGCACTGCAATGTGGGGCTGTCATTGCCATAGTATTGAGATCGCCTGTATACAATTAATATCGCCGCTATTCTGTCAAAAACCTCATATCCCCATCCAGCCCTTCAACATGTATATACTATAACCTTTTGGCAGTCTTCTCTAAACAAAAACACATTTATCATAATCTTGTAAGTGCTCTTGCCGCCGAACATGTATATTATACATGTTCAACATTGTACGAGGGGCATTCAATAAATACCCGCAACCATTGTTTTTCTCCACTCATGTGCGACGTATGCCAACTAGAATTAGGGTAATTTGAAAGATGGGTCTTTATCTTTCCTCGCTTTGCATAAATGAACAATATCGTTTGTGGGATTACGTAATGGCACATGCGTAAAATCAATACTCTCTGGACACTGCATGAAAAATAGCTGATCAGGGCGGAGAATATTTGCAAGTAATTTGATGCACAGTTACTTTTTTTTAAATATCTCAAGAACCGATGCATGGAATAAGTTGCCGTTTGAAACAGTGATAGACCAGTACTATGTGCATGCTCAACATTACTTATTTTCAGATGCAAATTATGGAGAAAAAACACTTATTATGTAACATTAAAACGTCATCTTCTTGTCATCTGAAAAGAAATTCTTTAATGAATAAACAGTCAAGGTCAAGGTATCCAACCGCAAGATTTGGCTTAAACCTCTTGTTACATGTTATAGATTTAAACGGGAGATTATAAAGACAATATCTGAAACCGTTTTCTGCAGAGAAAATTTTAATACAATGAAGCTCTTTTTACCCAATTTGAGTAAATTCACTATACTGACCATAACATTAAATTGAATTGTATTTTCAAATAAATTTTTACATTTTTTAACTTTGTATATGTATTGAAGTTCATCACAGTTCTTGTTTTCTTAAATTCAATTCCTTATCTGTAACTTTTACGTTGGTTGCAGTGATTTTTTAACATTTCTGCTCATTATGAACGCTTTCTGACCACCGTGCGTTCTACGCATGCGCAGATTTTTATTCCAAGTTCAACAATTCTCGATGTGTTTATTGATACCCTGTCATCTATACAATAACGAATCCTGCATTTGCTGTGGTATTTCAGGAAATCCCAATTATTTGCTATAACTATCATTTTCATTTCTTTGGATTTTCGGCATTTTGGGGCTCACTGTCAAAGCCTAATGTTGACCAAGATAAGATGCAGTGTATTTCCAAAAATTGTCTTTGACAGAACCCCTCCATTTAGGACCTCGTTGAACATGGTCTCTGGTTTCCGGATGCAAAATGTTAGACTTGCACACTTATCCGGAACAAAGTTCTGCTCATTTCAATACACGTGCTATCAAGCTAATTCAAAATTCCTGTCAAAGTGGCATGTTTTTCAATGTCCAAATATGGGTTATTTTATGCTAATGCTATTACATAATTATGCATATTCAGTAAATCCAGATTGTGTTAAATGATAGATTAAGGTTCATACTTTATAATGTACCCACTTAGATTTCACAGAATCACTCAGGTGCGGAGAACAACAATGGTTGCGGGTATTTATTGAATGCCCCTCGTATATTATACATGTTCAGCGGCAAGAGCACTTACAAGATAATGCTACATTGTATAAAGCAACACTTCCTATGCATAACCATTGTGCAGATTTACTTTATACATGCTGAAGGGCCAGAAAACATACACGGTTTTGACAGAACAGCGACAATATCATGGTCAGGTGTGGATTTTAAAATAGTCCCGAAGCAATTATTTTTTCATAAATCACAGACACCCTAAAATAAGTAAAGGATGCCAACACATTAGGTTGAACCCGTGCATACAAGTGCGTGAGGTCAACCTCACCCCAGAAACGATGAAACCGACATCTTTGATGCGCAACATGTGGGGTCAACCTACCGCTGTGATCGGTTCTCGGAATTTGAAGTACGGTAAGCTGATCGGAGCGCACCTGCCGGTGTCTGTGTGGACATAATGCTATGTCCCATAGGTCCATTCAATACATTTTTCAGGAGCAGCTTATCGTCATTGATTGGTAAAGGCATGGCTATATCAACATGACTTACCGGTTACCATCGCTGAAACAAGTCAGGATTTTGGACGAGACCCAAGATGTTTTGAGAAGAGCATCAAGGTGAACAAAGACAAACAGAGACAGCGCCACTGCACTCAATCAAGAGTTTTTTTAACCTCTGTTTAGACGCCAAAAACACCTGTTGTATGGGCCCCACCGAACTATTTTCATTTTTATTTGAGAAAGAAAACAAATGTAACAAATTCTTTGAAACGTTTTTGGAAAAATATATTTAAATTTCAATGATAAGAAATCACCAAATGTTCATGAAAATGTAAATTAAACACATATAAATGGCCAACCGACCGACACTACATGAGAGGTTCGGTTGCCCATAGTACAGGGGTTTATTTTGGTACCTTAGGGTCATGCATCCATTAAATAGCACTTGTAAGCTGATGATGAAATGTGACACACTTCAATTGAAAATTATAGTATTGTATAATCAATCTTGCATTGTGATCATTTTTCATTACTATAACTTTCAGTGTTTTTGTCTTACCTCATATTGTTGATAGTCACTAGGATTTATGTCAACAGTATCGTGGTTGGATAGGCTAAGTAGTTTCCTCATTGTCACTGTAAAATAAAGTGTAAAAAATAAAAAATAAAACTGTCACAACCAGATGCGTGCGTTGGTGGGCTCAAAGGTATACTGTTCTATTTCACCAATGGCAACCCCGCACTTATGTGTTTACGCTTAGAATGTGGTTGTAACAGAAAGAAATGCTGAGCTTCTTTGCAGCTGACTATAACAATTTTGACTACTTGTGCTCACATGCGCCATTTGACTGGGCTGCATCTGATGTGCATGATCATAAGGTTACAGATGGGTGGCATTATCACAGGCCTGGCAATAACAGACTTTGACTGTGTTCACCGTGTGATCTGGGGGTATTTGGCATTTTTTTGTTCCATTTCGTTGTCAAGGTGAACGGCGCACGGCGTCTCATTTTAACGCACCGTTTTAGCACACATTTGGTCATCTGATGCGTCTCTTTTTCATGGCGCGCATTCCACCCAAATCGCATGGCACAACGCAGCACAGTTCATGCGCAAAGGGCTTGCGTCGCATTTTAAATTAGTGTGGAATGTCACAATAACAAATTACATCAGATTTTGGATTTGGGGGCCAGTGCTACAGTTTAGTATTCTTTGGTTTTACCATACAGTATACAAACAGATTTTTCAGAAACCTTTCCCACCTTCTCAAAATCTCAAGAATTACTGAATCAATACTAAGCGCATGTTTGTATTTATTTTAATGCATTTCGCATGGTGATTCCAAATACGGTGATGAAATTTAATAATGTTGATATTTTTGTAACATTTTGTGAAATTTTGGAACTGTCGTCTGCCAACGGTGCCAACCACTAACCCAAAGTATGTACAGGGAAAGGCAATCATCACACCATATAACCCAATACCAACCTTTAGCAAGACCCTTCCCATGCGTGAAATCATCTAGAAACTCTCCCGTCTGTAGATCTCTCAGCACAATCCTCCTGTCAACTGTAACACTCTCATGG
The DNA here is from genome assembly GCA_035610835.1 of Ophiura sarsii. Lineage (NCBI taxonomy): Eukaryota > Metazoa > Echinodermata > Ophiuroidea > Amphilepidida > Ophiuridae > Ophiura > Ophiura sarsii. Next base: position 5,031,479 of record CM069459.1, on the reverse strand, counting down.
TTCTTGAGCAAGTAGAAACCGCCGCCATTTGTAAGATTCAAGTTGATCACCATGGTAAGACAGAGATCACTTATTGTTACAGATCTTTGATGAAAAAAAGGATAAACTCAATTTTAACCCAAATAATTGCTACTCCATTAAACAAAAAAGGTTTATTTGAGTGACAAACATTAGAAATGGATGTTCATGAACACTACAGCAAAAAGATTGTACCCTTTTATAACACAATGCGAAGTAGAGCATATATAATTATCAGTTCATACTACAGCATTGAGTTGGTACCCCGGGTTTCACGCCCGTTTCACACCCGTCTTGCATATGAAAGGTAAATCTATCAACATAAGATTAGAACTCATATCAACGTGTCGCCACAGACATAAACCATCCAACCGTGCAAAGTAGAAAGATAATAATAGTAATATCAGTTGGCCGGTGATCCCCATTTAACATAGACTGGCGAGAAATCACGGATACCAACTCCATGCTGTATTTGTATTATGCTGGTTCCTGCACCCTGGATCCCCGGGCCAACTTATCCATGGGTGCAGGTACAGGGTTCGCGTTTGCCGGCCGTAACCGTAGGCTCAACACATTGCATTGTCGCTCTGTTATGGCATAAGGTAAATAACGATCAACACACTGTAGCTGAGATACCGCATCGAACGCTGAATGCATTGTCGCGCTGCCATAGCTACGGCGCAGTGGGGAACGCGCTATGACATGCGTATGAAGTCCGGCTCTGTGGTGAGCGCAGATACACGTGTAGTTTGTGCCAATCAGCAAATTTGTTATCATTCTAAGCGTGAAGCTGGCTTGATCGAATTTATTTGTGAATCTATTTTTCGTCAATCATGAATATGCATGACTTTTATGCCAGCAAATCAGGTTTGAGTGGAAATCGGCGCGTACCTGCATCTATGGATAAGTTGTGTGCCCATTGATGCAGGGAACCAGCATATATTTGTATGAACTAATAATAACAATTGTTACAGTAAGTATACTGTGTTCCAATATTGAGTATAAGACCTATGCTTTTTACCATGATGGTACACATCATTCTACCATTATGTTTCATGCCTTAACACAGGCATTCTCAAATGGTGGCGCGCGCGCCACTTGTGGCGCATCAAGGCATCCTAAGTGGCGCGAGAGTGGTTAAAATTTGTTTTAAAAAAAAAAATCATATCATGATATAGCCAAATTCCATAGGCATATGACAGTCAGATGTATAAATATAGCAATTTTTCTCGCGCTACGCGCGTATGTGCCCTCAAAACAGTAATATTAGTTAATATGCTGCCTACATATGTTAAAATATTTTGAAATTAATGTTATAAAGGGAATTTTGCCATTGTAAATTCTAAAAAATATGACCAAGTGGAGCTTCAACAAGTTGGTTACTAAAATGTGGCGCATCAGTAAATCTAGTTGAGAAAGCCTGCCTTAACACCTCTGTATTACAGACCAAAGACACTGAGGTCATAAAGTGTCTGTTTTTAGGCTATTGGTCTGCTGTCATTGTTGACTAAGCAAGGTCATATGTAAGATTTACACCAAAATTGTGCTTTATGACCACTGGCCTGCCTAATTTGGGAATTGGAGAATTTATGACCGACCAATAGCTAAATCTCTGGTATAGAAGTGATTAGGCAGTGGAACATAATGGCAACTACACTTACCTTGGTAGCGACACAGTGTCAAATCTATCATGCATCTTCTTAGCAACTGTAGAGCATGAACACTGGCCTGCCTAAATTGGAGAATTTATGACCGGCCAATAGCTAAGTCTTTGGTATAGAAGTGATTAGGTAGTGGAACATAATGGCAGAGAGCACGTGTGGTCTAGTGGATAGCATGCCAGTCTCACGATGCAAAGGTTGTGAGTTCTAGCCCCACTACAGCCAACTTGTTTGTATCCTTGGGCAAGGTACTTAGTCTCAATTGCTTCGTCGATCCAAGCGAGATTGGGGAGCTGTTAGGGGATATTACAATCTAAGTGCTGATACTGTGTGCGCCGTATCAGTAGCCTGGTAAATGAAGTGCAATGATTTGTGAAGATTTCCTAATGGCAGCAAAAAAAACCAGTAGTTCGGAAGTCACATATAAATGGTGATCCCGTGCATCGGAAGAGCAATACCCGAGCACGTTAAAAGGTTACAGACTCTTTCGTAAAGAGTAGGGGATCATCCCGGTCTGTATCTGTTCACACATCTAACGGACCCCAATGGAAATAAGCTAATAAGCTTATTGGGTTATCCAGGGTCGTAGGACCCAAATAATATCAAATCAAATCAAATCGAACTACACTTACCTTGGTAACGACACAGTGTCAAATCTATCACGCATCTTCTTAGCAACTATGTCACGAGTCTATGACATGAAAAAAAGGAAAGAAATGAAATGGTAGTATTAGTATGGTGAGTGATATTAGACTTCTGTTGAAAAGGAAGTTTATACTTTATTCTGATTTTGTTTGTAATTGGGAACACAGGGACTGCATTTTAAAATGAGCAGGGGAGCAGTAAAAATAGCTCTTTTGGAGCTTCCATGGGGAGCAGTAGGGGAGCAACCCAAACGCTCTCCTCGGGCAATCAAGATGCATTAGTTACATAATTACAAAAATTATAACTGATACAGTCATGTTTTATTTTTTCACCTTGACGCTGACAAACTTTACACAGGCACGCTTTACGTAGGTAATTCCATCTTCAACAACCGTTTCAAAATATATGTTAGAGTAGTTCCAGCCTTTTAGGGTACTAAGCTTCACTTTCACAATCATTGCACTATAGTTATATCACAACAATATTCAAAAACAAAGTCAACAAACAAACAACAATCCCGACACAATTCCAGTAGCATTACGAAACCAGGTAAATATAAACATCCAATAATTATCAACTCAAAAATAGAACGATCACATTATGTTCCAGATCATTCTATGTCATCAATTTTTATCGTACGCTGGGTAAGTAACAAGGAAGTACAGTTGTTCGCCAACTGCACAGTGTTTGCTTGGAAAGCATGTGGCTGTCGAACGACTTATTTGTCTCTTTTACTTTCAGTCACAGAGGACTGTTGAGGAGCTTTAAGAGTGATGAATAAGCTAATTGGGCATTCAGCACTACAACCATGTGAGGCTTGCGATAAATTGTGCGGAGTAAAAAGGATTAATGCACGCAGTAGCGTGCCTTAAAATTGCAGTCCCTGGTCACATGAGAGGTTTGAAAACATGAAACTTTTTTACAGATCGCGATAGGTGAAGAACTGTCTTGATAACACACCTTTGATTTGATTTCATTAAGCGTGACATAGCTGAATTATAAACACATGCAAATTGTATTGAAAGTGTCTAATTGCAACCCTGTACATGTCATACAAGCATGCACTATGCAATTCATTTTGATTCATTGTTCACATAGGAGCAGCAGGTAATACATGTGTTTATTCATTTAAAATTATATACTTAAAAAAGTAAAGTCGTGAATGTGTGGGTCAATATTGTTTGGGTCAATACAAGCTTATTTTTGAGAAGCAAGACAAATTAACGCACTTGCCCCAATGTTAATTATAGGTCAATAAATGCGTATGTGTTGTTTCGCAAGAAATTAGACAAATCAATGCACCAACGCTGATGTTCAAGTGTGAATAATGGCACAACCCCGAAGGGGGATGTCAATTGTGGTCATATAAACATTTACGCAAGTGCATTGATTTGTCTAATTTTTTAAGAAACAAAATATATGCATGTATTGACCTAATTCATAAACGACACTATACAAATCAAAATTCACAATTTGAGCAGTGAAAATCAGCAAACCCGCAATTCCTGAACAACGAATCAAAACAAAGCAGGTGGTGCTGCATTGAACAGCGCACACACGGAGTACATTTGACACTTTCAATGCACTCCACATATTTTGCTTTCTGATTCGACACTACTAAGATTGTATGAATATGCTCAAAATGGGTTCATGCCAGTATTTACACATCAACAATAGCATAATTCTCTTGCATTGAAATGTATTTTTCTTGAAACAAGACATTTACATTTTTGTCTTATAATCAGATCCTACCTCTGCCTGTACTTGGTCCACATGATCCTGCCATTGTTTGCATGCACTCACATCATACTTCACATTAAGTATTTTAACCTCTGAAAGAAAGAAAAGGTCAGCCATGTCAAATATGATGAATGATTTCGAAGGTTTGTAGCCAAAGACAACAATGTAACAAAAGGTCCTATCTACAATGGCTGCCATGTGTTGGGTTGCATGTTTGCAAGGGTGCACCTCATAGGACCAAAAGCAACATAAGTGTATAACATATGGCAGCTATTACAGATAGTAACATTTCACATTATAAGGTATCTGAACAAAAATTACTGTATCTGCAATAGCTGCTCTGAGTTTACAAGTATCCCAATTGCTCAGCATATATATACTAAGTCCATTTATAACAACTGTGGCAGCTATTAGAGATAGCGCCTTATGGTACTTAATGTTTTTATCTATATGTGCAATATTCTCTTTTATATTAATTAATAAGTTACCTTGCCTTGTTTTTCAATGTTTTTTATCATGTAAATTTCATGTAATTTGGCCTTAGGGCCACGACTGTGAAATATTAATAAAATCAATCAATCAATCCTTGATGTGTAGTGCACTATCAATAACCACTCCAGTGGCATATCTGGGGTCACTTGTCAGAGGAGGCAAAGGGTATTAATTCCTGATGAACACCACTTCGACCCTAATGGTTACGAAAAAAATAGGGCAGCTGGGCTCTTTATTCCATCGAATGACGTCGCATCCTAAACATGATGTGCACATAGCGCGCAAATTTAAAAAAAACATATTTACACAAATCTGGCCATCATTATAAGGTAAATTTGACATTTTTATACTTATTTGCCTGCCAGACCGGACAAGGGGCACATTTTCAATTAGATGGGAATTTAAAGTAAATCCCCTTCATTCCCCAAAGTCAAAGTGGGGAGGGGTGGGAGAGGTCCCTTTCCCTGTCCTATAATTCCCACTGAAGTTACGTAATGCCGCGCACTCATACGAATCATTAAGGAGTTGGAAGACAAAATCTCTTCTCTTCTCCAAATTTATTTTTGATTTTCACTTCTTTCCACTTCTTTATCAACTATCTACATAATTCTTTTCCTTCTTCTCTTTCCTTCTTACCCTTTGTTTTTCACTTTCCTTTTCTTTCCCCTTTTCCCCTTCCTTTTATCCCTTTCTTTCTTTTCTCCTTCCCTTCAATTCACCTTTTATTAGCCCGTAGTTTGAGTTGGCTTTCCCAGTCAAAGCCGTCAGTAGAAGGGCACTCTGCCCCTCCCCCGAACCCTGGGAGATACGCTGCTGAACCACATTGAATTATTTTTCATGGAGATGCACTGATTGAATTAAAAAAACATGACCTCTCGATAAAATGTAACTAATTCCAAGATTGTTCACAATTTCTAAATTGGCCTATGTAATACCTTTTGTGTATTTCTCCATAGCATCTCGTAATTCTTTGCGTAGTTTCACCATTGGTAGACTATCCACAATAGCAGGAAGGTTCTCTAATTCATGATTGATACCTCTCATTAAATGCTCAAGTTCTTTCTGAAAACATAACGGGATGACCAAAAACAATTAAATGAAACATGTATGTCATTTACATTTGAAATGTTTTGTTCTTTTAAAGGAACTAGTATATTGCGCTTCAGAGTGTACTCCAAAGATTGCACCTTGTTATGGGGAACTTGTTGTGAAGGCAATTACAGGGATGCACAAGTTTCTAAACTAGAAAATATTGCCTTGTTGAGATAAATAATACAAAACATGCCATACCCTTCCCTTTAAGGAAAGCTATTTTACATATGAGGCTGGTGCTCACTTAGACTGGCAACTCGTAGTCCCTCTTTAATGGTGTCCATTTCTACAAATAGAATCCCAAATTGAAAAAAAGGACAAAAAGGATTCAGTTAATACTCACTAATCTATTGATCACTGCCCTCGCTTGACGTAGTTTATACCCGCACATGAAGTAAACACACATATATGCACATATTGCCTCAGTGTTGGCCTGTTAAAAAAACAAATCATGAAAGAATGATATAACCAATTGAGAAGATTGAGAACTGTGTAAGAGACAAAATGATTATAGTTCAATCAGTTCCAAATTGGCGAGAAATAATATTTTTTTATCTCTCCGCGGGCAAAAGTAATCCAAGCATAGTTAAAGTTTTCCCCACATCGTGGAAAGCATGTTGATAAATCGTCATCACAATAAAAGAACAATATTTAAAAGTGATAGAATTGAACTGAATTTAGAATGAGGTCATTAGAACAAAATAGACGGTTAATCATTTAACCGACCGTAAAACCAACAGGTTAAACATTCAACAAATTACATGTATCCTCACACCCTTATAACCATCTTTATAACCAATCATGATTGGTTTTAGTACAGAGAGATAAATCACCAACCTCTGCCATATCCTGAGAATCCACTGGAGTATTGATTCGCATGATCTTCTCAAAAGTTCTCAACGCCAGATTGATGGTCCATCTGTCATTCAGCATCACTTCCGTAGTAAATGTCCCGGGAGCGAAAGAGTTGACTAGAGCACAAAGAACACGGCTGTCAACAAGATCATCTAAAGACTGGAAATTAAAAAGAATGAAAAAAAAGTTATGACAAACTGTTTAACCACCAGACACCTACAGGCTGAATAGTACATTGATGGAGAGAAAGAGATGACTAATGTGCAGAGAGGATACGACTGTAGACAAGATCTTCTAAAGACTGGAAATTAGAAATATAAGAAAGGATACAACAGGTTAGGTTTTGTTTTGTTTTGTTCAGTGGTGAATGTCTTGCGAGCGAGAGTTACTACTTGTCAATATGATAAATCAAGCTTACTTTTAGGGCACCGATGCAAAGGTTTGTAGCATATCGAGGGTTTAGTGCACCAAGGGTTCATCTGCAATAGCTGCCAGATGTTATCGTGAGTGTTAGCCTATAGCAGATCCCTTGATATAAACTTAAAATAACACAGAGCAGCTATAGCAGATAGGGGATTGGAGCTCCTTTAATATACCCTACCACTGCATGTCTTCAATGGGGGCTTCTAAAGAATGACCCATAAACTAACACAGTGAGGATTACAAATGGTAGGGTATTCTAAAGCTTACCCAGGGGGATTTTTCACTTACATCTCAGGTATGTGAAAAGGCAATATCTACAATAGCTGCTTCATGTTATTAAGGGTACACAATCTAACAAATGGCAGCCATTGCAGATAATACTTTGTTGCACTAAACCCTCGATATTATGCTACATAATGTGAATCATGTTTCAATACCACATCCCTCTAAATGTCTCTTTACTCTTTGAACCCAGGTGGTCGGTATACCGGCTACCGTGTGAAAATGCAAATACCTTAGTAGCTGCTATAAACCATCTCGAGTCATGTGCGTTTTGTTTACTCACATTAGGATGTTCCCAGGACTCGTGTCAATCAATTTAATTTGACCTTCAAACTTATAATTTGACCTCGTGTATCCAACCGATCGCAGCACTTGTTTGATAAGCTGTTAGACTGCCCATTTCTAGACAGAATTTAGCGAACAAATTCAGCCATTTTCTCAATCAAAATTGGTGCAGGAGAGGATATTTCAACTAATAACACAGGGACGATAAATTCTTAATATCGCATTTATCAATTACCTCCTAACCACAAATACTTTGAGGACAAACAGGGCACAACCATACCGAAATTAGAATAAATGTTTTCTTATGTTGGTAATAAATCTTACGTTGGTAATAAAATAAGTTAAAGTTAAACTTGCTGACGAAGAAATGTAGCACCAGCTGAAAACTCCCAAGTAATTTTTATTTTGAGTTGAGATCAAATAATTAACACTTTCCACGCAGCAGGCTGCTGCAGACGACATTCCAAATTGTCACAAAATGTTTGAAAAATGTTAACATTATTGAATTTTGTTACCATATTTGGAATCACCATGAGAAATGCATTGACATAAGTACAAACATGCCTAGTATGGGGTCAGTAATCCTTGAGATAGACTTTGAAAATTGTGAAAGGATTCTTAAAAATCTGTTTTGTGTATGGTAAAAATAATAGCCGCGTGGAAAGTGTTAGCATCAAATTTTCGTATGAACATTAGTGATATTTACCTGAACATTCAACTTGGCCCCTTCTCTTGTTGTCTGTGAAAAACAAAACATGGTTAAAATTATTTCAAAAACATTTCAAATATGTCTTTTGTTTCTTGTATTCAAACACCATGGATACACAATACACATACATATAGGAAGATCCAACTCATGGCTACAAATGCATGTACAGTCATCACAATAAGTAACTAACCAGGTAATAAACATGCTGATAACTCTAAAAGTACAACTCCTACATAAACATATTTAATTATAAAGTTGTTGAGAAATTTCTCTTCTTGAATTTGAGATATTACACGCTAAGAATGGTTGATTGATGAGGAAGTTACGATCCCAAACGTTAGGACAAGTCTAATTTTCATTTTAACATTTTCTTTTCAATACGGGGAGAGTATGACAGGTAAAGCGTGTGTGCCGTATTGATCAACCGTAACAATGCCACCGGCCGACTATCCAACAACCAGGCCATCGACGGGTGAATTGGCACTACCACTACCAGTAATCAATAATTTGCCGGTCTGAGTCGCCGTGTTGAAAATGAAAATGTGAAAATCAGATTTGACAGTACATTTGGGGTTGTAACTTCATTAATAATCAGCCATTCTTAGCGTGTAATATCTCAAAAGCAAGAAGAGAAATTTCTCAACATGTTTATAATTTGATATGTTTATGTAGGAGTTATAATTTTAGAGTTATCAGCACATTTATTACCTGGTCAGTTACTTATTGTGATGATTGTATGTATTTTATCCAGTAATCTTAACATTTCAAGTACAGGTTATACTAATTTGGAGGTCATTCACCAGGTTGTATTGAATGAGGAGGGTATGGTTCTGAAACATGCTGCAAACACTTTTGTGTCCTCACTACAATGGCAGATATTCCAAAATATGGGATCTCTTTATATGGAGACTTGTTACTAATTCTGTGATTACAGAGAACATTGGATTCAAATGCAGCAAGTTAATTCCTAGACTTCAGTTTCAGCATTGCTTGTGACTTTACATTATATCTACAACAAACAACAAAGGTTATCATAAATGAAAATTGTGACCCACTAAATCACATGCCAGACCCATCCTGGAGTACGGCAGCCCTGTTTGGGATCCTCCATCAGCTGTGCTGTCCAACAAAGTAGAGAAATACAAAGGAGAGCTGCAAGGTTTTCCCCTTAACAACTTCAGGAGGACAAGTAGTGTTGGAGCCATGATGCAACAACTCTCATGGCCCACTCTGGAAGACAGAAGAAGACAAGCTAGATTGACCATGCTTCATAAAATACATCACAAATTAGTTGCCGTGAGTTACCTGACTCGTAAAGGCGACATTGCACCAACCAGAACAGAAAACTCCCAGGCCTATTGCATCCCACACTCAACCAAAGACTACCATAGACTGTCCTTCTTCCAATGCTCTGTCCGAGCAGAAGACCCTTCTCCTTCTTTTTTTAGCTTACCACTAATTGTGTATTGACAATTTCTAAGATGCAGTCATCGGGGTCAGGGGTCGGTATAGTCCGGTAATGACGCTTAAACTTTCTCACATAATCTTCTCCCGGAAACTTGATGTAAGGCTCTTTCAACTCAGGAGATGGCGATGGTTCCTGTAAGTGACCATAAGATTTGTGGTATCATTATTATTTGTTATCAAAACATCACAACAACTGCTGTGCGTTATAATTCCATAATTGATATTACTATTAGGCCACAAATAAAATGGCTTTGTTCTTCAAACAAATATGTGTTTGTTTTTTATCAATTTTTTCCAAGTCTGCCAAATTTGAGATTATTTATTTTATTTATTTTTATTTATTATTATTGAAATTTTAAAATTGCTGAAAATTCACGAAGTATGTTGTCTCAGCTTCACACCAAGTATACAGCACTGATGCAAAGAATATTTTAAAGACACCTCCAAAATGCATTGCATTTTTGCAAAATACCCTAATTCTGGTCTCCAATTTGTCTCGGTTTCCAACTTCCCATCGACATATGCACACAATCATGGCTATAGCGCATTCATCGTTGGAGCTCTTAGGTTCTAGTTTACATCAATGAATAAATTAGTTATCAGTGTTCCTTTTTCTTATTTCTAAACTTAAGAGCTCGACAAATGCATTGTGTGAAAAAATATTTAGTTGTCTGGCGTTTGTGCAATGCATTGTGGGAAGACCTTAAAATCTTCGTTGGGACTGATGAGAATATTGTTCAATCCCTGGGCAATACCCGTCTTCCGTACAAGAATTCACATTGGACAATTACATGATATAATCATCTTGATCTTCCTTATAAATATATTATGCTAAAATGGTAAAAATTCTAACAAAGTCTTTCATTGGCACAATATTTGACACATCCTAAATTTCCACCAATCAGCAGGTAGTTCTCATGGGGTTACGCACCGGTTGAACTGGATCTTCTGTAAATGCTGCTCCACCAAACCCAGAGAGTAGAGACTTTTGATACTTGATCTTCTTTTTCTTCTTTACTGGCGGTGCTTGTGGGGTCCACTACATTATATGAAAACATTGATCAAAATGATTGAATTAGTTATTAATAGGTATTCAAACCTCATGATTATACGCGATACCAAGCCTCGAATTAACTGAGCGCCCAGGAGTTTCTTACACCTGGTTGCCAAGTTTTAGCTCTCTGTGTTTTCAAATTTTGCACAGCTAAGTATAGGACCGGGAGCTACTATGGTCAGAAAAGTCACAAAGTAGCTCCTGGTCTACATGTCCTTAAATCGAGGCTTGCGCGATACGTGCTTTCCAAACTCCCAATCAAACGTCAACCTTTACTGCTATGCACAAATAAATGCAGTTTTTAACAAAGAACCAAGAACGCATGTAAACATTAGTCACCCTGCGTATAATGCGTATCAAGTTCGATCGACAAAACAAGCTCGCATAATGGCACAAACACAGTGTATTTGCCTAATGCAGTAACTATGTGACTATATTGAAGACCATGTGGGGACTGTACGGGAAGTACACAAAAAACTGCCCGGCTATACATGGACGTATACCGGGGCGTACAAAGATGTTACATTGGCAATGTGTACGTCCCGGCCCAGGTCACCGCTGGTCCTGGGTCTCCTGGACCAGGGTTGCCATTGATAAGTGCATTATGCGTACACTAGAATAGGGGCTAACATCACCCTTTACTTGATGCGATACATAGTAAAGAGACACAGTCTAGTTGGCTTCCTCTCGACAGTGACGTAACTTAACAGGAGCAGCTTTTATGCACGCATGTATCTTCCGTCTTTCAACGCTCGTGTGTATATGCTAGCGCCTCGGGTAGGCGTGTGCGTTATGTGCTGCAATAGAATACGCAGTTACATCACTGTCTCGTGATGGCCAAATAGACTATAGTTACAATACTTTATACTAGTTATAGTCCAAATTACCCTGTAAAAGTATAGTAATACTTTAAATGTGTCTTAGAATTAAGAAGAGTACCTATGATGGAAGGATTTATTGAAGTTGAATTATGATGTGTCTCACTTTGATTTTCATACTTATTTATAATTGATACAGCACTTAACATAGTCACGGTAGGATGCATTCTTGAAATGTTGATAAATTAATAGTATTTTTTTGCAGTCAAAGCACATTAGTTTTATGAACATTTTTATTGCAATATTAAGGTATATAAAATATAAGATAACCAAGTAAGAAATCAAAATGTTGATTTCCATGAAAATGTGATAAGTTATTGCCAGTGTTTATTCTCTCTTTCTACAGAGAGAGAGAATGAACACTGGCAACTATGATTTACATGCAATGAGGTTTATCGTGAATCAGTAAAAATCCATTAATTATCCTTTTCTGTTGCATTGTGGGATCCCTTTTCTATCCACAATGCATCAGAAAAGGATAATCAATGGATTTTTACCAATTCGCGATAAACCTTATGTGATTGTAAAAATATGTTCTATTGAGTTAATGAAACATCTATGGAGAATGCCTAAGATTTCCACTGTAAAAAGGATAAACCCATCATTTACTTCTTGAATTTTATCAGAAACATTAACTTTTATTCTAATTTTACTTCAAGGACTCACTTCAAACGGGATTTCACACAGTATCTTATCGTCTTTATGCATGAGATACTCCATACGTTGCCACGTGAAACAGATATCGTGCGAGACAAGTCGCCATAGCAAATCAAATAACTGAAAGGGAAGCAAATTATATACAAAATATGCAAGGAAATTAAATAAAAAGGATCAAATAAAAATAACGGCAAAATGGTTCGTTAACTGCGAACAAAATAGTAAAAAATGGGTAAAGTAAACAAACTATATATTTATTCTATATAGCATAACAAATCTTTGTGGTCGTTACACATTGGATAAGGCAGATGATTAAAATCTAAAAGCCAGAAAAGTAACACAACGAAAAGGGGTGAGAGCAAATACTACCTAATCATTTGTATCGTTCATTTCTTTCATACTTCTGCACCACAAAAACTGAATCTGTCGAAAAACTTTGTTTTTTTATCATGATGGTACAATGCTCTTTTACTTGGATGCAACAGTTTCTAAACATGTACAAATGTGAAAATCATGCTCAAGTATGAGCTTTCAAAAATTGAATAGTCAAGAATTTTTCTTGTGGCTTAGAAATATTACTGAATTAGTATTTCAACAAACGTTTCTTCCTGTTTTTATTTCCTATTAAGTACTTATGCTGAAAAACATTACAAAAATGGCTACGTTTTTGATCATGATATCCAATTATCAATACAAGTGTCCCCTAATATGTACAACTATTCATAATGCACTTGATATGTCCTAGGCCCTGGGTACCTGGGAACAGCCAGGACTTTCACACTGGCCAAATCCTGGCAAGCATAAGTTGTGTGTAATTCCCAAGGCCATGTCCCAACCCCTGCCTGATGTGAAATGCGATTCAAGCCCAGTTCACCACTACTTGTCCCGGCCCCATTGATGTATTGTGAAGTGGCATGCCCAGATGCTATGACATCTATGGTCAACTTGACAGCAAAACCCGGCCAATACAGGTGAAACAACCCGCCCTAAATCCGGGCTCTTTGACTAGAATTGCAATCCCTCGTCAAATCCTGGTATATGCCTGGCCAACCCGGGCAGCAAAATTGATCAAAATCCAAGCTAAATGCAGCAAAACCCGGCCAATAAAGCTGAAACACCCCCACCCTAAATCCGGGCTATTTGATTAGAATTGCAATCACTCGTAAAATCCTTGTATATGCCTGGCCAACCCGGGCAGCAAAATTGATCAAAATCCCAGCTACATGCATAGCAAGTCTCTGGACATCCCTGGGTACCTAGGGGCCAGGACATCAGTATTGACAACTGCATAAGACTATGTGTCATGATTATTTACACTGAAACAATTATCCACATCATCAGAAGGATTAGGATATGATTGATACTGATTCTACTAATAGATTTTTTTTCTTAATTTTGAGATCATTTAGAATTTGAACAAAGCAATTAGTTTTATCAATGTTACAAACTGGTGAGAATATTGTAATTTATTTCTACCTAGCTTATAAGTTAATATATAATGTCGAAACGTCAGGTCCTCTTATATTTATTGCATTCAGCTTTTACATTATATAATGTTGTTCTTATATTTTAAGCTTTATTTACCACTACCTACATGGTCAGCATGCCTCATGGCAAACAGACGACAATCCACATATACATCCTCTGGAATCACATGACTGAAAAGAAGAAATAAAAGAGCAAAAAAGACAAACTAGGTTAAAGAGGAGCGGGGAAGGTGAGGCCGGGGAGAGTGAGGGGGCATTAAAGGTAGATGACCCGATCACATTTTCGTAACACAGAATTATTTCAAACATACGGAGATTTTCATATCATATGAAAGCTCGTATTTTTCTCATCATCATACTGAAATTTGACGGCCTAAATCGGTATAATTACGAAGAAATCGATGAAATAACGTCGAATTACCGCGAATGGTGGTATACCACCGATATAGTTTGTGTACAACTCAATGGGTACAGTTCACAGCATCTTGTGCAAGTTGTGCGTCTAAAATAAGAACCATTAGAGCTATGCAACTCAAACTTTGGAACACAACTTTTTTAAGGATGACCTTTCATGTAGAATAGAAAACTTCAAGTTGAAAATCGGAAATGTGATCGGGTCATCTACCTTTAAGAAAGTGGTAATGTGCGTAAGGCAACACAATAATTGTTGTGTTGCCCTCAAGTGCCAAAAATCGGTCAGTCGATTTTCCTTTTTTTCTTTTGTTATTTTGCTGACAAATATTACTGACAGACCACGGTTCATGACAAGACAAAATTGGTAAATGTCAATTTGCCTAACGTTTCTAGTGTGATAATAGTTTAAAAGCAATCTATTCAAGCAAACTTATTCATTTCAAGCGGAACATGTAGTATTTTGACGAATTGGGTAAAATGTTAACCTTAAAAATAAAAAAGTAAAATATTGCGACCCTGATTTTAGAGATTTTGGCCTATATAATTATTGGGATATGTTGTTCAATACGGAATAAATATAACCTTATTATTACATCATCCAACTGCACAATGTTTGTCCTATTGATGTAACAATTGGCAACTTATGGAGATAAGACATGTGAGCCTAAACTTGAAAAGTGGCAATCACTATTCACTAACTTATGTGACACTCATGCACCATTCAAAGAGAGAAGGATTAAGGGTCACCTTCCTGAATGGGTCAATTATGACTTTCTTAAGTTTTCTAAAGATAGGGACTATTATTATGCTAAGGCCCATAAAACCAATGAACAAATATATTGGGATAAGGCTAAGACTCCAAGAAATAAAGTAAATAATATGAAATTTTATCTTAAGAAGAACTATTATAATGATGCAGTTAATAATAATATTCATAATAGTAAACATTTATGGAAAGTTATCAAGAAAATAATTCCCAACAAGTCTTCACCTGTTCCAAGTAACATTGTATATTCTGATGATGGCTCACCTAGTTCAAAGGATACAGCTAATGCATTCAACAAATATTTTACTTCTATAGGGGAAAAACTTGGTGAGAAGTTTGATAATGATATAAATAATAATTGTCCATGTAATAATTCATGTTCTGGGATTGACAATGATATTAATATTACATCTAATGATAAATTTAAGTTTTATGATATTACACCTGAATTTGTTTATAATCAAATTAATAATATGAGTAATGATAAGTCAGCAGGGTTAGATCAGTTTAGTGTTAGGTTGCTCAAATTAGGTGCACCCTATATTTCAAAATCTCTTGCTTTTATTTGTAATTTGTCACTGAGAAGCTCTGTTTTTCCTGATGACTGGAAAAGGGCAAAGGTAACACCTATTTATAAATCAGGGGATAAATCAGATGTTGGTAACTATAGGCCAATTTCAGTGCTGCCAATCGTGTCTAAAATTATTGAAAGAGCTGTTCATAATCAACTGTATAAGTATGTAAGTACTAAGGGGATTCTTTCAAGTGCTCAATCTGGCTTTCGTCCAAATCACTCTACAACAACAACTCTACTAGATGTACAAGATTTTATTCTCAATAATATGGATAATGGTTATGTCACAGGTGCCATTTTTCTCGATTTAAAGAAAGCATTTGATACTGTCAACCATAACGTACTAATTGATAAATTAAAAAGGTATGGTGTTGATGGTATTGAGCTTTTATGGTTTAAATCTTATCTCAGTAATAGATCACAGGCTGTAAATGTTAATTCTAATCTTTCAGAGTTTGAGCGTATAAATATTGGTGTTCCACAAGGCTCAATATTAGGACCTCTATTATTTATTTTATTTGTAAATTGTTTACCAAATGCTGTAAATTGTAAAACTAAAATGTATGCTGATGACACCACTTTACTATTTAGATCAAAATGTCCTGATGAACTTTCAACTTCTTTGACATCAAACCTAGATCTAGTTGCTAATTGGTTGAAGGCAAACAAACTTACATTGAATATCAATAAGACTAAAGTTATGCTATTTGGTACCAGACAGATGTTAGATAGGTTTAATGATATCTCACTCACATATAACGATAGTATGATTGAAATGGTTAGAGAATTTAAATATCTCGGTGTCAAATTTGATAGTACCATGTCTTGGTTATCACATATAGATTACTTAGCAAATAATGTTTCCAAGAGAATCGGTGTTATTCGTCGTGTAAAGCATTTTCTTCCACATCCAACTCTTGTGATGTTATCCAATGCTCTTGTGATTCCTCATTTTGATTATGCCAGCCCAGTATGGTCCAACTGTTCAAATACATATCATGCAAGACCTCAAGTCTTACACAACCGTTTAGCCAGAACAATATTATCTGCTGATATCAGAACACCAATAAATGATATGATGAACTTACTTCATTGGACAAAACTAAGTGATAGGTGGAAAATTCAAATACTTATTATCTTATTCAAATGTTTAAAAGATATAAGTCCAACCTATTTATCAGCCAACTTTGAATTTGTACATAACTATCACAATCATACTACCAGGAATCATTCAAGTAATACTTTAATCATTCCTAAAATCAACTCAAATTCTGGTATGCCCACTTTTCTTTTCAGATCTAGCCATCTGTGGAACAATTTATCACCATCTATTCGTATTGATTTAAAAAATGTGTCACTCGGTCAATTCAAATCCTATATTTCCACTGTATCATAATTTGTATTATAATTTGTATTATATTTAAACACTGTAACATTTGTTATTTGTATACTTATGATGTATCGAAATGAGGGCCTGCTTGGAAAGCAGTGCAAGTCACTGAAGCATATTACCCTCAATAAAGAAAGCATAAATAAATAAAAATAAAACCCCGAAAATTGATAAAATAATAGCAAGCCAATGAGTTTACCTGTCTTTGAGCTCTTTGATGATCCATTCCACCCTGGTGGTTTTCTGTACTGCAGTCAAACCATCAAAACTCTGTAGCTTTTTGTTGTCAATGCCGGTCATACCTGTATGATATAAGAACGGGTGTTTGAGTAAGATATTCATAAACGGATTAAAGCTGGTCACCATTCAACTGATTATAACACGGTAACACCTATTGAATTATGTTAGCTTTTCAATATGTTTGATCCATTTCACCCTGGTGGTTTTCTGTACTGAATCAAACCATCAAAACTTCCGTCAAAACTCTGCAGCTTTTTGTCGTCATAAGCATGATATTAAGAAAAAAGAAAAAGAAAAAGGAAAAAGGCTTCACTTTTGAACAATTAATGTAGTAATACTTGATACAGGTGTTTGAGTAAGATATTCATAAACGAATTAAAGCTCTTCACCATTCAACTAATTATAACACGGTAACACCTATTGAATTATGTTAGCTTTTCAATATGTTTGATCAATTCTACCCTGGTGGTTTTCTGTACTGAGTCAAACCATCAAAACTTCCGTCAAAACTCTGCAGCTTTTTGTTGTCATACCTGTCATAAGCATGATATTAAGAAAAAAGAAAAAGAAGAAGGAAAAAGGCTTCACTTTTGAACAATTAATGTAGTAATACTTGATACAGGTGTTTGAGTAAGATATTCATAAACGGATTAAATCTCTTCACCATTCAACTGATTATAACACGGTAACACCTACATATTGAATTATTTTAGCTTTTCAATGTTTAATATTGGTGCTTTCATATAATTTATCTTACTCATTTTATGAGTATCTTTTTTGTCTTCTTTTTTGGAATTTTGTTGATGCCGGCGCACCAACTATTTATTTGTATTTGTCATACAGGAAACAATAATATATGAACATTTAGTTTTAATATTCTCTAAATAATAAAGTACAGTATTTAATTATTGTCTTTCCACCTTTTATATAAACCCCATTTGTTATTGTGTTTATATAATCTTCCCTTTCCAATGGCAATATGATTTTCAACTTGGAACATAAAATGAACTAAGCCCTTAAGAGTGAATTTTTTCTAGATTGACAAACTTTTGGACACACATTTTTTAGATTTTGCCTAAAGTTTGGGAGGTGAAAGACATTTAGTAGTTATGTAAACATATGGTATTAAAAAATTCAGCAACCCTCTGTTGCCATGGAAGCGAGCCTATCTTGTTTTAGGTCATTTTAGGGGAAAATTCTCCTAGTTATACTGATTTTAGCAACAAAAAAGTCAAATTTTGGCAGAACCCTACACCAAGCTGGTACATTTTTTGCCCAAACCGACCTCATGAATTAGTTGCCCTATCTCTGGTCTAACAACCAACCGATTTAAATAAGTCAGTGTTGCCATATTGATACCCTGTTGCCATGTTCAAATATCACATTTTGAGGAAGTTGAAAAAGTCAGATATTACTAACCGACTTCGGGTAGCTACAGTTCCCCTCGAGGTGATTTGTTTTTCTTTGTGCTTTGTTTTTATAACAAGGACCTAATACCCTTTGAGTTAATTCCAGAAAAAAAATGGGGAAACTCGGCACTTACGAATCACGTGACCTGAAGTCACATGAACCAATTTACGGGAAATTGCATAGCCGGGTATATATGAGGGGTTACCGTGCACCCCAAGGACTCCCCCAATAGCTTTTTTTTACTTCCTTCATTGTCCTAAAACATATTCACTATGTTACCAACATGATTTTAGTATGCTAAGGGATTATTCAAGATGGCGTCGAAAATGGCCGCCAAAAGGTCAAATTTCCTAAAATGACATTATATCAATCATAATCGGGATCAAAATGTATGGTGAAAGTATAGTTTTAATAGTGGGACGTAAGTATTAGACCACTAGGAACTCATATCGAGTACTTTTGCTTTGTTAACATACCTAAATCCAAGATGGCCACCAAAATGGCTGCCAAAAATGCTAAAATTCCATACATTTGGCATATATCAGCCCAACATGTATGATCAGAGTATAGATTTAACCATGGGATGTATGTGTTAGACCCCTAGAAGCTCACTTGCGGCATTTTTGTTTTGTTTACAAATCTTAAATCCAAAATGGCCGCCAGAATGATGGCCAAAATTGGTCAAAAGTCCATAAAATGACATAATACTATCAAAATGAATGATTAAAATATATTTTTTAACAATGGGATGTATTTATTATATCACTAGTAACTCATATTTAGTATTTTTGCTTTGTTAACATACTTGAAATCCAAAATGGCTGCCAAAATGAGTCCCAAAATGGCTGCTAAAATTGTCAAATTCCATATATTATAAGGATAATAACAACCAGAATGTATGATGAAAATATTTTTAACAATGAGATGTATGTATTGTATTAGACCACAAGTAACTCATATCCAGTGTTTTTGCTTTGTTAGCATGCTTAAATCCAAAATGGCTGCCAAAATGGGTCCCAAAATGGCTGCAAAAATTGTCAAATTCCATAAGATAGGATACTATCAACCAGAATGTACGATGAAAATATAGTTTGAACAACGGGATGTATGTATTAGACCACTAGTAACTACTATCCAGTATTTTTGCTTTGTTATAAAATACTTTAAATCCAAAATGGCCGCCAGAATGATGGCCAAAATTGGTCAAAATTCCCTAAATTGACATAATATTAACCAAGATGTATGATTAAAATGTTTTTTAACAATGAGATGTATGTATTATTTCACTCATTTCCAGTATTTATGCTTTGTTAACATACTTCAAATACAAAATGGTTGCCAAAATGGGTCCTAAAATGACTGCCAAAATGGGTCCCAAAATGACTGCAAACATTTTCAAATTCCATAAAATAGGATGATA
Organism: Ophiura sarsii; assembly: GCA_035610835.1. Classification (NCBI taxonomy): domain Eukaryota; kingdom Metazoa; phylum Echinodermata; class Ophiuroidea; order Amphilepidida; family Ophiuridae; genus Ophiura; species Ophiura sarsii. The sequence continues at coordinate 5,011,520 of CM069459.1, read as the reverse complement.
TCAACCAGAATGTACGATGAAAATATAGTTTTAACAATGGGATGTATGTATTAGACAACTAGTTACTGCTATCCAGTATTTTTTTCTTTGTAGTACTTCAAATCCAAAATTGCCACCAAAAATAGTCGTTGTAAATGTAAAAATAGTCTATAAGTGTGTATTTTGTTAATGTATCACATTCACCAAATGATATGTTCTATTATGACACTAACAATAAATTAATACTGCTTCTCAGGTATTTTAACCTTTGGCCGACATCTTAGATGTTTTAAAATACTCAAACTAGACAGCCCCTAGGCTTTATCATATATTATAGTGAATGTTGTCCCATTAGATTTGGGGTATTGGTATTACATAGTATGGTCAATTGCAATACATTTAACATCAACTTAACCATCTGGCAGCCATTTTAGAAACTGAAACAGAATACAAATTGTCACAGAGGTGGGTCTTATATCTAAATGCAATAACTTAGCAGTTTAGAACATACTATTTGGCGAATGTGAAGCAAAATACACACTCATTTTGGAAACCATTTTGGATTTTAAGTATGTTATCAAAGCATAAATATTGGATATTAGTTACTTGTGGTCTAATACATACATATACATTCCATTGTTAAAACTATATTGTCGTCATACATTAGTGCGCTGTACATTCTGGTCATTATTATTCTTATCTTATGGAATTTAACAATGTTAGCAGCCATTCTGGGACTCATATTGGCAGCCATTTTGGATTTTAAGCATGTTAACACAGCAAAAAACTGGATATGAGTTAATAGTGATATAAAAAATTAATACATCCCATTCACAAACTATATTTTCATCATTCATTTTATTAATATTATGTCATTTTACCAATTTTGGCCATCATTCTGGCGGCCATTTTGGATTTAAGATTTGTAAACAAAGCAAAAATGCAGAATATGAGCTTCTAGGGTCTAACACATTCATCCCATTGTTAAAACTATACTCTGATCATACATGCTGGGCTGATAAATGCCAAATGTTTGTAATTTTAGCATTTTTGGCAGCCATTTTGGTGGCCATCTTGGATTTAGGTATGTTAACAAAGCAAATGTAATCAATATGAGTGTCTAGTGGTCTAATACATACGTCCCACTATTAAAACTATACTTTCACAATATATTTTGATCCCGATTTTGATTGATATAATGTCATTTCAGGAAATTTGACTTTTTGGACGCCATCTTGAATAACCCCTTAGCATACCCAAATCATTTTGGTAACATACTAAATATGTTTTAGAACAGTGAAAGGAAGTAAAAAAATAGTTGTTTGGGGAGTCCTGGGGGTGCACGGTAACCCCCCATATATACCCGGCTATGCAATTTTCCTTGAATTAGATCATGTGACTTCAGGTCACGTGATACGCAAGTGCCGGGTTTCCCCATTTTTTTTCTTGAATTAACTCAAAGGGTATTAGGTCTTTGTTAGAAAAACAAAGTACAAAGAAAAACAAATCACCTCGAGGGGAACTGTAGCTACCCGAAGTCGGTTAGTAATATCTGACTTTTTCAACTTCCTCAAAATGTGATATTTGAACATGGCAACAGGGTATCAATATGGCAACACTGACTTATTTAAATCGGTTGGTTGTTAGACCAGAGATAGGGCAACTCATTCATGAAGTCAGTTTGGGCAAAAAATGTACCACCTTGGTGTAGGGTTCTGCCAAACTTTGACTTTTTTTGTTGCTGAAATCAGTATAATTAGTAGAATTTCCCCCTAAAATGACCTAAAACAAGATAGGCTCGTTACCATGGCAACAGAGGGTTGCTGATTTTTTTAATACCATATTTTTACAAAACTACTAAATGTCTTTCACCTCCCAAACTTTAGGCAAAATCTAAAAAATGTGTGTCCAAAAGTTTGTCAAACTAGAAAAAATTCACTCTTAAACACTTGAAAAATCGGCCGTAAACCTGCACATCTTTTTCTATACGTACAGTTTCCCCAATAATATAATATAATTTAGTAAAGGGTCCGGATCAAAAATATTGTATCCAAACATTATTGAAAATTTTGTTAAACTGAGATCAATTCCAAAAATGATATTTAAAAAGATCTCAACACTAGTCCAAAAACGTTTAACATGTTCTCATAACATTTTATGAGTATCTAACTCATAGGTAGAACCTTGATGTAAAGAATGGGAGGAAGAAGCTGTTAAGAATACTTGTTTAAGGCGGCTGTCTGTACACCTTCGGTATAGCCTCTGTAAAACTGCCGTAACTTCTTCACTATTCATTTAATCTATATAAAAGTATACATTCTTTTGCAGGAAAGGGTTCAATGAATCCAACCATGATCATGAAATTGACCATTTTGGAAAAAATTATAAAAACACATTTTTTGACACATTTTAGGTTCTGCAAAGATAACTCAAAATATATTTTGTCAAATTTTGTCACACTAGTTTTATTATATTCCTCATACAATTCCCTAAGACTCCTTTTTTTTTTTTTAAATCTTTATTATTTTTTGAATTATAGACCAAAAAATGCTAAAAAACATGATGATTTTTTTACCTCCAAAATCATGAAAATCACCATTTTTGTTACAGAGCGATACGATTCATTAATTGAGCCTCTCAAAATCATGATTTTAGAGGGAATTTAGAGTGAAAAAAATAACTGTTCATTTTCACTCTAAAACCATGATTTTGAAGTAATTAGGAATCGTATCGCCCTGTAAGTTGGAATATATTTACGATTTATAATCAGAAATGTATATCTGCAAGAAAATCTGCCTCAATTTTAGATTATTAACAACTTTCAAGATAATAATACAACAAATGCTTACTTTGCATCAACATTTTGAGGTTTGTTCCCTTCAATAGATCCATTACGATATTGCTGAGTAACATGTTGTAGGGTTTGAGGCGTAGATTCACCCAGGCTGTGAAGCCGTTTACTTTAGTTCTTAACGACATGATGATTATGATGATGTGTCCCTGTCGTCAAATAAAGATCTGATGGAGAAAAAAATAGTCACAAATGGTTTGTTAAAATTGTAGCTACTGAGATGTGATAGATCAGTAGCTTCATGAGCTCCAATGATTTTGAGTACCTTCCTTTGGTTAAGCTGGCTAAGGATAGTAGGTGAAGCGCTTGCCCAACCTAGTGAAGCATACTCTATTACGCTACAGACTTGTGACTGGTACACAGTGGATCTGCCTATGTCCGTCAATTTATTTGCAACCTTGTGAAGAGCACCGAGCTACTGGCCAGCTTTGGTTGAGATAGCCGACATGTGTTTTGACCAAGTCAGCTTGCTATCATCAATGATAACACCCAGGATTTACGTTGCGATTTAGGAGACATTTAGGAGACATTTTGTTAACCCTGTGACAAAATAATAAAGAGGATTACTAAGGAACAGACCTGGGTTTAGTGCTGCCAAACAACTAGCTACGAAAACAAGCATAGACAGTCGGTGCAATAATTTACTGTAGCGGGAATAGGGTGGTCCAAATTCAAGTCACTTTTTCTTGGAAATTGAAATAGATTTAGTTAACCAAGACATATTCTTTGAAGATTAAACATGATATCTGAAGCAATAGTTTGACTTATTTTTTTAGGCCAAGTAACAAAAATAACATGTTTCTTGCCGGACTTTTTTAAAAATCAGTGAGAGCGGCCCTTACTATTTGTTATTTTTGGATTTTTTGTAATTTTTCAGAAAATTGCCTAATTACAAGCTTTTTGCAAGAATTGTTTTGATATTCGTATCATTATCTATTCCAACGAGTGTTTCTCACGTCTTTTTCATTGAAAATGATGGACACACAACAAAGACAGGTATGATTTTTTTTGAACTTTTTAGGGAATTTTGTAGGAATTTTTGAAAATAACAATAACAAAAATATTGGAGCGGCATCAAAAATCGGTGCGGGCGGGGACAAGAAACACATAATTTTTGTTACTTGGCCTAATGAAAAAATTGAAAAATATTGATGAAGCTATCCAACGCCGACTCTTGGATGCTTTTATTTCATAGCTCTCAGACAATGAGATATGATTTAGACTTTAGAGCTACCAAGCAACAACGCTAACAAAGGCAAATTAATATTATTTTATTCAGAAAAGTTGAAATATATTGATGAAAATATCCGACGCCAACTCAGATGCTTTTATTTTAGGCAATGTCAGATGTATGTCATGCTTAATGGAATAAACGCATGTTTCACAGCTTATTCCGTATGCGTGTACACTTTGCGCATGTGCGGGGTACAGAACACGATAATTATTGCCTTATTTCATAGCTCTAAGACAGAGAGCTATATATAATTCGGAGCTTGGCATACAACTACTATCATTCACACTATAATAATTAAGTTAGTTCCAAATTGTCGACAACTGTTTACAGCGGCAAATTAATTAAGAAGAGTGTTGTGTGCAAAACGCGGCTATATCTTGCCTCATGTCCCGTACGGAATCAACCGTGTATACGTAGCTACATACAACTAATTTGAATTGGTTTGAGCATGCGCAATTGAGTAACGGGACGTCTAGCAAGACATTGCCCAAAACACTAGCATGGAGCAATAGGCAAGGGCAGACTTGAGTTATTTTTAGCAAATTTGTGTGGCAACAAGTGTTTCAAAAGCAAAACATTCCATACACACACTCAACGCCAGCGCTCAACGAACGCTGAGCATTAGGCACTTGATTCTCAGTAGGCGCAATGTGCGGTTGCCTTAATTGATTGATCTGCGCAAGTTGTTCTCACCGGCATTTGATTATTTTCACCGGCATGACGTAGGTCCGCCCCGACCTGCCAGCCTACTAGGTCAGCCCGGAATAACGTCACACTCACATGCCGTTTGCTTTCACTTCTCTTCAGTCTTTGCCCCGCCAAACAAACAATGACATTTTATAAACTTCTGCTTCTTCTGCTTCTGCTTGATACTATGCAAACACAGCCATAAGGCTGTTATAACGCATAGGTCAGTGTGGTGGATGGTGTGATCAGTTTTTGAAGTGAGCTCTGTTTACGTGTTCTTTAATGTCAATTTGAGAGAGTGCGCTTTTGAAGGCAGAAATGTCTGTTATTGACCGGATGTTTGGTGGTAGGAGATTCCATTCGCGGATTGATTTCGGGTAGAAGGAGTGTTGATAACATATTTTGTTGAAAGGTGGCATCTCGAGTAGATGAGGTCCGGTGAGATTTCTAGTGACGCGGGTTCCCTGGTTTCGGTGCGGAGTTACATTTGATGGTAATATTTTGTGTACTTCTTTAAAAATGGCTATTAGTCGGGACTTGGTACGACGGTCTTCAAAGGTTTCCCATTTGAGGTCGTTGAGCATTTTAGTGACGCTTGATCTTCTACTGTAGTCACGGAGGACGAACCGAGCTGCGCGGCGTTGGATTTTCTCGAGGGAGGCCTTGTTGTTTTCATGGTGGGGGTCCCATACGGTTGAGCAGTATTCTAATCTTGGACGCACAAGAGTTTTGTAGGCGGTCTCTTTCACTGTTTTGCTACACGAGTAGATGTTCCTTCTCAAGAGTCCTAGCACTTTGTTTGCTTTGTTGGTAACGTGCTTGATGTGGCAGGCCCAGTCGAGGTTTCTGCTTATATTTACTCCCAGGTATGGTTGGTGGTCAACAGTCTGGAGAACGGTGTCATTCATGCTGTAGTTAAAAGTGAGGGGCTTGGTTTTGTGTGTGACATGCATGGAGTAACACTTGGTCGAGTTAAACGCCATTTGCCAGGTCTTTTCCCATTGGCAGAGCGAGTCAATGTCGCGTTGAAGGAGTTTGCTGTCGTCTTGGTGACGTATTTCCCTGTATAATATGCAGTCATCTGCAAACAGCCTTACTTTGGATGACACGGTATCAGGCAAATCGTTGATATATAGTAGGAAAAGCAAAGGCCCCAACACAGTCCCCTGAGGTACACCTGATGTTACTGGCGATTCTCGCGAGGATGCTCCCTCTAGCTGGACTTGTTGGTGTCTTGATGTGAGGAAGTGATCAATCCAGTCCAGCAGGCTGGTATTTATGCCGACATTTTTGAGTTTTTGTAGAAGCCTCTGGTGGGGAACTGTGTCGAAGGCCTTGCTGAAGTCCAATATGATTAAATCTACTTGGCTCCTGTTGTCAAGGATCTTGGTTAAATCGTCGATTAGGCCTGATAGTTGAGAGTCGCATGATCTTCCTTGGCGGAAGCCGTGTTGATGGTTTGATAAGACTTTGTGCCAACAAACTTAATTTTAAACTGTAACTTTACACAAGTCAAAACGTGTAAAGTCAAGTGTGAGTGTAGCCTGTAGTAAGTCATGAAGTCACTATTACTATTAGTGTAGGCTAACAAACTTCTTCTTTTTTTAACTTTAAGTCTTTACTTTTAACTTTTTACAATTCAGTTTTGTAAAGTTTGTTTGTTGAAAAATTGAAATTATCTAACTTTCAACTATATATAAAGCGGCGGTCATACCCTATCACCAATACAGAAACAGCGCCCGAAACAGGCAACATAAAGTACATGCTTTCTACAGCATTTGGTTCTGCTGAGTCGTGAGAATCTCTCACAGTCGTATAAAAAAGTAAGCTTATTTATGTTGCTTTGAAGGGAGCACACCACTAAGTCGGTTTTGCGCTGCACTTCCGGCAAAACTTGAGTACGATAATAGTTCCTTTTGACAGAATGAAGGGGCAAAATCGGCATGATATTAACGGGTAGTGATATCAAATTTATGTTTTATGGATTAGCTTACATATGTTTTTAATAATTAAGAAAGAAAACACGTCAATTTAAGCTGTATTATTATTTTACCGGCCGATTTACTCATACGGTGCATGCCGGGATGAGAGCCGAATAACATGCCACGAAATCACTAGGTCCCGCTATATTTGCTGATATCAAAAATCTTGACGGATTGATTATGTTTAAACTCAGATAATGTTAAAGTATACAGAATAATATAAAACATATCCAAATTTGGTTGTTTTTATCGCGAGCACTCTGGATTTAGAGCGATTTGAAATCACAGTACGAAGCGTGTAAAGTCAATGGGAGACGACATAGTGTTGTGCTCCCTTTAAGGTAAATTCCTAGGTTCCTTGTCCCACATTGGCTCCGATCCACGTGTGAATTGCAATGTTATAAATGAAGTCGGGTTTCACCCAAATCTATGCGTAGATTTCAGATCTGGGCAGTTTAAATATCGCACTATGCCAAAATTGTTTGGTTAAACAAGGACCTGGGGGGGGGGGGGGGTGCTCTTTTTTATACATTAAATGTGACCTTTTTCAGTTGTTATATTAGTTCATCATTATCAGTGACTGATCAAAATCAAAATCTGTTGGATTTGCACCCCGGATTTCACTCAAAAAAGTTGAATTTACTTGAGTATGTTGAGTGTAGGCCTAGAACGCGCGTCCGATTAGGATAAAAAACCCGGAATATAGTGATTTTACGCAAGATGCGCTCTCCGCAATCTGAGCATATCTCAAAAACGGAGTGTTCGATTGACATGATATCTGGCTAGTTTATTCAAAATTTTATGCTGAACAAGTTGATATCAAATGTTTAATGATTTTGACCAAAAGTGTCACCTTGAAGGGAGCACACCACTAAGTCGGTTTTGCGCTGCACTTCCGGCAAAACTTGAGTACGATAATAGTTCCTTTTGACAGAATGAAGGGGCAAAATCGGCATGATATTAACGGGTAGTGATATCAAATTTATGTTTTATGGATTAGCTTACATATGTTTTTAATAATTAAGAAAGAAAACACGTCAATTTAAGCTGTATTATTATTTTACCGGCCGATTTACTCATACGGTGCATGCCGGGATGAGAGCCGAATAACATGCCACGAAATCACTAGGTCCCGCTATATTTGCTGATATCAAAAATCTTGACGGATTGATTATGTTTAAACTCAGATAATGTTAAAGTATACAGAATAATATAAAACATATCCAAATTTGGTTGTTTTTATCGCGAGCACTCTGGATTTAGAGCGATTTGAAATCACAGTACGAAGCGTGTAAAGTCAATGGGAGACGACATAGTGTTGTGCTCCCTTTAAGGTAAATTCCTAGGTTCCTTGTCCCACATTGGCTCCGATCCACGTGTGAATTGCAATGTTATAAATGAAGTCGGGTTTCACCCAAATCTATGCGTAGATTTCAGATCTGGGCAGTTTAAATATCGCACTATGCCAAAATTGTTTGGTTAAACAAGGACCTGGGGGGGGGGGGGGGGTGCTCTTTTTTATACATTAAATGTGACCTTTTTCAGTTGTTATATTAGTTCATCATTATCAGTGACTGATCAAAATCAAAATCTGTTGGATTTGCACCCCGGATTTCACTCAAAAAAGTTGAATTTACTTGAGTATGTTGAGTGTAGGCCTAGAACGCGCGTCCGATTAGGATAAAAAACCCGGAATATAGTGATTTTACGCAAGATGCGCTCTCCGCAATCTGAGCATATCTCAAAAACGGAGTGTTCGATTGACATGATATCTGGCTAGTTTATTCAAAATTTTATGCTGAACAAGTTGATATCAAATGTTTAATGATTTTGACCAAAAGTGTCACCTTGAAGGGAGCACACCACTAAGTCGGTTTTGCGCTGCACTTCCGGCAAAACTTGAGTACGATAATAGTTCCTTTTGACAGAATGAAGGGGCAAAATCGGCATGATATTAACGGGTAGTGATATCAAATTTATGTTTTATGGATTAGCTTACATATGTTTTTAATAATTAAGAAAGAAAACACGTCAATTTAAGCTGTATTATTATTTTACCGGCCGATTTACTCATACGGTGCATGCCGGGATGAGAGCCGAATAACATGCCACGAAATCACTAGGTCCCGCTATATTTGCTGATATCAAAAATCTTGACGGATTGATTATGTTTAAACTCAGATAATGTTAAAGTATACAGAATAATATAAAACATATCCAAATTTGGTTGTTTTTATCGCGAGCACTCTGGATTTAGAGCGATTTGAAATCACAGTACGAAGCGTGTAAAGTCAATGGGAGACGACATAGTGTTGTGCTCCCTTTAAGGTAAATTCCTAGGTTCCTTGTCCCACATTGGCTCCGATCCACGTGTGAATTGCAATGTTATAAATGAAGTCGGGTTTCACCCAAATCTATGCGTAGATTTCAGATCTGGGCAGTTTAAATATCGCACTATGCCAAAATTGTTTGGTTAAACAAGGACCTGGGGGGGGGGGGGGGTGCTCTTTTTTATACATTAAATGTGACCTTTTTCAGTTGTTATATTAGTTCATCATTATCAGTGACTGATCAAAATCAAAATCTGTTGGATTTGCACCCCGGATTTCACTCAAAAAAGTTGAATTTACTTGAGTATGTTGAGTGTAGGCCTAGAACGCGCGTCCGATTAGGATAAAAAACCCGGAATATAGTGATTTTACGCAAGATGCGCTCTCCGCAATCTGAGCATATCTCAAAAACGGAGTGTTCGATTGACATGATATCTGGCTAGTTTATTCAAAATTTTATGCTGAACAAGTTGATATCAAATGTTTAATGATTTTGACCAAAAGTGTCACCTTGAAGGGAGCACACCACTAAGTCGGTTTTGCGCTGCACTTCCGGCAAAACTTGAGTACGATAATAGTTCCTTTTGACAGAATGAAGGGGCAAAATCGGCATGATATTAACGGGTAGTGATATCAAATTTATGTTTTATGGATTAGCTTACATATGTTTTTAATAATTAAGAAAGAAAACACGTCAATTTAAGCTGTATTATTATTTTACCGGCCGATTTACTCATACGGTGCATGCCGGGATGAGAGCCGAATAACATGCCACGAAATCACTAGGTCCCGCTATATTTGCTGATATCAAAAATCTTGACGGATTGATTATGTTTAAACTCAGATAATGTTAAAGTATACAGAATAATATAAAACATATCCAAATTTGGTTGTTTTTATCGCGAGCACTCTGGATTTAGAGCGATTTGAAATCACAGTACGAAGCGTGTAAAGTCAATGGGAGACGACATAGTGTTGTGCTCCCTTTAAGGTAAATTCCTAGGTTCCTTGTCCCACATTGGCTCCGATCCACGTGTGAATTGCAATGTTATAAATGAAGTCGGGTTTCACCCAAATCTATGCGTAGATTTCAGATCTGGGCAGTTTAAATATCGCACTATGCCAAAATTGTTTGGTTAAACAAGGACCTGGGGGGGGGGGGGGGTGCTCTTTTTTATACATTAAATGTGACCTTTTTCAGTTGTTATATTAGTTCATCATTATCAGTGACTGATCAAAATCAAAATCTGTTGGATTTGCACCCCGGATTTCACTCAAAAAAGTTGAATTTACTTGAGTATGTTGAGTGTAGGCCTAGAACGCGCGTCCGATTAGGATAAAAAACCCGGAATATAGTGATTTTACGCAAGATGCGCTCTCCGCAATCTGAGCATATCTCAAAAACGGAGTGTTCGATTGACATGATATCTGGCTAGTTTATTCAAAATTTTATGCTGAACAAGTTGATATCAAATGTTTAATGATTTTGACCAAAAGTGTCACCTTGAAGGGAGCACACCACTAAGTCGGTTTTGCGCTGCACTTCCGGCAAAACTTGAGTACGATAATAGTTCCTTTTGACAGAATGAAGGGGCAAAATCGGCATGATATTAACGGGTAGTGATATCAAATTTATGTTTTATGGATTAGCTTACATATGTTTTTAATAATTAAGAAAGAAAACACGTCAATTTAAGCTGTATTATTATTTTACCGGCCGATTTACTCATACGGTGCATGCCGGGATGAGAGCCGAATAACATGCCACGAAATCACTAGGTCCCGCTATATTTGCTGATATCAAAAATCTTGACGGATTGATTATGTTTAAACTCAGATAATGTTAAAGTATACAGAATAATATAAAACATATCCAAATTTGGTTGTTTTTATCGCGAGCACTCTGGATTTAGAGCGATTTGAAATCACAGTACGAAGCGTGTAAAGTCAATGGGAGACGACATAGTGTTGTGCTCCCTTTAAGGTAAATTCCTAGGTTCCTTGTCCCACATTGGCTCCGATCCACGTGTGAATTGCAATGTTATAAATGAAGTCGGGTTTCACCCAAATCTATGCGTAGATTTCAGATCTGGGCAGTTTAAATATCGCACTATGCCAAAATTGTTTGGTTAAACAAGGACCTGGGGGGGGGGGGGGGTGCTCTTTTTTATACATTAAATGTGACCTTTTTCAGTTGTTATATTAGTTCATCATTATCAGTGACTGATCAAAATCAAAATCTGTTGGATTTGCACCCCGGATTTCACTCAAAAAAGTTGAATTTACTTGAGTATGTTGAGTGTAGGCCTAGAACGCGCGTCCGATTAGGATAAAAAACCCGGAATATAGTGATTTTACGCAAGATGCGCTCTCCGCAATCTGAGCATATCTCAAAAACGGAGTGTTCGATTGACATGATATCTGGCTAGTTTATTCAAAATTTTATGCTGAACAAGTTGATATCAAATGTTTAATGATTTTGACCAAAAGTGTCACCTTGAAGGGAGCACACCACTAAGTCGGTTTTGCGCTGCACTTCCGGCAAAACTTGAGTACGATAATAGTTCCTTTTGACAGAATGAAGGGGCAAAATCGGCATGATATTAACGGGTAGTGATATCAAATTTATGTTTTATGGATTAGCTTACATATGTTTTTAATAATTAAGAAAGAAAACACGTCAATTTAAGCTGTATTATTATTTTACCGGCCGATTTACTCATACGGTGCATGCCGGGATGAGAGCCGAATAACATGCCACGAAATCACTAGGTCCCGCTATATTTGCTGATATCAAAAATCTTGACGGATTGATTATGTTTAAACTCAGATAATGTTAAAGTATACAGAATAATATAAAACATATCCAAATTTGGTTGTTTTTATCGCGAGCACTCTGGATTTAGAGCGATTTGAAATCACAGTACGAAGCGTGTAAAGTCAATGGGAGACGACATAGTGTTGTGCTCCCTTTAAGGTAAATTCCTAGGTTCCTTGTCCCACATTGGCTCCGATCCACGTGTGAATTGCAATGTTATAAATGAAGTCGGGTTTCACCCAAATCTATGCGTAGATTTCAGATCTGGGCAGTTTAAATATCGCACTATGCCAAAATTGTTTGGTTAAACAAGGACCTGGGGGGGGGGGGGGGTGCTCTTTTTTATACATTAAATGTGACCTTTTTCAGTTGTTATATTAGTTCATCATTATCAGTGACTGATCAAAATCAAAATCTGTTGGATTTGCACCCCGGATTTCACTCAAAAAAGTTGAATTTACTTGAGTATGTTGAGTGTAGGCCTAGAACGCGCGTCCGATTAGGATAAAAAACCCGGAATATAGTGATTTTACGCAAGATGCGCTCTCCGCAATCTGAGCATATCTCAAAAACGGAGTGTTCGATTGACATGATATCTGGCTAGTTTATTCAAAATTTTATGCTGAACAAGTTGATATCAAATGTTTAATGATTTTGACCAAAAGTGTCACCTTGAAGGGAGCACACCACTAAGTCGGTTTTGCGCTGCACTTCCGGCAAAACTTGAGTACGATAATAGTTCCTTTTGACAGAATGAAGGGGCAAAATCGGCATGATATTAACGGGTAGTGATATCAAATTTATGTTTTATGGATTAGCTTACATATGTTTTTAATAATTAAGAAAGAAAACACGTCAATTTAAGCTGTATTATTATTTTACCGGCCGATTTACTCATACGGTGCATGCCGGGATGAGAGCCGAATAACATGCCACGAAATCACTAGGTCCCGCTATATTTGCTGATATCAAAAATCTTGACGGATTGATTATGTTTAAACTCAGATAATGTTAAAGTATACAGAATAATATAAAACATATCCAAATTTGGTTGTTTTTATCGCGAGCACTCTGGATTTAGAGCGATTTGAAATCACAGTACGAAGCGTGTAAAGTCAATGGGAGACGACATAGTGTTGTGCTCCCTTTAAGGTAAATTCCTAGGTTCCTTGTCCCACATTGGCTCCGATCCACGTGTGAATTGCAATGTTATAAATGAAGTCGGGTTTCACCCAAATCTATGCGTAGATTTCAGATCTGGGCAGTTTAAATATCGCACTATGCCAAAATTGTTTGGTTAAACAAGGACCTGGGGGGGGGGGGGGGTGCTCTTTTTTATACATTAAATGTGACCTTTTTCAGTTGTTATATTAGTTCATCATTATCAGTGACTGATCAAAATCAAAATCTGTTGGATTTGCACCCCGGATTTCACTCAAAAAAGTTGAATTTACTTGAGTATGTTGAGTGTAGGCCTAGAACGCGCGTCCGATTAGGATAAAAAACCCGGAATATAGTGATTTTACGCAAGATGCGCTCTCCGCAATCTGAGCATATCTCAAAAACGGAGTGTTCGATTGACATGATATCTGGCTAGTTTATTCAAAATTTTATGCTGAACAAGTTGATATCAAATGTTTAATGATTTTGACCAAAAGTGTCACCTTGAAGGGAGCACACCACTAAGTCGGTTTTGCGCTGCACTTCCGGCAAAACTTGAGTACGATAATAGTTCCTTTTGACAGAATGAAGGGGCAAAATCGGCATGATATTAACGGGTAGTGATATCAAATTTATGTTTTATGGATTAGCTTACATATGTTTTTAATAATTAAGAAAGAAAACACGTCAATTTAAGCTGTATTATTATTTTACCGGCCGATTTACTCATACGGTGCATGCCGGGATGAGAGCCGAATAACATGCCACGAAATCACTAGGTCCCGCTATATTTGCTGATATCAAAAATCTTGACGGATTGATTATGTTTAAACTCAGATAATGTTAAAGTATACAGAATAATATAAAACATATCCAAATTTGGTTGTTTTTATCGCGAGCACTCTGGATTTAGAGCGATTTGAAATCACAGTACGAAGCGTGTAAAGTCAATGGGAGACGACATAGTGTTGTGCTCCCTTTAAGGTAAATTCCTAGGTTCCTTGTCCCACATTGGCTCCGATCCACGTGTGAATTGCAATGTTATAAATGAAGTCGGGTTTCACCCAAATCTATGCGTAGATTTCAGATCTGGGCAGTTTAAATATCGCACTATGCCAAAATTGTTTGGTTAAACAAGGACCTGGGGGGGGGGGGGGGTGCTCTTTTTTATACATTAAATGTGACCTTTTTCAGTTGTTATATTAGTTCATCATTATCAGTGACTGATCAAAATCAAAATCTGTTGGATTTGCACCCCGGATTTCACTCAAAAAAGTTGAATTTACTTGAGTATGTTGAGTGTAGGCCTAGAACGCGCGTCCGATTAGGATAAAAAACCCGGAATATAGTGATTTTACGCAAGATGCGCTCTCCGCAATCTGAGCATATCTCAAAAACGGAGTGTTCGATTGACATGATATCTGGCTAGTTTATTCAAAATTTTATGCTGAACAAGTTGATATCAAATGTTTAATGATTTTGACCAAAAGTGTCACCTTGAAGGGAGCACACCACTAAGTCGGTTTTGCGCTGCACTTCCGGCAAAACTTGAGTACGATAATAGTTCCTTTTGACAGAATGAAGGGGCAAAATCGGCATGATATTAACGGGTAGTGATATCAAATTTATGTTTTATGGATTAGCTTACATATGTTTTTAATAATTAAGAAAGAAAACACGTCAATTTAAGCTGTATTATTATTTTACCGGCCGATTTACTCATACGGTGCATGCCGGGATGAGAGCCGAATAACATGCCACGAAATCACTAGGTCCCGCTATATTTGCTGATATCAAAAATCTTGACGGATTGATTATGTTTAAACTCAGATAATGTTAAAGTATACAGAATAATATAAAACATATCCAAATTTGGTTGTTTTTATCGCGAGCACTCTGGATTTAGAGCGATTTGAAATCACAGTACGAAGCGTGTAAAGTCAATGGGAGACGACATAGTGTTGTGCTCCCTTTAAGGTAAATTCCTAGGTTCCTTGTCCCACATTGGCTCCGATCCACGTGTGAATTGCAATGTTATAAATGAAGTCGGGTTTCACCCAAATCTATGCGTAGATTTCAGATCTGGGCAGTTTAAATATCGCACTATGCCAAAATTGTTTGGTTAAACAAGGACCTGGGGGGGGGGGGGGGTGCTCTTTTTTATACATTAAATGTGACCTTTTTCAGTTGTTATATTAGTTCATCATTATCAGTGACTGATCAAAATCAAAATCTGTTGGATTTGCACCCCGGATTTCACTCAAAAAAGTTGAATTTACTTGAGTATGTTGAGTGTAGGCCTAGAACGCGCGTCCGATTAGGATAAAAAACCCGGAATATAGTGATTTTACGCAAGATGCGCTCTCCGCAATCTGAGCATATCTCAAAAACGGAGTGTTCGATTGACATGATATCTGGCTAGTTTATTCAAAATTTTATGCTGAACAAGTTGATATCAAATGTTTAATGATTTTGACCAAAAGTGTCACCTTGAAGGGAGCACACCACTAAGTCGGTTTTGCGCTGCACTTCCGGCAAAACTTGAGTACGATAATAGTTCCTTTTGACAGAATGAAGGGGCAAAATCGGCATGATATTAACGGGTAGTGATATCAAATTTATGTTTTATGGATTAGCTTACATATGTTTTTAATAATTAAGAAAGAAAACACGTCAATTTAAGCTGTATTATTATTTTACCGGCCGATTTACTCATACGGTGCATGCCGGGATGAGAGCCGAATAACATGCCACGAAATCACTAGGTCCCGCTATATTTGCTGATATCAAAAATCTTGACGGATTGATTATGTTTAAACTCAGATAATGTTAAAGTATACAGAATAATATAAAACATATCCAAATTTGGTTGTTTTTATCGCGAGCACTCTGGATTTAGAGCGATTTGAAATCACAGTACGAAGCGTGTAAAGTCAATGGGAGACGACATAGTGTTGTGCTCCCTTTAAGGTAAATTCCTAGGTTCCTTGTCCCACATTGGCTCCGATCCACGTGTGAATTGCAATGTTATAAATGAAGTCGGGTTTCACCCAAATCTATGCGTAGATTTCAGATCTGGGCAGTTTAAATATCGCACTATGCCAAAATTGTTTGGTTAAACAAGGACCTGGGGGGGGGGGGGGGTGCTCTTTTTTATACATTAAATGTGACCTTTTTCAGTTGTTATATTAGTTCATCATTATCAGTGACTGATCAAAATCAAAATCTGTTGGATTTGCACCCCGGATTTCACTCAAAAAAGTTGAATTTACTTGAGTATGTTGAGTGTAGGCCTAGAACGCGCGTCCGATTAGGATAAAAAACCCGGAATATAGTGATTTTACGCAAGATGCGCTCTCCGCAATCTGAGCATATCTCAAAAACGGAGTGTTCGATTGACATGATATCTGGCTAGTTTATTCAAAATTTTATGCTGAACAAGTTGATATCAAATGTTTAATGATTTTGACCAAAAGTGTCACCTTGAAGGGAGCACACCACTAAGTCGGTTTTGCGCTGCACTTCCGGCAAAACTTGAGTACGATAATAGTTCCTTTTGACAGAATGAAGGGGCAAAATCGGCATGATATTAACGGGTAGTGATATCAAATTTATGTTTTATGGATTAGCTTACATATGTTTTTAATAATTAAGAAAGAAAACACGTCAATTTAAGCTGTATTATTATTTTACCGGCCGATTTACTCATACGGTGCATGCCGGGATGAGAGCCGAATAACATGCCACGAAATCACTAGGTCCCGCTATATTTGCTGATATCAAAAATCTTGACGGATTGATTATGTTTAAACTCAGATAATGTTAAAGTATACAGAATAATATAAAACATATCCAAATTTGGTTGTTTTTATCGCGAGCACTCTGGATTTAGAGCGATTTGAAATCACAGTACGAAGCGTGTAAAGTCAATGGGAGACGACATAGTGTTGTGCTCCCTTTAAGGTAAATTCCTAGGTTCCTTGTCCCACATTGGCTCCGATCCACGTGTGAATTGCAATGTTATAAATGAAGTCGGGTTTCACCCAAATCTATGCGTAGATTTCAGATCTGGGCAGTTTAAATATCGCACTATGCCAAAATTGTTTGGTTAAACAAGGACCTGGGGGGGGGGGGGGGTGCTCTTTTTTATACATTAAATGTGACCTTTTTCAGTTGTTATATTAGTTCATCATTATCAGTGACTGATCAAAATCAAAATCTGTTGGATTTGCACCCCGGATTTCACTCAAAAAAGTTGAATTTACTTGAGTATGTTGAGTGTAGGCCTAGAACGCGCGTCCGATTAGGATAAAAAACCCGGAATATAGTGATTTTACGCAAGATGCGCTCTCCGCAATCTGAGCATATCTCAAAAACGGAGTGTTCGATTGACATGATATCTGGCTAGTTTATTCAAAATTTTATGCTGAACAAGTTGATATCAAATGTTTAATGATTTTGACCAAAAGTGTCACCTTGAAGGGAGCACACCACTAAGTCGGTTTTGCGCTGCACTTCCGGCAAAACTTGAGTACGATAATAGTTCCTTTTGACAGAATGAAGGGGCAAAATCGGCATGATATTAACGGGTAGTGATATCAAATTTATGTTTTATGGATTAGCTTACATATGTTTTTAATAATTAAGAAAGAAAACACGTCAATTTAAGCTGTATTATTATTTTACCGGCCGATTTACTCATACGGTGCATGCCGGGATGAGAGCCGAATAACATGCCACGAAATCACTAGGTCCCGCTATATTTGCTGATATCAAAAATCTTGACGGATTGATTATGTTTAAACTCAGATAATGTTAAAGTATACAGAATAATATAAAACATATCCAAATTTGGTTGTTTTTATCGCGAGCACTCTGGATTTAGAGCGATTTGAAATCACAGTACGAAGCGTGTAAAGTCAATGGGAGACGACATAGTGTTGTGCTCCCTTTAAGGTAAATTCCTAGGTTCCTTGTCCCACATTGGCTCCGATCCACGTGTGAATTGCAATGTTATAAATGAAGTCGGGTTTCACCCAAATCTATGCGTAGATTTCAGATCTGGGCAGTTTAAATATCGCACTATGCCAAAATTGTTTGGTTAAACAAGGACCTGGGGGGGGGGGGGGGGTGCTCTTTTTTATACATTAAATGTGACCTTTTTCAGTTGTTATATTAGTTCATCATTATCAGTGACTGATCAAAATCAAAATCTGTTGGATTTGCACCCCGGATTTCACTCAAAAAAGTTGAATTTACTTGAGTATGTTGAGTGTAGGCCTAGAACGCGCGTCCGATTAGGATAAAAAACCCGGAATATAGTGATTTTACGCAAGATGCGCTCTCCGCAATCTGAGCATATCTCAAAAACGGAGTGTTCGATTGACATGATATCTGGCTAGTTTATTCAAAATTTTATGCTGAACAAGTTGATATCAAATGTTTAATGATTTTGACCAAAAGTGTCACCTTGAAGGGAGCACACCACTAAGTCGGTTTTGCGCTGCACTTCCGGCAAAACTTGAGTACGATAATAGTTCCTTTTGACAGAATGAAGGGGCAAAATCGGCATGATATTAACGGGTAGTGATATCAAATTTATGTTTTATGGATTAGCTTACATATGTTTTTAATAATTAAGAAAGAAAACACGTCAATTTAAGCTGTATTATTATTTTACCGGCCGATTTACTCATACGGTGCATGCCGGGATGAGAGCCGAATAACATGCCACGAAATCACTAGGTCCCGCTATATTTGCTGATATCAAAAATCTTGACGGATTGATTATGTTTAAACTCAGATAATGTTAAAGTATACAGAATAATATAAAACATATCCAAATTTGGTTGTTTTTATCGCGAGCACTCTGGATTTAGAGCGATTTGAAATCACAGTACGAAGCGTGTAAAGTCAATGGGAGACGACATAGTGTTGTGCTCCCTTTAAGGTAAATTCCTAGGTTCCTTGTCCCACATTGGCTCCGATCCACGTGTGAATTGCAATGTTATAAATGAAGTCGGGTTTCACCCAAATCTATGCGTAGATTTCAGATCTGGGCAGTTTAAATATCGCACTATGCCAAAATTGTTTGGTTAAACAAGGACCTGGGGGGGGGGGGGGGTGCTCTTTTTTATACATTAAATGTGACCTTTTTCAGTTGTTATATTAGTTCATCATTATCAGTGACTGATCAAAATCAAAATCTGTTGGATTTGCACCCCGGATTTCACTCAAAAAAGTTGAATTTACTTGAGTATGTTGAGTGTAGGCCTAGAACGCGCGTCCGATTAGGATAAAAAACCCGGAATATAGTGATTTTACGCAAGATGCGCTCTCCGCAATCTGAGCATATCTCAAAAACGGAGTGTTCGATTGACATGATATCTGGCTAGTTTATTCAAAATTTTATGCTGAACAAGTTGATATCAAATGTTTAATGATTTTGACCAAAAGTGTCACCTTGAAGGGAGCACACCACTAAGTCGGTTTTGCGCTGCACTTCCGGCAAAACTTGAGTACGATAATAGTTCCTTTTGACAGAATGAAGGGGCAAAATCGGCATGATATTAACGGGTAGTGATATCAAATTTATGTTTTATGGATTAGCTTACATATGTTTTTAATAATTAAGAAAGAAAACACGTCAATTTAAGCTGTATTATTATTTTACCGGCCGATTTACTCATACGGTGCATGCCGGGATGAGAGCCGAATAACATGCCACGAAATCACTAGGTCCCGCTATATTTGCTGATATCAAAAATCTTGACGGATTGATTATGTTTAAACTCAGATAATGTTAAAGTATACAGAATAATATAAAACATATCCAAATTTGGTTGTTTTTATCGCGAGCACTCTGGATTTAGAGCGATTTGAAATCACAGTACGAAGCGTGTAAAGTCAATGGGAGACGACATAGTGTTGTGCTCCCTTTAAGGTAAATTCCTAGGTTCCTTGTCCCACATTGGCTCCGATCCACGTGTGAATTGCAATGTTATAAATGAAGTCGGGTTTCACCCAAATCTATGCGTAGATTTCAGATCTGGGCAGTTTAAATATCGCACTATGCCAAAATTGTTTGGTTAAACAAGGACCTGGGGGGGGGGGGGGGTGCTCTTTTTTATACATTAAATGTGACCTTTTTCAGTTGTTATATTAGTTCATCATTATCAGTGACTGATCAAAATCAAAATCTGTTGGATTTGCACCCCGGATTTCACTCAAAAAAGTTGAATTTACTTGAGTATGTTGAGTGTAGGCCTAGAACGCGCGTCCGATTAGGATAAAAAACCCGGAATATAGTGATTTTACGCAAGATGCGCTCTCCGCAATCTGAGCATATCTCAAAAACGGAGTGTTCGATTGACATGATATCTGGCTAGTTTATTCAAAATTTTATGCTGAACAAGTTGATATCAAATGTTTAATGATTTTGACCAAAAGTGTCACCTTGAAGGGAGCACACCACTAAGTCGGTTTTGCGCTGCACTTCCGGCAAAACTTGAGTACGATAATAGTTCCTTTTGACAGAATGAAGGGGCAAAATCGGCATGATATTAACGGGTAGTGATATCAAATTTATGTTTTATGGATTAGCTTACATATGTTTTTAATAATTAAGAAAGAAAACACGTCAATTTAAGCTGTATTATTATTTTACCGGCCGATTTACTCATACGGTGCATGCCGGGATGAGAGCCGAATAACATGCCACGAAATCACTAGGTCCCGCTATATTTGCTGATATCAAAAATCTTGACGGATTGATTATGTTTAAACTCAGATAATGTTAAAGTATACAGAATAATATAAAACATATCCAAATTTGGTTGTTTTTATCGCGAGCACTCTGGATTTAGAGCGATTTGAAATCACAGTACGAAGCGTGTAAAGTCAATGGGAGACGACATAGTGTTGTGCTCCCTTTAAGGTAAATTCCTAGGTTCCTTGTCCCACATTGGCTCCGATCCACGTGTGAATTGCAATGTTATAAATGAAGTCGGGTTTCACCCAAATCTATGCGTAGATTTCAGATCTGGGCAGTTTAAATATCGCACTATGCCAAAATTGTTTGGTTAAACAAGGACCTGGGGGGGGGGGGGGGTGCTCTTTTTTATACATTAAATGTGACCTTTTTCAGTTGTTATATTAGTTCATCATTATCAGTGACTGATCAAAATCAAAATCTGTTGGATTTGCACCCCGGATTTCACTCAAAAAAGTTGAATTTACTTGAGTATGTTGAGTGTAGGCCTAGAACGCGCGTCCGATTAGGATAAAAAACCCGGAATATAGTGATTTTACGCAAGATGCGCTCTCCGCAATCTGAGCATATCTCAAAAACGGAGTGTTCGATTGACATGATATCTGGCTAGTTTATTCAAAATTTTAATGCTGAACAAGTTGATATCAAATGTTTAATGATTTTGACCAAAAGTGTCACCTTGAAGGTAAATTCCTAGGTTCCTTGTCCCACATTGGCTCCGATCCACGTGTGAATTGCAATGTTATAAATGAAGTCGGGTTTCACCCAAATCTATGCGTAGATTTCAGATCTGGGCAGTTTAAATATCGCACTATGCCAAAATTGTTTGGTTAAACAAGGACCTGGGGGGGGGGGGGGGTGCTCTTTTTTATACATTAAATGTGACCTTTTTCAGTTGTTATATTAGTTCATCATTATCAGTGACTGATCAAAATCAAAATCTGTTGGATTTGCACCCCGGATTTCACTCAAAAAAGTTGAATTTACTTGAGTATGTTGAGTGTAGGCCTAGAACGCGCGTCCGATTAGGATAAAAAACCCGGAATATAGTGATTTTACGCAAGATGCGCTCTCCGCAATCTGAGCATATCTCAAAAACGGAGTGTTCGATTGACATGATATCTGGCTAGTTTATTCAAAATTTTATGCTGAACAAGTTGATATCAAATGTTTAATGATTTTGACCAAAAGTGTCACCTTGAAGGGAGCACACCACTAAGTCGGTTTTGCGCTGCACTTCCGGCAAAACTTGAGTACGATAATAGTTCCTTTTGACAGAATGAAGGGGCAAAATCGGCATGATATTAACGGGTAGTGATATCAAATTTATGTTTTATGGATTAGCTTACATATGTTTTTAATAATTAAGAAAGAAAACACGTCAATTTAAGCTGTATTATTATTTTACCGGCCGATTTACTCATACGGTGCATGCCGGGATGAGAGCCGAATAACATGCCACGAAATCACTAGGTCCCGCTATATTTGCTGATATCAAAAATCTTGACGGATTGATTATGTTTAAACTCAGATAATGTTAAAGTATACAGAATAATATAAAACATATCCAAATTTGGTTGTTTTTATCGCGAGCACTCTGGATTTAGAGCGATTTGAAATCACAGTACGAAGCGTGTAAAGTCAATGGGAGACGACATAGTGTTGTGCTCCCTTTAAGGTAAATTCCTAGGTTCCTTGTCCCACATTGGCTCCGATCCACGTGTGAATTGCAATGTTATAAATGAAGTCGGGTTTCACCCAAATCTATGCGTAGATTTCAGATCTGGGCAGTTTAAATATCGCACTATGCCAAAATTGTTTGGTTAAACAAGGACCTGGGGGGGGGGGGGGGTGCTCTTTTTTATACATTAAATGTGACCTTTTTCAGTTGTTATATTAGTTCATCATTATCAGTGACTGATCAAAATCAAAATCTGTTGGATTTGCACCCCGGATTTCACTCAAAAAAGTTGAATTTACTTGAGTATGTTGAGTGTAGGCCTAGAACGCGCGTCCGATTAGGATAAAAAACCCGGAATATAGTGATTTTACGCAAGATGCGCTCTCCGCAATCTGAGCATATCTCAAAAACGGAGTGTTCGATTGACATGATATCTGGCTAGTTTATTCAAAATTTTATGCTGAACAAGTTGATATCAAATGTTTAATGATTTTGACCAAAAGTGTCACCTTGAAGGGAGCACACCACTAAGTCGGTTTTGCGCTGCACTTCCGGCAAAACTTGAGTACGATAATAGTTCCTTTTGACAGAATGAAGGGGCAAAATCGGCATGATATTAACGGGTAGTGATATCAAATTTATGTTTTATGGATTAGCTTACATATGTTTTTAATAATTAAGAAAGAAAACACGTCAATTTAAGCTGTATTATTATTTTACCGGCCGATTTACTCATACGGTGCATGCCGGGATGAGAGCCGAATAACATGCCACGAAATCACTAGGTCCCGCTATATTTGCTGATATCAAAAATCTTGACGGATTGATTATGTTTAAACTCAGATAATGTTAAAGTATACAGAATAATATAAAACATATCCAAATTTGGTTGTTTTTATCGCGAGCACTCTGGATTTAGAGCGATTTGAAATCACAGTACGAAGCGTGTAAAGTCAATGGGAGACGACATAGTGTTGTGCTCCCTTTAAGGTAAATTCCTAGGTTCCTTGTCCCACATTGGCTCCGATCCACGTGTGAATTGCAATGTTATAAATGAAGTCGGGTTTCACCCAAATCTATGCGTAGATTTCAGATCTGGGCAGTTTAAATATCGCACTATGCCAAAATTGTTTGGTTAAACAAGGACCTGGGGGGGGGGGGGGGGTGCTCTTTTTTATACATTAAATGTGACCTTTTTCAGTTGTTATATTAGTTCATCATTATCAGTGACTGATCAAAATCAAAATCTGTTGGATTTGCACCCCGGATTTCACTCAAAAAAGTTGAATTTACTTGAGTATGTTGAGTGTAGGCCTAGAACGCGCGTCCGATTAGGATAAAAAACCCGGAATATAGTGATTTTACGCAAGATGCGCTCTCCGCAATCTGAGCATATCTCAAAAACGGAGTGTTCGATTGACATGATATCTGGCTAGTTTATTCAAAATTTTATGCTGAACAAGTTGATATCAAATGTTTAATGATTTTGACCAAAAGTGTCACCTTGAAGGGAGCACACCACTAAGTCGGTTTTGCGCTGCACTTCCGGCAAAACTTGAGTACGATAATAGTTCCTTTTGACAGAATGAAGGGGCAAAATCGGCATGATATTAACGGGTAGTGATATCAAATTTATGTTTTATGGATTAGCTTACATATGTTTTTAATAATTAAGAAAGAAAACACGTCAATTTAAGCTGTATTATTATTTTACCGGCCGATTTACTCATACGGTGCATGCCGGGATGAGAGCCGAATAACATGCCACGAAATCACTAGGTCCCGCTATATTTGCTGATATCAAAAATCTTGACGGATTGATTATGTTTAAACTCAGATAATGTTAAAGTATACAGAATAATATAAAACATATCCAAATTTGGTTGTTTTTATCGCGAGCACTCTGGATTTAGAGCGATTTGAAATCACAGTACGAAGCGTGTAAAGTCAATGGGAGACGACATAGTGTTGTGCTCCCTTTAAGGTAAATTCCTAGGTTCCTTGTCCCACATTGGCTCCGATCCACGTGTGAATTGCAATGTTATAAATGAAGTCGGGTTTCACCCAAATCTATGCGTAGATTTCAGATCTGGGCAGTTTAAATATCGCACTATGCCAAAATTGTTTGGTTAAACAAGGACCTGGGGGGGGGGGGGGGTGCTCTTTTTTATACATTAAATGTGACCTTTTTCAGTTGTTATATTAGTTCATCATTATCAGTGACTGATCAAAATCAAAATCTGTTGGATTTGCACCCCGGATTTCACTCAAAAAAGTTGAATTTACTTGAGTATGTTGAGTGTAGGCCTAGAACGCGCGTCCGATTAGGATAAAAAACCCGGAATATAGTGATTTTACGCAAGATGCGCTCTCCGCAATCTGAGCATATCTCAAAAACGGAGTGTTCGATTGACATGATATCTGGCTAGTTTATTCAAAATTTTATGCTGAACAAGTTGATATCAAATGTTTAATGATTTTGACCAAAAGTGTCACCTTGAAGGGAGCACACCACTAAGTCGGTTTTGCGCTGCACTTCCGGCAAAACTTGAGTACGATAATAGTTCCTTTTGACAGAATGAAGGGGCAAAATCGGCATGATATTAACGGGTAGTGATATCAAATTTATGTTTTATGGATTAGCTTACATATGTTTTTAATAATTAAGAAAGAAAACACGTCAATTTAAGCTGTATTATTATTTTACCGGCCGATTTACTCATACGGTGCATGCCGGGATGAGAGCCGAATAACATGCCACGAAATCACTAGGTCCCGCTATATTTGCTGATATCAAAAATCTTGACGGATTGATTATGTTTAAACTCAGATAATGTTAAAGTATACAGAATAATATAAAACATATCCAAATTTGGTTGTTTTTATCGCGAGCACTCTGGATTTAGAGCGATTTGAAATCACAGTACGAAGCGTGTAAAGTCAATGGGAGACGACATAGTGTTGTGCTCCCTTTAAGGTAAATTCCTAGGTTCCTTGTCCCACATTGGCTCCGATCCACGTGTGAATTGCAATGTTATAAATGAAGTCGGGTTTCACCCAAATCTATGCGTAGATTTCAGATCTGGGCAGTTTAAATATCGCACTATGCCAAAATTGTTTGGTTAAACAAGGACCTGGGGGGGGGGGGGGGTGCTCTTTTTTATACATTAAATGTGACCTTTTTCAGTTGTTATATTAGTTCATCATTATCAGTGACTGATCAAAATCAAAATCTGTTGGATTTGCACCCCGGATTTCACTCAAAAAAGTTGAATTTACTTGAGTATGTTGAGTGTAGGCCTAGAACGCGCGTCCGATTAGGATAAAAAACCCGGAATATAGTGATTTTACGCAAGATGCGCTCTCCGCAATCTGAGCATATCTCAAAAACGGAGTGTTCGATTGACATGATATCTGGCTAGTTTATTCAAAATTTTATGCTGAACAAGTTGATATCAAATGTTTAATGATTTTGACCAAAAGTGTCACCTTGAAGGGAGCACACCACTAAGTCGGTTTTGCGCTGCACTTCCGGCAAAACTTGAGTACGATAATAGTTCCTTTTGACAGAATGAAGGGGCAAAATCGGCATGATATTAACGGGTAGTGATATCAAATTTATGTTTTATGGATTAGCTTACATATGTTTTTAATAATTAAGAAAGAAAACACGTCAATTTAAGCTGTATTATTATTTTACCGGCCGATTTACTCATACGGTGCATGCCGGGATGAGAGCCGAATAACATGCCACGAAATCACTAGGTCCCGCTATATTTGCTGATATCAAAAATCTTGACGGATTGATTATGTTTAAACTCAGATAATGTTAAAGTATACAGAATAATATAAAACATATCCAAATTTGGTTGTTTTTATCGCGAGCACTCTGGATTTAGAGCGATTTGAAATCACAGTACGAAGCGTGTAAAGTCAATGGGAGACGACATAGTGTTGTGCTCCCTTTAAGGTAAATTCCTAGGTTCCTTGTCCCACATTGGCTCCGATCCACGTGTGAATTGCAATGTTATAAATGAAGTCGGGTTTCACCCAAATCTATGCGTAGATTTCAGATCTGGGCAGTTTAAATATCGCACTATGCCAAAATTGTTTGGTTAAACAAGGACCTGGGGGGGGGGGGGGGTGCTCTTTTTTATACATTAAATGTGACCTTTTTCAGTTGTTATATTAGTTCATCATTATCAGTGACTGATCAAAATCAAAATCTGTTGGATTTGCACCCCGGATTTCACTCAAAAAAGTTGAATTTACTTGAGTATGTTGAGTGTAGGCCTAGAACGCGCGTCCGATTAGGATAAAAAACCCGGAATATAGTGATTTTACGCAAGATGCGCTCTCCGCAATCTGAGCATATCTCAAAAACGGAGTGTTCGATTGACATGATATCTGGCTAGTTTATTCAAAATTTTATGCTGAACAAGTTGATATCAAATGTTTAATGATTTTGACCAAAAGTGTCACCTTGAAGGGAGCACACCACTAAGTCGGTTTTGCGCTGCACTTCCGGCAAAACTTGAGTACGATAATAGTTCCTTTTGACAGAATGAAGGGGCAAAATCGGCATGATATTAACGGGTAGTGATATCAAATTTATGTTTTATGGATTAGCTTACATATGTTTTTAATAATTAAGAAAGAAAACACGTCAATTTAAGCTGTATTATTATTTTACCGGCCGATTTACTCATACGGTGCATGCCGGGATGAGAGCCGAATAACATGCCACGAAATCACTAGGTCCCGCTATATTTGCTGATATCAAAAATCTTGACGGATTGATTATGTTTAAACTCAGATAATGTTAAAGTATACAGAATAATATAAAACATATCCAAATTTGGTTGTTTTTATCGCGAGCACTCTGGATTTAGAGCGATTTGAAATCACAGTACGAAGCGTGTAAAGTCAATGGGAGACGACATAGTGTTGTGCTCCCTTTAAGGTAAATTCCTAGGTTCCTTGTCCCACATTGGCTCCGATCCACGTGTGAATTGCAATGTTATAAATGAAGTCGGGTTTCACCCAAATCTATGCGTAGATTTCAGATCTGGGCAGTTTAAATATCGCACTATGCCAAAATTGTTTGGTTAAACAAGGACCTGGGGGGGGGGGGGGGTGCTCTTTTTTATACATTAAATGTGACCTTTTTCAGTTGTTATATTAGTTCATCATTATCAGTGACTGATCAAAATCAAAATCTGTTGGATTTGCACCCCGGATTTCACTCAAAAAAGTTGAATTTACTTGAGTATGTTGAGTGTAGGCCTAGAACGCGCGTCCGATTAGGATAAAAAACCCGGAATATAGTGATTTTACGCAAGATGCGCTCTCCGCAATCTGAGCATATCTCAAAAACGGAGTGTTCGATTGACATGATATCTGGCTAGTTTATTCAAAATTTTATGCTGAACAAGTTGATATCAAATGTTTAATGATTTTGACCAAAAGTGTCACCTTGAAGGGAGCACACCACTAAGTCGGTTTTGCGCTGCACTTCCGGCAAAACTTGAGTACGATAATAGTTCCTTTTGACAGAATGAAGGGGCAAAATCGGCATGATATTAACGGGTAGTGATATCAAATTTATGTTTTATGGATTAGCTTACATATGTTTTTAATAATTAAGAAAGAAAACACGTCAATTTAAGCTGTATTATTATTTTACCGGCCGATTTACTCATACGGTGCATGCCGGGATGAGAGCCGAATAACATGCCACGAAATCACTAGGTCCCGCTATATTTGCTGATATCAAAAATCTTGACGGATTGATTATGTTTAAACTCAGATAATGTTAAAGTATACAGAATAATATAAAACATATCCAAATTTGGTTGTTTTTATCGCGAGCACTCTGGATTTAGAGCGATTTGAAATCACAGTACGAAGCGTGTAAAGTCAATGGGAGACGACATAGTGTTGTGCTCCCTTTAAGGTAAATTCCTAGGTTCCTTGTCCCACATTGGCTCCGATCCACGTGTGAATTGCAATGTTATAAATGAAGTCGGGTTTCACCCAAATCTATGCGTAGATTTCAGATCTGGGCAGTTTAAATATCGCACTATGCCAAAATTGTTTGGTTAAACAAGGACCTGGGGGGGGGGGGGGGTGCTCTTTTTTATACATTAAATGTGACCTTTTTCAGTTGTTATATTAGTTCATCATTATCAGTGACTGATCAAAATCAAAATCTGTTGGATTTGCACCCCGGATTTCACTCAAAAAAGTTGAATTTACTTGAGTATGTTGAGTGTAGGCCTAGAACGCGCGTCCGATTAGGATAAAAAACCCGGAATATAGTGATTTTACGCAAGATGCGCTCTCCGCAATCTGAGCATATCTCAAAAACGGAGTGTTCGATTGACATGATATCTGGCTAGTTTATTCAAAATTTTATGCTGAACAAGTTGATATCAAATGTTTAATGATTTTGACCAAAAGTGTCACCTTGAAGGGAGCACACCACTAAGTCGGTTTTGCGCTGCACTTCCGGCAAAACTTGAGTACGATAATAGTTCCTTTTGACAGAATGAAGGGGCAAAATCGGCATGATATTAACGGGTAGTGATATCAAATTTATGTTTTATGGATTAGCTTACATATGTTTTTAATAATTAAGAAAGAAAACACGTCAATTTAAGCTGTATTATTATTTTACCGGCCGATTTACTCATACGGTGCATGCCGGGATGAGAGCCGAATAACATGCCACGAAATCACTAGGTCCCGCTATATTTGCTGATATCAAAAATCTTGACGGATTGATTATGTTTAAACTCAGATAATGTTAAAGTATACAGAATAATATAAAACATATCCAAATTTGGTTGTTTTTATCGCGAGCACTCTGGATTTAGAGCGATTTGAAATCACAGTACGAAGCGTGTAAAGTCAATGGGAGACGACATAGTGTTGTGCTCCCTTTAAGGTAAATTCCTAGGTTCCTTGTCCCACATTGGCTCCGATCCACGTGTGAATTGCAATGTTATAAATGAAGTCGGGTTTCACCCAAATCTATGCGTAGATTTCAGATCTGGGCAGTTTAAATATCGCACTATGCCAAAATTGTTTGGTTAAACAAGGACCTGGGGGGGGGGGGGGGTGCTCTTTTTTATACATTAAATGTGACCTTTTTCAGTTGTTATATTAGTTCATCATTATCAGTGACTGATCAAAATCAAAATCTGTTGGATTTGCACCCCGGATTTCACTCAAAAAAGTTGAATTTACTTGAGTATGTTGAGTGTAGGCCTAGAACGCGCGTCCGATTAGGATAAAAAACCCGGAATATAGTGATTTTACGCAAGATGCGCTCTCCGCAATCTGAGCATATCTCAAAAACGGAGTGTTCGATTGACATGATATCTGGCTAGTTTATTCAAAATTTTATGCTGAACAAGTTGATATCAAATGTTTAATGATTTTGACCAAAAGTGTCACCTTGAAGGGAGCACACCACTAAGTCGGTTTTGCGCTGCACTTCCGGCAAAACTTGAGTACGATAATAGTTCCTTTTGACAGAATGAAGGGGCAAAATCGGCATGATATTAACGGGTAGTGATATCAAATTTATGTTTTATGGATTAGCTTACATATGTTTTTAATAATTAAGAAAGAAAACACGTCAATTTAAGCTGTATTATTATTTTACCGGCCGATTTACTCATACGGTGCATGCCGGGATGAGAGCCGAATAACATGCCACGAAATCACTAGGTCCCGCTATATTTGCTGATATCAAAAATCTTGACGGATTGATTATGTTTAAACTCAGATAATGTTAAAGTATACAGAATAATATAAAACATATCCAAATTTGGTTGTTTTTATCGCGAGCACTCTGGATTTAGAGCGATTTGAAATCACAGTACGAAGCGTGTAAAGTCAATGGGAGACGACATAGTGTTGTGCTCCCTTTAAGGTAAATTCCTAGGTTCCTTGTCCCACATTGGCTCCGATCCACGTGTGAATTGCAATGTTATAAATGAAGTCGGGTTTCACCCAAATCTATGCGTAGATTTCAGATCTGGGCAGTTTAAATATCGCACTATGCCAAAATTGTTTGGTTAAACAAGGACCTGGGGGGGGGGGGGGGTGCTCTTTTTTATACATTAAATGTGACCTTTTTCAGTTGTTATATTAGTTCATCATTATCAGTGACTGATCAAAATCAAAATCTGTTGGATTTGCACCCCGGATTTCACTCAAAAAAGTTGAATTTACTTGAGTATGTTGAGTGTAGGCCTAGAACGCGCGTCCGATTAGGATAAAAAACCCGGAATATAGTGATTTTACGCAAGATGCGCTCTCCGCAATCTGAGCATATCTCAAAAACGGAGTGTTCGATTGACATGATATCTGGCTAGTTTATTCAAAATTTTATGCTGAACAAGTTGATATCAAATGTTTAATGATTTTGACCAAAAGTGTCACCTTGAAGGGAGCACACCACTAAGTCGGTTTTGCGCTGCACTTCCGGCAAAACTTGAGTACGATAATAGTTCCTTTTGACAGAATGAAGGGGCAAAATCGGCATGATATTAACGGGTAGTGATATCAAATTTATGTTTTATGGATTAGCTTACATATGTTTTTAATAATTAAGAAAGAAAACACGTCAATTTAAGCTGTATTATTATTTTACCGGCCGATTTACTCATACGGTGCATGCCGGGATGAGAGCCGAATAACATGCCACGAAATCACTAGGTCCCGCTATATTTGCTGATATCAAAAATCTTGACGGATTGATTATGTTTAAACTCAGATAATGTTAAAGTATACAGAATAATATAAAACATATCCAAATTTGGTTGTTTTTATCGCGAGCACTCTGGATTTAGAGCGATTTGAAATCACAGTACGAAGCGTGTAAAGTCAATGGGAGACGACATAGTGTTGTGCTCCCTTTAAGGTAAATTCCTAGGTTCCTTGTCCCACATTGGCTCCGATCCACGTGTGAATTGCAATGTTATAAATGAAGTCGGGTTTCACCCAAATCTATGCGTAGATTTCAGATCTGGGCAGTTTAAATATCGCACTATG